>CM035432.1:90021553-90414053 GCA_020310875.1 Ceratopteris richardii
GAAGGAGACGAATGGAAGACAGCATTTCGAACAAGGTATGGGCATTTTGAATATGTAGTTATGCCATTCGGTCTTACAAATGCTCTAGTTGTCTTCCAACATATGATGAATGATATCTTTCGAGAATATTTAGATGACTTTGTTGTAATATACCTTGATGATATCTTGATATTCTCCAAAAATCTAGAGGATCATGAATGTCATGTAAAGATAGTCCTAGAAAAACTAAGAGAAAAAGGATTATATGAGAAATTGGAGAAGTGCTCTTTCCATAAGACAAAAGTGGAATTTATGGGTACATTGTATCAGATAAAGGAATTTTTATGGACCCTAAGAAGATTCAGACAATCCTTGATTGGCAACCACCTTGATGTGTTCGAGATGTACAATGTTTTCTAGGGTTTGCCAACTTCCATAGGATATTCATCAAAGATTACTCCAGGATAGTGACACCTCTTACCAAGCTTACAGGGAACTCCAAATTCTCATGGACCGAAGAAGCAGAAAAAGCATTTTAAACCTTGAAATCAGCATTCACTACTGCTCCAATTCTAGTTCATCCTAATTCTAGTAAGCCCTTCTTCCTAGAGACAGATGCATCAGACTTTGCCCTAGGGGCCATTCTCTCACAATATGGAGATGATGGACACCTACATCCAGTTGCATATAATTCAAGGAAATTTTCTCCTCCAGAAATTAACTATGAAATTCATGATAAAGAACTTTTTGCCATAGTGGACGGGTTTGATACTTGGCGTCACCATCTAGAAGGAGAAGCTCATAAAGTTATCGTGTATACAGATCACAAGAACCTAGAGTATTTTATGACCACCCGCATCCTCATCAGAAGGCAATCTCGATGGAGTAACATTTTATCCAGGTTCGACTTTGTCATCACATATCGTCCAGGATGGCAACAGTGTCAATCAGATGCCTTGTCAAGAAGATCTTACCTTGCACCAAAGAAGGTTGAAGAGGCCTTTGATCAACAGGAGAGCGTATTACTCAAGCTTGAGAATCTCCATTTAGCAGCTATCTCTTCAAGCCATCATGAAGATTCAGCCTTGAATCATTTGATCCGTGAGACTCTACCACGAGATAAATTGTTTTGTAACGTCAAGCAAAAAACTCAAGAAGGAAGAATTCAAGAAGTAAATAAATTCCAAGAGAAGGATGGGTTACTATTCTATAAGAACCTATTGTGTGTCCCTCCAAGAACTCCCAAGATCCAAGTACTTCAACAACGTCATGATAACCTTGCAACAGGACATTTTGGAGTGAATAAAACAATAGAACTTATATCAAGGGATTTTTGGTGGCCTCAAATGTGGAAGGAAGTCAAAGAATATATCAGAACATGTGACACTTGCAATAGATCTAAAGTACCACGACATAAACCTCATGGCCTCTTGCAACCTTTACCTATTCCAGAAAGGCCATGGGCTTTATTATCTATGGACTTCATCACAGATCTACCAAAGTCAAACAAGTATGAAACCATTCTTGTTATAGTGGATACATTTACAAAGATGGCACACTTCATTCCAACTACCAAGGCAATCACAGGTGCAGCCACCGCTAGGCTTTTCCTCAGATACATCTTTAGGCTTCATGGATTGCCTGATGATATTGTCAGTGATCGAGGTCCGCAGTTCATATCCAGCTTTTGGAATAGTCTTTGCAAGCTCCTTGGTGTTCAAGTTAAACTATCTACAGCCAATCATCCACATATTGATGGACAAACAGAACGAGTGAATCAAGACCTAGAACAATACCTCCGTTGCACCATCAACTATCATCAAAATGATTGGTTTGAGCTTTTACCTTTGCAGAGTTTGCCTATAACAATAGTGTTCATACATCTACCAAGATGACTCCCTTCTTTGCAAATTATGGACAACATCCAAGGATGGACATACAACTCGCAAATCATGTCAAGAACCCAGCTGCCCAAAGACAAGGCTCAATACCTCATGGAAATTCACAAAGAACTCAAGGAAGAGATCCATAAAGCTCAAGAACATTATAAGTACTATGCAGATCAACATCGTGTTCAAAATTCATCGTATCAAATTGGGGATAAAGTATGGTTACTCAGAAACAATTTGCAAACTTCAAGGCCTTGTGCAAAGTTAGATCATCAAAGATTTGGTCCATTCACCATCTTGGCCAAGATCAATCCAGTCACCTTCAAGCTCCAGCTACCAAGCACCATGAGAATACATCTAGTTTTCCATGTATCCATGTTGGAACCATATCAGATTTCACCATTGAGGGGGGAGAGACCTAGTCCTTCACCACCTATCGAGATCGATGATCATGAAGAATTTGAAGTCGAGCATGTCCTAGATTCCAGAATATCCCGAGGAAGATTGGAATACCTTATTCATTGGAAAGGGTATGACATCCGTGATCGTGCTTGGGAACCTGTAGAAAACCTTCAGAGAGCACCAATCAAGGTTCGAGAATTCCATAAGAGAAATCCAATGAAGCCGAGACTAGAGAACATGACCGCTCCTTGTGTCACTCGTCGCTTGAGGGGGAGGTAATGTCATGGACAAAGGAAACCCTCTTGAATCTCAGATTCCATGTGAATCCTATATCACATGATTGGTTCAGAATTTGGGGAAACTAATGCTTCCATTGCGTCCGGAACGTGCCAAAATCCTAAGATCGACTGTCTTCTTGCTTGATTCTGACATCCAGAGACCATGCTTCAAATTGATGACATCATCAATTCGCAATCGCCCTTGGAAAACCTATATAAGGAGGGAGTAAGTACTCTCCAAGTTCCAGTTCCAGTTCCTGTCTTGTTTCTTGTTCTACTCCTGTCTAGTCTAGTTCTTGGACATCCTGTCTTGTCCTCTTGTAATCTCGTAGTACGAGATCTTGTCAAGTTCTTTCTTGTATTCAGTTCATCTCCCAGAAGGGAATTCTTGTAATCCAGACATCTTGTCTCATACTTACGATCCCGGGTTCTGGGATCTCCTATATCATCTCTAGTCCAGTTTTCCATACCTATTGGTCCCGGGTTGTGGGACGTCTTGTATCAAATCCGTGTTCTTGTATTATTTTCCCTACGTGGGTGTTCTTGTAATCATAAGTGTATTTCCGAAATCTTGTCTAGTGAAGTCAGAGAGCACAATCTAGTGCTTCCCTGACAGTGTCCATGTGAAAGGCCAAATGACCACCCGACACTTCTTTGTATATGTTCTTTAATAAAACATATAGTGGCTTGGTGAGTCATAGACTCTAAGTTCGACCACATTTATAAAACCTAAGAAGTCTGTCTTCATGCTCCCTATGTACTGTGTTTTTCTGCATATTCTGCACCCTCTGTGCTGAGTACTGTGTGCGGCCTTGAAAGCTCCGTTTTGTATTCTGACGATATCTTCGTGGAGCTCTCGATAAGGAGAGCGCACAGTGGTGCATCGCCATCGATACGATACGTAATAAGATGGGATACAACTATATTTACCATAAAATACATATTACAATATAAGATATATCATATATAATAGAGATTATCAATCTAACTTGGTCGTGACGCATGAGTCATGACTCATGAGTCATGACTCACGACTTCAGACTGATGACTCGTTAGTGCTCACTCATTACATCATTCATGTCACATGATCATAATATTAAAGTTTCAACATGTTACAACTTACATCCATCTCACATCAATTATCAATCAATGATCTAATTATATAACATCTAACATGTCACATGAGTCATGATATGTCATAAATTATAAGAATCAAGATTTAACATCAAAAATCATGCCATCATCATCTAGATTCTAACAACATAATATCATATCATAACATTTAACACCTAACTTTCTAGTTTCTAACTTTTAACAAATTACAATAAACATCATGATTCATAACATAAATGAGCATTGAAACATCAAAATAAAAACATAGAGAATCACTATGATAAATGATAAATCATATGAGTCATGACTCATGGCATAAATCATAAGTGCCAAATGGTAAATATAAAGTCACAAGTGAGTCGTGATAAGTGTCCAGAGTCCAGACTCCACTATTATCACAATAGTAAATACATATCATGAATGATGAAATATCAAATGTCAAATGTGAAATATCAAAGTCTCAAATGTCAATAATCAAACTCTGTCACTTTGACATGGTGTCAGATGACAAATCATCACTCTCATCATCATCATCACCATCGTCATCATCATCCTCATCCTCCCTAGTAGTAATGGTATGTGGTAAGCTGCCAGTGGATGCGCCACCACTACCGCTAGGTCCTCTGCGTCTGCAAGATGATCTGGCTTCATCCTAAGGTAAGGTCAACTCATGGTACAGCATAGTATATAAGTCCAAATCCTCTCGAGGAATATCTCTCTCTCACTTTCTCTATATCTATTGTATCCACGTTGACCTCCCTCACATCTCCTGTATGGCCGCCGCTCTCCAAGAGACTCAAGTTGCAGTGGCAATAAAGTAGCCGCTCCAACTGCATTGTAGATAGTCTATTCCTCTTCTTTGTATGGAAGAAGGCCCATGTGCTCCAATTCCTTTCACAAGGACTTACGCTACAGTCCTATGAAAGGATACGAATAGCTAACTCTCTTTGCATTACAACATAATTCAAAAAATAATTAGTACATAAATCATAATACATATTTAGCACATGTCACGCAATACACTAAAGACTTTTGACCCAGTACTTACCAACTGAGGAGCACTAGCATCATACATCTCCCACCATGATACTGGCCGCAACTGAGCAAATCTCAAACAAGGCGTATCCTTTCCAAAATGGCCACCACCATTTTGGAATACCAAGAGCTGTCTCTCCAACTGAAGTCACAAATCTACATCAGCTCGGTAAAGTCTATATACATATGTGTTCCATGCACTCAAGAGCTCCTCATCCACGATGGTCTGCTCAGATCTCCATAAGGGATGCAATAAGTGTGCCATCCCATGGATCGAGCGATGAAACTAATCCCATCGATCCCTCCACACAGCCTTAAGCTTCTCAATCCTATAAACAAAGAAATTATAAAATTTTAGAGACTAATTTTTAAGATAATAAGAGCTTTAAGTGTCCAAAATTCAAACTTCAAAGTAACGAGTAATAACTTAATAAATGCATGTCCAATGTCAAATATGGGCAACGTGAAAGGGACTCGCCAATTCGATCCATGAACTCATAGACGAGTCCCAATGTACTCCCCTCCATATGAGCGATGCGAAGCACAGAATATAATGGATGTATGGCACACACAAGTGCCTCTACATCCCTCCAAAATGAATCTAACGAGAATGTAATCCTCACAAAATCTGTGCCGGGGCAAAGTAACATGGGGACGCGTCCCCGGGTCCTAGGGACGCCGGGACGCCGTCCCTGATCATGATTATCTTGGGACGCCTATAGGGGACGGGGGACGTCCCGGGCAGCTGGCTGAAAACAAGGATCCGTCCCGGGAACGCGTCCCGGGGACGGGGGACGGTGAGAGGAGAAGTTGGGGACGGCTGCTGATCGGCGGGCAGTTTTGGAGGGACTTTTTTCAAATTTCAAATTCAAAATTTGACTTCAATTTTTGGCGAGTTATTTTGGCACCTTTTTGGAGGAGTTCTAGAGTGTTCTTAGGCCCCATACACAAAGATAAATACCCCCCATTTCAGCTCTTTATGCCATAAGCTCACTCACACTCTTAGAGCCTTCAATGCAAGCATCTTGAGTGTGTGAAGGCTTGAGTCATCTTCATCCCTTTCATAGTCAAGGGCTGATCTCTATCTCCTCATAGTATTCTCCTCTCCTAGAGTCCTATGGCTTCTTCATCGCGAACAAGTGGGTCAAACACCAAGAGGAGGCATGCTACAAGCAAATGGACATGGTGGGAAGAAGTGGACTCTCCCGTATCCGCCGGAGAAGGTGGTGGTGCAAGACCATGGAGTTGCAAGCTATGTGGCTACAAAAGAACCGGTGGAGCAAACAAGGTGTGTGCATATTTACTTCATGAGCGTGGACATGAAATAAGATTTTGTTCCGCAATCACTTCGGAGAAGCAAGAATTACTCAACAAACTTGCTATTAGTGATGCTCAAGTTCATGCTCATCGTGCTTCACAAGCTCCTATCGACCCGGCATTGTTTGTGAGGTCTTCTATGCCATCCTCTTCAAAAGCATCATCTTCATCGGCCCCGTTTCGTGCTCCTACTCCTACTCCTACTTCCACTCCTCATCCTACTCCTAGTTCTTCCACACCATCGGGAATGCCCTATGTACGTCAATCACGTCAACAAACGTTGCATGAGAATTGGAGTCCCGTATTGAAGGAGGAGGTGGATACTGCCATGGCACGTTTTTTCTACCATGACCACATAGCTTTCAATGAGGCTCGGTAAGAATTGAATTTTCATTCTATTTCAATATTTGACTTGACACTTCCATAATTGTTAAGCCCTTACTTATAAATCTTATTGTTTAACTTTTTTCATAGATCACCATATTTCAAAGATATGGTAAAGAAGAATGGTGAATATGGAGCACACTATGTGCTTCCATCTTCCGAGAGCTTGCGCACCACTTTATTGGAGAAAAAGAAGAAGCTTGTCGAAGCCGCGTGCGAGACCATTAAAAAATCACGGGAAAGGAATGGAGTATCATTGCTTGTGGATGCATGGAGTGATGTCCAACGACGCTCTATCCATGGAGTGGTGGCTTATTCTCGTGGCGAGATGTACTTTATCTCATCACATGATGCATCCGAGACAAGAAAATGAGCTGATGTACTTGCTGCAGAGTGGGCAAGTGCCATAGAGATTGTGGGACCATCAAATGTGGTTTGCATTGTAGCATATGGGGAGCCTTCAAATAGAGCTATAGGTGCAGTTATTGAAAATATGTATCCTCACATCATTGTGTGTTTTTCCATGGCTCATTGTTTGAATAATATTCTCAAAGACATTGGGAATTTGGATTGGATCTTGCCTGCAATCAATGAGGCAAATTCATTGGTTAGCTTCATCAACAACCATACTCATGTGAAGAATGAGTTTAGCAAGAGATCTACTCTTGCTTTGCTCAAGTACTCACACATAAGGTTTGCATATAATTTCACTATGTTACACCGAGTAGTAAAATGTAGTGGTGTCTTGAGAGGGCTTTTATTGAGTGACAAATTCGCGAGGATGACAGAAGCTTCTACTTCAGAAGGAAAGCAATTTAGAAGATTAGCTGATGATGCAGCATGGTGGGAAAACATTTCTCACATCGTAGATATTGTTCATCCACTTGTGCACTTATTGAAAATTGTGGATTCCATGGAGCCATGTATTGGTAAAATGTATGAAGCTATGGATCGCACAATTGAAGCACTAAAACGATATCAGTTATCAAATATAGAACAGGGAAAGATGCTTCATATGCATGTGCAGATGCCCAAGAGGATAGGCTACGTGTTGGTGCTTCCCTATGGTGGGAGGATTTTGGTTTTGATGGTCCAGAGCTTCAACAATTGGCCATTCAGATACTTAGCCAAGCATGCACCATGAGTTGCCTTGAGCAACTATGGAGTGTCTATGGACATGTAGCCTCTAAAAAGAGGAACAGACTTGGTGTGTAGCGTGCTAGTGATCTTGTGTTTGTCAGTGCAAATTTGAGGATGCTTCGACGGACACAATGCATGGAGGGAGATCCTTTCAGAGAATGGGAGGTAGAGCAGGGATCGGACCAAGTGGTAAATGAAGAACATGAAGATGCAGCAACCACTGATTGTGTTGCAGAAAATGAGTCTGTCACTGTGACTCCCCTGGATTCTCCATAATCATCACATTTATGTTGTAGCCTTTTACATTTCTCATTTATGTTCCCATCATATGTAGGCTTTTTGACATTTGTCCATCGATCGTATGATGTAAGATCTTTTTATCTCATGATGTAACATCTTTTTGATATGATGATGATGTAGAATCTATCTTTTGACATGATGAAATACATGAGACTTATCACTTGTAAGATTCTGAATATTCAACTGTCAATGACTCAACGTGCTCATTGTTTATACTTAAAAAACACCTTTTTTCAATGTTTTTCTTCTTATTGGTCATTTCATATGTTGAGGAATTATTTGTACATGACTTTCATCTCATTATTTTGAAAAAATCAGCATTTTTTTTATGCTGTCCCGAGCACCTGTCCCGGGGACACCACCGTTCCCGGGACCCGTCCCCGTCCCCTGGTGACTTTGGCTGGGGTAGTGTGTCCATCCCAAGCATTCCACTCTGTAGATACAACTGTATGCATCAAAGCCTGCCGCACCCGAAGTAGTCTCTCCATCACTATGCACATGTAAGCAAATCTGGTCTTCGCAGGCTTCAGGCTATCCAACTCACTATATGATCTGAAAATAGCTAATAATTTTGATCTCTTTGTGAACAAAGAGACCACCTTATGGAAGATGGAAAAACTAGAATGAATCCAAGGGATCTTTCCAAGGTCCTCTATCAAAAGATCAATGCTATGTGCGGAACATGGGGTCTAGACAATGGAGGGAAACTCTGCCTCTAACAATCTACCCATGGCCACACAATTACTTCCATTGTCAAATGAGTCATATGGCATATATGAAAAGACTTGTCACTTTACATGCAACATGCAGCTCCCAACATGCTCCATGGATGATGGCACAATGCACATGGCACATGCATGATGCACATTGCATACTATATAGTATATACAAGCAACAATATAATATACATGCAACGTGCATGTGCCATGTACATACATAATACATATATATATAGCTTACATAATACATATATATAGCTGCTAGCATATGCAAAATTCAAATGCATATCTTAAAATTAAAACTTGAAATTTCAGCTATACGTACCTGTCACTGTAAGTCCACCTTGAGATGCATCAATGGCGCAAAGGAACATAGTGCCTTTGCAATAATGCACTAGTATGTTATACACATTCCTTTTTCTAATGTATGTCCATCCATCGCACATAATAGTGAATCCATACTTCTCCCATGTGTTCATCATGGGCTCTAACTTCTTCTCCACTATATCCTTTGTTTTGCATAGCTCACTAGTCCTCAACTCCTCATATGAAGGACCTCTCCATCGATATCCCAATGTGCTCACTAACTCCATGGCTTTCTTCCATACCCGTGTGCATGCAATATTAAAAGAGAGGCCACATTGTATGAATAGTTTCATGATACCTTGTTTGGCCTCAAGCTCCCGCTGCCTCTGAAAGCCCGCACGTACGGATGCCGAAGAAAGTGATCTTTGGGCTGCCTTCATCGGTGGCTGAGTGTCATCCTGATGGATGGTGTCATGTCCATGCTCATCATTCCCTCCACTAGAGGATCCCCTATGACCCTGATGTGCTGGAGCATCATGTGGATGAGGATCACAAGAGCTGATGGAGGTGGAGATGGGCCGAGAGCTCTATGGATACTTTTTGGCTTCCCTCTGAGCTACCCACTCAAGGAGCTCATCCTTGATGTCAGCCGGCATAAGTTGTTTGCATGCTGCAATGCCCAAACCACTAAATTTGGCAAGGTGGGCTTTGATACAATCTGCCCCATGACCCCCTTTGTAACCACATAGGTTACATGTCTATTTCTCACTCCCACCCAATCCAAATTTCCCTTCGCTAGACACGTACTTCCAACAATTTTGCTTTGGTTTAGGCATGGTGAGTCTCTCTCTCTCTCTCTCTCTCTCTCTCTCTCTCTCTCTCTCTCTCTCTCTCTCTCTCTCTCTCTCTCTCTCTCTCTCTCTCTCTCTCTCTCTCTCTCTCTCTCTCTCTCTCTCTCTCTCTCTCTCTCTCTCTCTCTCTCTCTCTCTCTCTCTCTCTCTTTCTTTCTTTGAGGGCTTCCCCCCCAAGTGGAATGTAATGTTTTGATGTACCTGATCGGTCCCATAGGTCGATTTCGGCCTCCCGTGGACGTTAATATATCTTTCTTTCTCTCTCTCTCTCTCTCTCTCTCTCTCTCTCTCTCTCTCTCTCTCTCTCTCTCTCTCTCTCTCTCTCTCTCTCTCTCTCTCTCTCTCTCTCTCTCTCTCTCTCTCTCTCTCTCTCTCTCTCCCACAAGTTGGAGGAACAATTGGCCACCTTAGGGCATACCCTTCGAGAGTTGATAGGGAAACATAAAAAAGAAGGAGATTCTGGACTGAACGGGATTACCCGCCGAGTCATCTCTCTTGAAGCAAAGGTAACAGCCTTGGAGAAGGAAAACGAGTCCCTACGGGAGGAGCTTCTTGCTATCCGCAAGAAGCACTCACAGAATCAGGAGGAGTTGCCCAGTTGCACACTGGGCTTACTGATATGAAGATGAAACTAGACAACATACGTGAGGGGGAGATCGCCCCACACCTAGAAGACATTCAGACGACTATAAAGAAAGAGTGCATAGAGGTGGTTCAAATCTAGCTTGAGACTAAAAAAGATGGATGGGTCGAAGCAAAGAAGAACCACCACCATGAGGAGATCTACATAGTACACACCACCATTGAGGAGCAGATGCGACAGGCCCGAAGGCTCAATGTTCATGTCTCTGGCCTCACAGAGACAGACAGATCGCCAGAGAAGGACGGGCGTCGCTTGTGCACACTACTTGGATACCACACGGATTAGCCTCTTCCTTTCACCAGAGCCTGGAGAGCATGACGAGACACTACGCAGAGCAGAGCACTTATCCTTTAGTTCTCGGATGAGGCTAGGAGGAGAGACTTCCTTAGACGACGATCGGCACTACGCACTACACCAAGCACCCCGATCTATTTGGATGACGATCTCACACGGATGAAGGTAGAGCACAGACGTGCATGCATGCCGCGTGTCCTCAAGGCCCGACGAGAGGGACATCGTGCCCTATACAGAGATGGTCGTGTCATCATCGATGGACGAACCATTGACTAGGGATTCGCTGCCTATGAGACAGCAGAGCAGGAGGTGCACTTTGGAGTCTGGAACTGCAATGGATCTTTGTGGACACATCCAGGACGCCTCAAGGAGGTGATGGAGGTCAGAGACATGATCTTCTTGACAGAGACACACGAGAGCCCGGGGAGGAGCCTACCAAGGATTGAGGGCTATATGTGGGAGTAAGTTCGATGCCGACAGATGAGTCAGCACACCACATGAGGATCAGGAGGAGTGGCCGTGCTCTATAGACAGTCGCTACAGCACAGGGTACAGGTGGTAGCCAAAGACCCAAAGGCACGATTCATGTGGATATGCCTCTAGTTATCAGAGGAGAGAGCAGTGCATTTCGCCGTCAGCTATATTGCACCCATCAGCTCGCGCTTCACACATTCCCCTAAGCAGCCCTCAGAGAGGGAGGGACCAGACACCACATCGCCATATGACTGCCTAAGTGACACCATTATGGAGTATACCGGGATGGGCAAAGTCTTCCTTATAGGAGACTTCAATGCCCGCACTCAGAGCCACCAGTGTGATATCTATGACTTTGATGACCCTGAGATGCTTCGCACCATCGAGGACAACTCTACACTCAAAGTCTCAGCCGACACCCCCACACCCACCTCATACGGCCGACACCTACTCCATATGGGAGCAATACACCGTCTCATTATATATAATGGGATGGCGACCTGGCCCACCTCGGGTGGTCTCACCTGCATTCCACCCACGATACCGCATGGAGGCAGTGCGGTAGACTATGTTATCGGACCCCCGGAGGAGACACATCTCATCACCTCATTCACCATCCCACCCACACCGATTGGAGCTAATCACACATATCTCGCCCTATCCATACACGGCACACCATGCATATCCCACCCCGCCACCATACCGCCACATGCCCATACCACCATTCACTTTAGACATGAGCTAGCACATATCTATAGTTCCCATGTTCGAGAGTGCATCTACTCCCTTGATCCCTCCGCCCCATTGGATACCCTCACCGCCCACTTCTCCTCGATCCTCCACACATCAGCTACTCTCAGCTTCCCATACACCACCCACATCACCGCACATCCGACACGGCTGGGGCATACACCCCATAATAGATGGTACGATGAGGAGTGTAGACGACTATACCGACATCTCATAGCACAGAGTATTTTGGGATCCATCACAGAGAGGGAGGCACGACAACAGATGCGAGCCCTTACACGCCGGAAGCAGCGAGCTTTCAAGGAGCGAAAGGAGGCAGAGCTATTTGACCTTCTCATGAGTAGGGATTGCGCCGCTGCGTGGAGCCTACGCGAGCCACGCCCACCTACGCCCATAGCAGATCCTCAAATCTGGCTCACCTACGCCCAGAGGTTATATGACGTCCCAGAACAGCCGCCCTTGCCGATCCCTCCCACACCGCGTCCTGAGATATCCACCTTATTCACGGCAGGCAGGGTACGACAGGCCATCCATAGGCTACAGCATGGCCTTTCAGCAAACCACACAGGACTACAGGGCGAGCACTTTATATACATAGTCGATGTAGATTCCCACCTCATCGCCCATCTCTTCAACGGTGCTTTGGTTGAGGGATTACCTGACTCATGGATTATGCATACCATTGCACCTATCCGTAAGTCATGCGTATGATGGACCCAAGGAACTACAGGACTATTATGATAGGCCACATCCTGGCCAAGATCTACGGGGCAGTACTAGAGGCAGAGCTCAGTACGCACGCTAAGGCAACTGGGATCAGAGCACCCGGTCAACCAGGCTTCCATCGCACTTTTTCCACTATCGACCATATCTTCGTACTTCGTTGCTTGATTGAGAGCGCGAAGGCCAGGAAGCGGAGACTATACTGTTGCTTTGTGGATTTCCGCAAAGCCTTCGACATGGTCCCTCGAGAGAGACTACTACAAAGACTCCAGGAGTTACGGCTACTATCAGACATGCTATGGGCCATCCATGCTTTGTATGCACGAGTCATAGGCAGGGTGCGCTACCCCGGCGGCCTATCAGACAGCCTTGTTAGCACCATTGGTGTGAAAGAAGGTTGCCCTCTCTCACCCACTCTCTTTGGTCTCTACATCGACGAGATCACGGACTATATACAGCGAGCAAGAGGGCTAGGAGGAGACCACCGAGGTACGTCAGTACACATACTATTATACTATTACATGTTGATGACATTGTTCTGCTATCAGAGTCACAGGAGAGGCTACAGTCACATTTACAGGCGCTCGATACCTTTTGCATGGAGAGAGGACTCACAGTGAACCTTGGCAAGACCAAGTTCATGATCTTCCATACCTCCAGGACAGTACGCCATTGCGCCTCTTTCATCGCAGCTGGAGGACAGATAGAGGCACGGGGGTATTCTCCATGGCACAAGCAGCGAGAGATAGATTGACGCGAGGCTATGCGGCACTTGCAGGATTGGAGAGACTCTGTTTTCAGGCACATTTTCAGGAGCCCCGGAATAAGGGGTGGCTCTTTGATACTCTAGTGACACCCGCATTAATGTACGCAGCGGCACTTGCAGGATTGGAGAGACGCTGTTTTCAGGCACATTTTCAGGAGCCCCGGAATAAGGGGTGGCTCTTTGATACTCTAGTGACACCCGCATTGATGTACACAGCGGCAGTATGGGCACCAGGGATCACGGAGGCGATGTGGACGCGGATTGAGAGGTATCAGGTGGTCATTATATGCTCAGCCAGAGCCACTCTCCCCCCATGCACCATTATTTTATTCCCACTACCTCCCCATTACAAGGTACACCATCCTTTGCTGTTTTCCGCCTACACAGTTTTGTGTAGCTAGTATTTTTTTCCTTTCCATTGCTACACAGAGATTACCACAGTTGTATATGATTTTGTCTCATAGGCCAAGTTTGGCCTAGATGACTTCTGCAGACACATAGGCTTATCGATGAACCTTGGTAAAACCAAGGTCATGATCTTTCATACATCAGCACAGGTACACAGGCATAGTTTGTTCACAGAAGCAGACGGACCAATCGAGGTGGTCGGATCATATGTTTACTTGGGAGTGACATTTACAGCCGCATCAGGGATCTTCTCTATGTCTCAGGCAGCCCGTGACCGCATCACACGTGGGTACGCAGCACTAGCTTTGATGGAGAGACTGTGCCACCAGGCATATTTTCAGGAGCCCCGCACAAAGGGGTGGCTTTTCGACACTTTGGTTATGCCAGCGCTCATGTATGGGGCAGCCATTTGGGGGCCGGGGTTAGCTACATCAGTATGGACAGCATTGGAGAGGCCATAGATCCTCATGATTGCCAGACTTATTTGCAACAAGCCTTCAGTACCACATGATATCATTAGAGCATAGCTCGCTACACCACCCATGCTAGTTGAGGCACTATTCTAGACAGTATGCCTTCTACACAAACTTCGGAGCATGGATACAGAGCGCATTGCTTATCGTGCTTTCCAGGCATCACGTGATATGGCATTAGCAGACGACACCTCCTCATGGTATGCACAGACACGAGACTGGCTGGCCCACCATGGTTTTGACATAGACAGGCTACCACCACTACAGTATGACTTACATGCACCCACCTACTCGCTCTCTCATCAGGAGAGGAATAGGGTCATTCGTCAGAAGATATTTCATACATACATACAGAGGACATGGGTGAGCCCAGGGGATACATTGCCACCGAAAATGCTCTATTACCGTGAGCATTTTCTACATATATCGGACGAGGGCTTCATCGAGATTTTGAGATACATGCAGATATACCTACCCCACCATCTTCGCATTGTCATTGGGCAGCTCCGGGTTTCATCACATCAGCTCAAGATTGAGAGGGGCCGATCCAAGGGAGTCCCCCGTGGGGAGAGGTGGTGCCCAGTATGCCACACAGAGGTAGAGAGTGAGGAGCATTTTGTTATCAGATGCCCGGCATACTTAGACCTACGAGCACAGTTTCAGATAGAGGAGTCACTCCAGATGTGCATGACTATGGGTGATCAACGGCGCTTGGGACGCTTCCTCACAGCAGCATACGAGAGGCGAGAGCTGTCACTACAGCCCACACATCAGACACGGGTGAGTACCCAGCACACCATTACTCAGTTCTTTCAGCGAGCTGAGTTACATCAGAGAGGTCCATCGCTCCACCAGGCAGCAGCACAGAGAGCACGACGCCGACCACGCATGGTTGGATATTGTCGACCACGACCATATCAGGGAGGATATCTCACGCATCAGGACAGCCTACGACCATATGATGGAGCAGAGGCGTACCACCACCCCCTTGGTTGTCTTCCTTCAGGAGGCACTCAGACCACCACCGATATACCACATACTACACCCACCGCCACCCATCACCAGTAGCTAGGGTATTTTACTCACTCACATTATGGATCCCCCATGTATTAGGTGGCCATTATCTGCAGAGTCAGAGCCACGTCTCCCCAGCCTTCTCCAATCCTATATAGCTTTGTGTAGCGAGTACTTTTTACTTTCATTTTCTACACAGGATTACTACACTTGTACATGGTTTTGTCTCATAGGCCAAGTTTGGCCTCCAGAAGACGTTAATATGACTCTCTCTCTCTCTCTCTCTCTCTCTCTCTCTCTCTCTCTCTCTCTCTCTCTCTCTCTCTCTCTCTCTCTCTCTCTCTCTCTCTCTCTCTCTCTCTCTCTCTCTCTCTCTCTCTCTCTCTCTCTCTCTCTCTCTCTCTCTCTCTCTCTCTCTCTCTCTCTCTCTCTCTCTCTCTCTCTCTCTCTCTCTCTCTCTCTCTCTCTCTCTCTCTCTCTCTCCCCCTCCCCCTCTCCCCCCCCCCTCTCTCTCTCTCTCTCTCTCTCTCTCTCTCTCTCTCTCTCTCTCTCTCTCTCTCTCTCTCTCTCTCTCTCTCTCTCTCTCTCTCTCTCTCTCTCTCTCTCTCTCTCTCTCTCTCTCTCTCTCTCTCTCTCTCTCTCTCTCTCTCTCTCTCTCTCTCCCCC
This sequence comes from Ceratopteris richardii, assembly GCA_020310875.1. Taxonomy (NCBI): domain Eukaryota; kingdom Viridiplantae; phylum Streptophyta; class Polypodiopsida; order Polypodiales; family Pteridaceae; genus Ceratopteris; species Ceratopteris richardii. The sequence continues at coordinate 90,037,478 of CM035432.1, forward strand.
CCCCCTCCCCTCCCTCTCTTTCTCTAGCCCGTTTCGGGCTCAAGGGGAGGGCAAAAAAATTTGTTTGCAATGCAACATGTTGCGTACGTCGCAACGCAGCGCCATTGCGTTGCGAACGTTGCAAACGCTATGCAACGCATTGCATTGCAACTATGGCAGATACGAGACTCTGTTTACAGAGAAGCCCACCCTCCAAGAGATCATGGACTCTAGAGACCAACGACAGCTCGGGCGATTCTTACTAGAGATACAGAGTCACAGAGATTCCCTACTCCAGCCTGCTTTAGCAGCCCATACAGGAGGGAGATAGAGTCAGCTCACTGACTTCTTTATTCCACGACGTGGAGCAACCCTCCCCCCCTCAGCTCATACACCTAGAGGGGTGACTCTTCAGCAGGCTCAGACCTCTCGAGCTAGGAGACTACCCGTGCTATAGGATATCAAGCCCTGAGACTTCACCAACAGCAGATTGCAGAGATCCAAGCTGGTGACCATCGCGCCATGGAGGAGAGACGATCCCAGATGATGGCTGATCCTACTGAAGCCATCAGGGTGGCCCTAACTCCACCTCTAGGCTCCACCTATGTATCACATCTTACACCCGCCCACTAGCACAAGATGGAGCTAGTTAGTCGTTTCATACGCATTCTCATGCTTGTTGTACTACCCTTTTGCATATAGACTATCATAGATATCGCACTCCATACACCCTCCACTTTCATGGGTATCTCCACATGCATACTACGGAGCTCTATATCAGCTTTACCAATTTTTTCAGCACTTTTATCTTTTCTGATTGACAGAAGATACACTCATGTACATCGATTTGACCTTCTAGATTATTGCTATTTGAGGTGATTGTCTTCCTTCCACATGCATGTTACGGAGTATACTTCTCCAAGGAGAGCCCGTCCTTAAAATAGCCACCCAGTGAGGGCCGCTGTGTGTGTGTGCGCGCGCGCACGCGCGCGTGCGCGTGCGCGCGTGTGTGTGTGTGTGTGTGTGTGTGTGTGTGTGTGTGTGTGTGTGTGTGTGTGTGTGTGTGTGTGTGTGTGTGTGTGTGCGCGCGCGCGCATGCGCGCACGCGCTCACATTGCGTGGTTAAATACATACAAAGTTCAAAATGAAAATTCAATAAATAATACATCTTACTAATCACCTTATTACATCTCATAAATAAGCAGATAAAATTAGAATTTCTTTTTAAGTTTGAAAGGGGGGATTTCCTAGCCTATACCCTTTTGAGAAAACAGCCAATGTTTTTCCGAGGCCCAGAAATGCTATTTTTGGTGACTATGGTACCAAGTTACAATTAATTGCGTTTCATGAAGCCTTGAATTATACAAAATGGAGAATTTCTCTTTTCGTATTTTATTATTATGGAACTGTAGAAAAAGATAGTACAGGAGAGGGTGGCACTCAATAATTTGTCTTGTTAGATTTTCCAGTTAGCCTCTAAAGCATGTAACTCAAGCACATCCCAAATAATGTACTTGATCCATAAAACATTTCCTCCTCAAGTGGATTATTACAGAAGAACACCTATTGCAATCCTCCCACCAGCCACACAATCAATCATTATGGAGGTATGGAAATGCCTACCTGCACCTCATGCCCAATGATCACATGATGCTGTGAAACAAACAGCCTATATAAAGAATCAAAGTCAGATCCACCAACTTAGGGGATCGTTGGGGTCTAACACAATAACTATATATCATTGTATCACCATGAGCAGTTAACTGTTTAATTATTATCCACCATGGAAAGCAATAACTGAAATATTAATAAGTGTATGCACTTCCTTACTATAAGATCACTATCTACCATAATATATAGAAGGCACAAATCGAAGATAAGAGATACGAGAGTTTAGTGAACCCAGATGGTAAAAAACAATATAAAACATATGCTTCATCATGTTGAATATTCGTTGTGCCATCATGCATAAAGATCCCAATGAACTGATCAATTCACAGGTTATAATTCAGCACATTTAACTGATTAAAATATAATATATGTTGTAAAGTATGACTACAGTCCAAGTTCGAGCTAAGATCTCAATTTCATACCTTTTCCATGCCCCGAACATAATACTTGCTATGTACTGCTGCTATATCATCCACAGTAGCAGAGCTAAAATTTTCAAGTCTGATCACATCTTTGTGACGAAACTGTAAATGCATAAATAATCATCAAGAAAATATGCAACTAGAATACATAAGCTCATTGCAATATCACATGAACACATTAAATAGAGCATAATTGTCAGATTTCAATAACAAGAGATGATATTGACCATTCTTGCATCTACATAGCAAACTCCCACCATGGCAAAAGAACATGAATCAGAGTGAAAATCAGAAATATCAAAAGCAAGAAGGTCCATTGAATCATGCACTCAAACTTCAGTCCATATGTAGTAACAATTCCACTTGCTTTTTATAAAAAAGTGAAAATGCTAAGCCATTCAAGTGTAACTTTTCTTCAACTTAAAAGAATGACTGATAGACCTAGGAAACAGCTGTATGGAGTCTCTATCCCCTCAAGTGGACACCTGGATAGCATATTTATATAGATATATACCAAAAATGAATCCAGGCAAACCCATGGTACTCAACCACAAGATTAGATATCCATTAAGCATAGTATCAATTAAATACTACGACATTCCCACTAAGATCATCAGTGCCCGATAGGAGGCATAGAACTGTGAATGAAGACATGCTCAAACACATGCACCCCACAACACAAAAACCAGGAGCATGAAACAATAGGGAGCTTTGCGACCTGAGTTTCTCTTAGTTCTAGAAGAATGAGGCCTAGCACAATATGCAAGCTAAACATAGGAAAATTTGAACCAAATGTACACTTAACAGGGCATACACACCTATCAGCTAGTTACAAGCCGCACAAAGATTCCACACAAGTGAAAACTGCATGTCTGCTAGTACAAAAAACATATACACCAAATGAATCCAGGCCAACCCCAAGTTCACACTATATTCATATAGAGTGTAGAGTGTCCACTTTGATGTGGAAGTGTCGACACACATTTGTGCCTCATTTCTCCCATTAAAAGTGATCAAATCCATGAACTCTCCTCCAACAAATATGCAAAGAGAGATCAGAAGCAAAGGCTAAAAGTTTAAATCCCCATAATATACCTCTGAAGGGCTTTGAAATCCAGACTTAAACACTAAATTTCTCTCATTGATCTAAGACTTTGCTCTGGAGAAAGTAGTGATAGTGCCCTTTACAACTACACAAAAACTTGTTAGAGCTCATGCAAAATCTTACTTTGTATTAGCACAGTTTCCTCATGTAAAATCAGACAGAGAGAGAGAGAGTGCCAGAGGGAAATAATATATATATATATATATATATATATGTATATATATATATATATATATATATATATATATATATATATATATATATATATATATATATATATATATATATATACATATATATATATATATATATATATATATATACACACACACACACACATATACATACATACATACATACATACATACATACATACATACATACATACACACACACACACATACATACACACACACACACACATACATGCATGCACATACATACATACATACATACATACATACATACATACATACATGCATGCACATACATACATACATACATACATACATACATACATACATACATACACATTAGTAATGCACATTCAAGGGAAGGTTAGTTGGTCTAACCTGGGGAGTCAATCTGGCCTTCTCAAGCCCTTCTAAAACTGCCGGTACACGCGCATTACATTCTGGATGAGCTTCCTGCAGAGTATTTATGGCACATTTAAGTTCTAAAAAAGAAAAAGGGGGATTTCCAGAGGCTTTCCTCTCTTGAACAAAGTTCAAATAAACTTCCAAGTCCAAAATATAATGGCAGAAATCTATTGGAGGTACCATTTATGCCCAGACATACACCTGATTGTGGCCTATAGCTGCTTCAGTACAGAAAACAATGCGGGCTTCTTGAAGCTGCTGCAGGGGTACAGCCAATTTCATTTCAAGCTTGCCATCCTCACTTCCAGCCAAAGAATTAACGACAAAACCTCTGCACTGTCTATCAATTTTATGCCGCATCAAAACAGTCCTGAAGTACTTTGAAAAAATGCCATGGTTTTTCACATGACATATTTCTTTTGATCCTGAGGCATAAGAAAATAACAATCATATTTTGACAGTTTTATATCTCTATAAATAAAAAATAAAATAAGAATCTCGCATAATCCTTTGAAACTATCATTAGGACACTTGTTGAAATGGTGCATAGTATGATCACAGCAATTGGATGTCAATAAAAATTTTATGCAAAAAGCAAACCAAAAGCTGAAATTAGGGTTCCATATATGAGAGGCCTATATGTGTGAGATGGTGTATAGCCTAAAATAGGGCCCTTAAAAAAATTTTGGTACACCTATGTATTCTTAAATTCTCAGTGTAAGTGGAGTATAATTGCAGAGTGTAAGTCGAGTCTAATTGTAGGAAGAGACCAATTTTCCTAGAATTCGTATAAGGTAGAAAGGAGACCAATTTCTCCAAAATTGGTCTAACTGGCAGCAAAAGAGACCAATTTCACAAATTGTTCTATGGACTAATTTCACAAATTGGTCCATGGGCTAATTTCGCAAATTGGTCCATGGACTACTTTCACAAATTGGTCCATGGACTATTTTTGCAAATTGGTCCATGGACTAATTTCATGAGGTAACGGAAGAGTCAATTTCACAAATTGGTTTATGGACTAATTTCACAAATTGGTCTAAAAACTAATTTAACAGATTGGTCTATGGACTAATTTTCCTAGAATTGGACCAATTTCTCAAATTCGTCCAAGAACCAAATTCATCCAAGGCAAGACTAGGATCATTTGAAGACTAAATTATTAGGAGCTTAGTACCAGATTTGGCAAAGTACCAACAGAGTACCAGAAAAGTGCAAGACAGAATAAGAGTGGAGATCTCAGATAACACAGTAGTGAAGTAACTTCCTAGCAGAGGGAGCTTATATAAAGAAAGGAATTCAAGTACCGGAGATATCCTAGATGAGATATGAGATAGGAGACACCAGATAACTTGTCACTATAGAAATAGGCTATAGCTTGTCACGGAGAGAAGGAAGAGTACTCGAGTGAAGTGTGTCGCTTCTCTCAAGCTTCTACTCGAGTTAGCCAGAAGGCTCTGGTCTTGTCAGAGAGGGTGGACAAGTGGAGTGAGTATACAAGGGTTGAGTGCTTACCAAGAGGCTTGTGTGCTTCAAGAGTGCCTTGGAGGTTGGATTCTATGGTTCAATTTACATTAGGAGCTTCCCGTAGAAACCAAAGCTTCCTTCCATTGTCATTGTACAGCCTACCTTGAATATTGTCTATGCTTGATGTTAATTGAGTAATGCTTTTGTGCTTCTATGACTCTTAATTTTGACTCTTATTCTAACAATTCCTTCTCATTGTCTCGTTTTATAATTTTCTTGTGGTTTTGTGCAAGGCATACAGAGTGTGCATACCGCATTGAGAAAAAGAACCCACCTCGAGCACAAGAGAACAAGAATTTCCTCTGCAGGTGCTCAATTTGGCACGCCTAGTGGGACCTTTGCTTTGCATTTTCTCTCTATTGTTCTTCACTTTACTTATTAAATCCTTATTGTTTTCAGAATTAGTTTCTTGTTTTCAAAATTAGTCCCTCATAATTAGTCCGAGTTCAGAATTAGTCCAATTTTATAGTCCGAAATTTCTCTAAAAATTAGTCTAAGTTTTTCATTCAACTTTTTAGTCCAATTTTTTTGTCTAATATCCAGCGGGCATGGTTTAGCGGATGTGCCTTGCACTCCTAGGCAGATGGTCAGGGTTCAATACCCGCTCGGGGCTGGATGCTTCAAGAGTTCCCCAAGATGGGTGCCTCTACCTTACGAGGTCGGGTGTGTGTGTCTTTCCAATTCATTGTGCTCTCAAAAAAAAAAAGATCCAAGTTTTTAGTCATTAGCCCAAGTACTAGTCCAATTTTTTAGTCCAAATTCTCATCATATCTATGACTTCATACAAAGAAGGCATAGTCTATGACTCATACCCGATCTCATAATTGAGGATCTTTGAGTCTTGTCAAAACACCCATCAAAAGCTACCACAGACGGATTGATCACTATACTCCTCGGATACCTCCTAACCCTCTACCACTTCCCACTGGGTCTTCATTTTCAGAGAAAGTACTTACCCACAACAACAACAAAAGGAGGATGGCTGACAATTTATCTAGAGTTAACATAAAGTTCCCAACCTTCAAGGGAGCTTCCCACGAGGACCCCAATGTCCATTTATCTAGCTAAGGATTTGTCAGCTATTTTATGAGCTCTTTTGTCCAGAATTAACATAAAGTTCCCAACCTTCTCTCTCTTTTATATAGAATCAACATAAAGTTCCCAACCTTCAAGGGAGCTCTTTTATAAGCTTTTTTATTTAGAATTAACATAAAGTTCCCAACCTTTTATCAGCTCTTTTATCTAAAATTAACATGAAGCTCCCAACCTTCAAGGGAGCTTTCCACGAGGACCCGGATGACCATGTGTGAAGATTCTTATCCTTGTGCAAGAACAAGGGGCTTCAAAATTGACAAGACCTCTCTCTCTCTCTCTCTCTCTCTCTCTCTCTCTCTCTCTCTCTCTCTCTCTCTCTCTCTCTCTCTCTCTCTCTCTCTCTCTCTCTCTCTCTCTCTCTCTCTCTCTCTCTCTCTCTCTCTCTCTCTCTCTCTCTCTCTCTCTCTCTCTCTCTCTCTCTCTCTCTCTCTCTCTCTCCCTCTCTCCCTCCCTCCCTCCCTCCCTCCCTCCCTCCCTCCCTCCCTCCCTCCCTCTCCCTCTCCCTCTCCCTCTCCCTCTCCCTCTCCCTCTCCCTCTCCCTCTCCCTCTCCCTCTCCCTCTCCCTCTCCCTCTCCCTCTCTCTCTCTCTCTCTCTCTCTCTCTCTCTCTCTCTCTCTCTCTCTCTCTCTCTCTCTCTCTCTCTCTCTCTCTCTCTCTCTCTCTCTCTCTCTCTCTCTCTCTCTCTCTCCCCCTCTCTCTCTCTTCCCCCCCCCTACGACTTTGGAGAGCATTGCTAATCGATGGTTTAGTCAATACGCGGAGGGACATTTCGCAACATGGGAGGCCTTGCGGATAGCTTTCACCAATACCTTCAGGCAAGGTAGAACCCTTCACCACTTAGAGAATCTTAAACTTCAGCCAGGAGAATCATTTCCTGAGCTAATGACTAAAGTCTTTAGTAGCAAAAACTTCCTTCTCAACCTAGAGATTTCTTAGTTAAGTGGGTGGAAAAAGCTCTCCCAAAATCATCCCAACAAAAACTGAGAGAATTGTTAAGAGAAGATGCAACACTACAAGACTTTGAAGGCGCTCCTCCTAGGATCGAAGAGGCATGCAAGCATTTCGAAGGAAGAGATGCATGTCAAGAAGAATCTCCCTAGGATTCAATGGCAAACTTGCGAAGGGAGTTGGAGGCTTTGAAGCTACAAAAGACCCTCCAAGAGAAGAATTCACAAGAAGACAGTATTGCACATCTTCGACAAGAGCTGGAGGAGCTAAAAGCTCAAAAAGAGGTGAAAGCTTTCATATGGTGTACAATATGTAATAAACCAGGTCATAATAAGCAGGACTCTCTGGAGAAGATCACATGTCAATTTGTGGAAAAATTGGTCATGAGGCAAGAGATTGTTACTTCCTTAAGGGGATTCAAACCAACTAGACTCAAGTCCCTAAAAAAAGCTTAACCAAAATATCCAAGGACATCAACAAGAAGTGATGTATACTACTCCTCAATTCAACAACAATGGTTCTCAGTTCAACAACTGTAACCAGAGAAAACCAATAAATAAGAAGAAGCCCATGATGTGTTATAGGTGTGGGGAATACGAGCATTTCCACAGCCGATGTCCTCTCCCAGAAGGATCACCTCCATGCAAGCTCTTCCCATATGCTACAGATCACTACTCGAAGGACTATCCCAAACTACCGCGAAGTACGAGCCAAGGAAGACTATGTGGGTACCAGACAAGGAGTTCCTCCTACCAAGTAAATGTAAATCAATAAAAGGCGAAAAAGGCGAAAGGATTTCGAAATGGGGAGACCTCGCTGACATGGATACTCCAGATAACCTGAATCTTGTAGATAGGGCTAATTCAGAAAATGAGCCCAATTTTGAAATTGGACCTAACAAACCAATTTCACAAATTAGACCGATGTTAGGAACAAACCAATTTCAAAAATTGGACCAATTCCAAGAGAGAACAATTTGAGAAATAGGACCGATTCCAAGAGTCATACCAATTTCAAAAATTGGACATGTTTCGGACACTAGACCGATTCTTGAAATTGGACCAACCTAGAAACTAAGACCAATTTCCGCTCAAAATTTGCAGCCCTATGGTCCAATTTCTCAATTGCCAGAAATGAAGCAAAGAGAAGAGCAACAATACAGTGTCTCAATAAGTGCTTTAGAGAAGGAAGGAGGAGGAACTATACTCCTAAACCCACTCCGTACAGCTAGTTGCATATCAGAATCTCTTCCGGTACAATATGGTATCACTATAGGAAATCCACACAACCAAGGTAGATGTTTGAGTCCTCAATTGGGCTAAGAAGAAGAAATTATAGGATCAAAACAGATTCAAGATCAATTTCCAAGAGGAGACCGAGTTTAGAATGAAGACTCATTTTTTCGAAGAGGAAAAGAGGTGGATAAAGCTTACAAAGACACCGTAAGGGATCTACAAGAGTCATCAGAAGAACCAAACTTGGCTTCCACCATCATCAACACAGAGAATCTTCTAGAGAACTCTTACAAGCAGGTATCTTTATATGACCTCTTGAAAATGGATGAACGATTTAGAAGTGATGTCTTAGGTATAATAGAGACCTTTACCCCCCCGAGATCACAAGTAGTGGCAGGCATGTGCATACCAATATGATCATGAAAGGTAAAACACCTACTGCTGACTCTAGAAGTCCCATAGTCACTTTGACCATTCGAGGAAAGACTTCTACAAGGGTGATTATCGATGGAGGATCAGGCATTACTTCAATGCCTCACTATACTATGATTTCATTGGGTTTCGAAACGACAAAGAAGGCCTCTTTCACTGTAACTCTTGCATATCAAAGTAGATCCCAGCCCTTGGGAATAGTGGAGCAAGCACCTGTGCTTATCCGAAAGATCCAATTTTTTTTTAAGCTTTGTTGTGGTTGATGTTCCTCACATGGATGGGGGATATCCACTCCTAATTGGAAGACCTTGGCTAAGGCATCATCATGAAGTTCATGACTGGAGCAACGACACCTTGCTGGTCAACACTTCTGGACACTTGAGACAATACCTCCATCTCGACTGCAAGGATGAGGAGCAGCAAGAAGTTAACACACATTCCTTTTCCATCCATAAGGAAAATGAATTAGAAGTAGAAGATGATCAAGACCTGCTGCAATGGATAGAAACAGTAGACTCATTTCCTTGCTATGGGGTTAAAGTCACACAAATTGAAGAAGTAGAAACTATGGGACTTGGGGAACCAAATCTTGACTATAGAAGAGGAAAGGATAAGGTGTGCACGTACTACCAGGAGGAACCTCAAGATAAAAAGGAGACATCAACATGTGAACAAAAGTCTTCAAAAGAGCTCAATAAGGAGCTTGCACCAAAGGAGGAGATCGCAAGTGGATGGATTCAAGAGAAGGAAACCAATATTATCCTAGATGAATCTCCACGATGGACTCAAGGTCCGATTCAGTAGCTGCTACTCTCGAAACTTTGGATGGTGCACAACACGGCTGATGAAAGGGGTCGCTCCATGGAGGGTCGAACGAAGCGTAACATAATTAATTTCAACAGCAATTCTGTGAATGTAGGAGAAGTTCACTGTAACTCAGCACATTCAACAATTTCTACTAATTTATACACCGAAACTCGTTTATTTACTAGTCAGATGTCTTCATACACACAGGAGACTCTTGAAAGCAACTCAAGGAGAAAAAGAAAGAGAATATGGCTTCTAACTGCTCATGGGGTGTTTGAAGGAATGGGAAAATGGGATAATAGTTCCAATGCTGTGAGCAATATCAAGTAAGGACAATGAGCTATGATGAAAATCTCATGGATACCATGATTCAGAATCAACTCAGCACTCATCTTACACCTACAAAAAACAAGAAGCAGAAACCTTTGGATCTAAATAAAAATAAAGAAAAGGAAGCTGTGGTTGTTGCCTCCATCAGGAAGAAATTGAAGCCGGGGTAGTGCAAACAATAGGTGATGTGGAGCAAGATAATTATATAGAAGTGAGGAACCACATATTAGCATGATGGAGAGAAAATGTGCATCTGTGGCTAGATAAATCACAGGTCATGGAAAGCATTTGCAACCAGCACAAGGTTCTTGTAGATACAGCCTACAAGTTTCTGTCTGCATATGGCTACATAAACTTTGGTGTAGCACCTTCCATCAAGGTAGTCATGCCAGAGGAACCAAGTAAATCGACTCTAATAATATTAAATAATTGGAGCAGGACTTGCAGGGCTTGAAGCTGCTCGCCAACTTCTGGCATTCGGCCACAAGGTTGTAGTGATTGAGGGGTGCAATAGACCTGGAGGAAGGGTTTATACTAGGAAAATGGAAGGAGAGAGTGAGAGAGCAGTTTCTGACCTTGGGGGAAGTGTCATAACTGGTCTTCAAACCCTTAAGAAGTTCTTGCAAGGCAGCTTTCCCTTTCTTTGCATAAGATACGTGAAAAGTGTCCATTGTATCATTCAAATGGCTCACCTTTAGTAGCAGATGTTGAGGCCAAAGTTGAAGCTCAGTTCAATAAGCTATTGGACAGAGCAAGTCAAATCAGGGAGCAGATGGGTCAGATAACAGAAGGGATATCCTTGGGTCAGACACTAAAAACTCTGCGAGAAGACGCAGGTGTGGCAGAGGTTCTTTCTAAAAGGCAACTTTTTGATTAGCACCTTGCAAAACAGGGCTGCTCTCTGATCTTTCACTTGCATTTTGGAATCAGGATCATCCGTATGAAATGGTGAGACAGTGAAAATAAAATACTGTGATACTTGCATGCGCAAAAAAAAAAAAAAAAAAAAAAAAGAGCAGCATTACATTAGCCATGCAACTTGTATAGCCTAAAATGGGACTATACATTAACCTATAAATTTTTTTGGCACACCCATGTATTCTTGAATTCTCAGTGTAAGTGGAGTCTAATTGCATGGTGTAAGTGAAGTCTAATTGCAAGAAGAGACCAATTTTCCCAGAATTGGTCTAAGGTAGAAAGGAGGCCAATTTCTTCAAAATTGGTCTTACTGGGAGAAGAAGAGACCAATTTCACAAATTGATCTATGGACTAATTTTGCAAATTGGTCTATGGACTGTGGACAAGAGGAGTGAGTCTACAAGGGCTGAGTGCTCAGCAAGAGGCTTGTGAGCTTCAAGAGTGCCTTGGGGATTGGATTCTATGGTTCAATTTGCATTAGCAGCTTCCCTTCGCAGCCACTGCTTCCTTCCATTGTCATTGTACCACCTACCTTGAATACTATCTACAGTCTATGCTTGATGTTAATTGAGTAATGCTTTTGTGACTCTTAATTTTGACTCTTATTTTGACAATTCCTTCTCATTGTCTCATTTTATAATCTTCTTGTAGTTTTGTGCAAGGCATACACATAGTGCATACTCCACTGAGAAAAAGAACCCACCTCGAGCACAAGAGAACAAGAATTTCCTTTCGAAATGGCTAAGTACTATATGTGGTAAGATAGCTCTCCTTAAGCTCTTTAAGAATATGCCAATAAAATTTTGTAGCATTTTTTATCATGACCATTTATGTGAAATGGTGAATACACATAGTGCATACTCCACTGAGAAAAAGAACCCACCTCGAGCACAAGAGAACAAGAATTTCCTTTCGAAATGGCTAAGTACTATATGTGGTAAGATAGCTCTCCTTAAGCTCTTTAAGAATATGCTAATAAAATTTTGTAGCATTTTTTATCATGAACATTTATGTGAAATGGTGAATTTGGAGTTTTAGGGTTTGCTAGAAATTAGAGTTTTAGACATAGATACGACATACTTTCCAACAATTCCCTTGTCTGTCATATTAGGTAACATGTGATGTCTTTCTCTTGAAAATTCCTTTGTAAAAATATCTTCCATATTCTCACTTATAAGAACATAAATAAGTAAGCAATCAACTCCTTGACTATAAATAGTAGCATTAAAAGGTGATGATGTCAAGGACCAAGGTAAATATTTTGAATCAAATCATGGATCAAGCAATTGAGTGTGATAATAGGTTGTTCGAGAGAAAGCAAGAGAAGAAAACTTCATGGATTATGCTTTTATTGTGGAGACCATGACCAAATGGTATTCAAATGTCCTAAGAAAAAGAAACAAGTTGGGTACAAGACTTCCAGGATCACCATCCCATCTCCAAAGGATCATCATCAGAGTTAAAAGAGGACTAATGTCCATCATGAGAATCATATCCTTGATTTTGTACCTAGATATACTACAAACCCTTTCCAATTTCATCATGGATATCCATCATCATCATGTTCAAGTACCACGTATCAGGAACTCTACGAAGATTATAAGCTATAAAGATTCAAGTCCTAGAAGATCTCACAATCACATAACCACCCCTCATGGAACTCATCGCTTCAAGAGAAGGTGATATCATGGACAGAGGAAATCATCTTGAACCTTAAATTCAATATGGTTTTCTATATCTCATGATTGGTTTAAAATTTGGAAAAACTGATGCTTCCATTGCGTCCGAACATGCAGAAACCCTAAGATCGACTGTCTACTTGCTCGATTCTGACATCCGAAGGTCTTGTTTCAGATTGCTGACATCATCAATTAGTAACTGCCCTTGAACACCTATATAAGGAGCGTTTGGCCACATATATCCTCCATCTTTCCATTATGAGTCTTGGAGCTCAAGGGGTCGTGATCACCAATCTTGTCCTCTTGTAATTCTCATAGTAGGAGATCTTATCCGATTATTTCTTATATCTAATCCATCTCCCTCAAGGGAGTTCTTGTAATCCAAATATCTTGCTTCATACCTACGGTCCCGAGCTATGGGATTCTCTATATCATCTCTAGTCGAGTTATCATACCTATGAGTCCCTGGTTGTGGGACTTCTTGTAATAGTTTGATATCCTTGTATTATTTCCCCTGTGTGGATGATCTTGTAATCAAAATTATAGTTCCAAAATCTTGTCTAGCCCAGTCAAAGGGCACAATCTAGTGCTCCCCCGACTCCCCCGACAGGGGGTTAACTTGAGCCCACTGCAAAGTTGAAATAAATCTTGAATTTTTCGAAGCAAAACCTTATTGGTATTATTAAGCAAAACCTTAATGATAAACGCTTAAGCAAATTTCAAAACAAGACTTGCTATCAATGTGGTAGAAAGAAAAAAAGCAAGATTGCAAGATCTAAAAACCAGAGTTGAAAAGAAAGAAGAACACATGTGACAAAAAAGACACTAAGAATGATGCATAAGATAACTCCAAGGACAAAGGAAAGAAGAAGGCCAATATGGCTTCTAGTGTAGTCATTGATGCGTTATCTCATACCGAGGACATTCTATGTGCTACTGTTTCACTTCATGATGCCTATTTACATTGCTTCCACTCTATGCCATGCACAAGATATACAGATAACTAAAGATAATCTTATTAATGCCTTGCTTACAGTGAATGATGCACTTTTGACTCTAGATTCAGGTGCATCATTTCATGTGTCTCCTATCAAGGAGTGTTTTGCTACTTTTCATGCAGGAAATCATGGTCATGTTTACCTTGAGAACAGTCATACATGTTCCATTGAAGGTATTGGTACTCTACACTTGTCCTTGCATGATGAAAGGGAGCTTATTTTGCATAATGTGCGTTATGTTCTAGGCATCAAAAGGAGCCTATTATCAGTTGGGCAGATGGATATGCATGAATATGAAACTATGAAAAACTCTTTTGGAAGCTAGTGAAAGACTCAAAATTGATTCTAAAAGGGCACTAAGAAAGATACACTTTACTATTTGCATGGGAAAGCCTTGTTGGGAAAGTTTATTGCTTTGGTTGAAATTAATTCTCATATGGAATTATGGCATAAAAGGCTTGGCCACATGAGCCAAAAGGGCCTTGACAAATTATGTAATCTTGACAAGTTTGATGCTAACGGCACAAAACTTCACTTCTGTAAAGAATGTCAATATAGTAAGCAACTAAAGAATTCCTACTACTTTGGTATCTGTCGTAAGTCTAATGTGCTTGGTCTTGTTCACTCCGATGTTTATAGCATACCCATCAAATCTATGAGAGGTGCTCTTTAATTTGTTTCTTTTGTTGATGACTACTCTAGGAAGCTTTGGTATTATTTGCTAAACTCTAAAGATGAAGCCTTTGCTTTATTTAAAAAAATTAATGCACTTGTGGCCTCCAAATAGATACAAAACTGAAATGCTTACGAACAGATAATGGAGGTGAGTTCATACATGTTGAATTCAATAGATTTTGTGAGAATCTTGGTATTAAGGGGGAGCTAACAATCCCTTACAGCCCCTCTTCTAATGGTGTGGCTAAAAAGTATAGCAAGTCTTTATGTGAGAGGGTGAGATGCATGTTGTCCACAACTTATCTCCCTCATGGATTTTGGGGAGAGAGACTCAAAACTGCAGTTCGTATTTGCAATCGATCCTCTCACACGTCCTTAAAAACTTGCATTCTCGAAGAGGTTTGGTCTTGCAAACCAACTTCATATGACCATCTACGCACCTTTGGTTCTCATGCTTTTTTGCATATGAGGACTTAGTTGAGGAGCAAGTTAGATGCATATGAGGACTTAGTTGAGGAGCATATGAGGACTTAGTTGAGGAGCAAGTTAGATTCAAAGTCCATGAAAGGAATCTTCATGGCTTATGGAGATGGTGGTGAAATGGGCTACAGGATATGGCTACCTCAACTCAAGAAGGTAATATGCAGCCAGGATGTTTGTATTTAATGAGACAAGGCTGCTCAAAACTAATGGTGACTCTAAAGATGACCATAAAAGGGTCAAATTTCAACATGTATAGCCATGTATTAAATCTAATTTGAACCCCCAAGATGCACCATATATGGCTGGAAATGGCAATGAGCTAGTGATAATTGAGTCAAAGGATGTTAGATAGCGAATTGAGGCCCCTGAAAGACATATGCAGCCACCTATTCATGCTGAAAACAGGGCTGGAAATGATGTTCAGCAACCCATTAACAATGAGGAATTTGATATACCTCTGAATGTAGATCCATTGCTAGAGAATGTGGATCATTGAATAAGAAGATATGCACGTCCTAAGAGGTTATGACCCCTCTCTACATTACATTATGTTATCCGATGAGGGTGAGACTCTCACCTATAAAGAGGCAAAGGAGCACAAGAGAAGTGGGAGTTAGCTACGTAGGAAGAGATAAAGGCCTTGCATGCAAATGATACCTGGGACTTCATTGAGTTAAAAAGGTAGGAAGACCATTCCTAAAAAGTGAGTATACAAAATCAAGACTTTGGATGGCAAACCAAGGTATAAGACAAGGTTGGCTGCTAAGGGATATGCCCAAAACGAGGGTGTTGATTTCCAAGAAGTGCTCTCTCCAGTGGTTAAAATGACCACATCACGTGTGTTATTTGCTCTCATAGCTGCCTTGCATTTGAAGCTATTCCAAATGGATGTTACAACAGCCTTTTTGCATGGTGCTTTAGATGACGGGCTGTACATGAATGAGCCAGAAGTATGTTAGCTGAAAAGGAGTTTATATGGGCTGAGACAAGCCCCAGACAATGGTATAAGAAGTTTGATGCATTTATGTTCAAACATGGGTTCAAAAGAAGCCATGCAAACCACTATCTATACACTAAAAAGGATGAAGTTGGAAGCCCGATTATTTTAGTGCTGTATGTAGATGATATGCTTCTTGCTGGGAAGAAAAAGAGCACTGTAAATGCTCTAAAACAACAGCTGAACTCTGCATTCTCAATCAAATGCCTTGAGGAAGCTAAGCATATATTTGGTATGTGAATAAAAAGGGATATGCAACACCATAGTTTGCATTTATGACAAGAAAAGTACATTGAAAAAGTTCTGGACAGATTCAACGTGGCTGATGCTAAGCCTCCTGGAGTGCCATTGCAGCCACATGTTACGCTTTACAAGGATGACTGTCCCAAAGATGATGATGCAACCAACTACCTAAACAGTGTTCCATATGCATGAGCTTGTGGTTCCCTTATGTATGCCATGGTTTACACTTGGCCAAACATTGCTCATGCAGTGGGACTTATTAGCAGGTCTATGGCTAATCTTGGCAAAGCTCATTGGGAGACACTCAAATCTATCTTGAGATATTTGAAAAGGACCGAAGGTAAATGCCTATGTTATAGAAAGGGTCCATTGGAGTTAAAAGGATTATGTGATTCAGACATAGCTAGTGATGTGAACACTGCCAAGTCCACAAGTGGCTATGTATATACCCTTGAAGGCGGAGCTAATTCATGGTGCTCTAGACTTCAAGGGATAGTTGCACTATCTACTACATAGGCTGAATATATTGCCATAGAGGATTCCAAGAAAGCCATTTGATTAACTCGCTTGTGCAATAAGTTTGTGATGCCTAAAAAGGGACATGTGCTTGGATTCGATTTTCAGAGAGCCATATGTTTGGAGAAAAATTCCATGTATGAAGCTCCTACTCTCTATGTAAAGGCAGAGTCAGATTTCTTGATTATAATCATTATCTATGTTGATGACATGATCATGACAAGTCCCAAAGATTCAGATCTTCAGTTTTTTAATTCACAACTTACACATACATTTGATGTTAATGACCTTGGGATTTTACATTCCTACTTAGGCATTGAATCCAAATTCAAGAATGATTGTATAAATATGACACAGCAAAAGTGCAGTGAGAAACTTTTAGAAAGGTTTGAAATGACAGATTGTAAACGTATGAAGACACCTATGGATGTTAATGTGTCATTACAGGCAATAGCACACTCATAACCTTTTTATG
Source organism: Ceratopteris richardii (assembly GCA_020310875.1). NCBI lineage: Eukaryota > Viridiplantae > Streptophyta > Polypodiopsida > Polypodiales > Pteridaceae > Ceratopteris > Ceratopteris richardii. Next base: position 90,054,612 of record CM035432.1, read on the forward strand.
CTACCTTATATAGTCACACAGTTGGATGTTTGATCTATCTATGTAATACACGTCCTCACATCCAGTTTGCAGTTTTCTCAAGTATCAAGGTTCATGGACATTGCACACACCACTCAAAATTCATTGGAAAGCAATTAAGAGGATTTTCAGATATTTAAAGGAAACTTTGAATTATGTAATGGTATTTCCAAAGTCCCAACATTTTCTACTAAAAGGTTTTGCAAATTCTGATTGCACATGTGACAAAGACACAAGAAAGGGCTCAATTGGTTCAGTTTTATGGCATGTCCTTTATAGACATGAAACAATCTAAACACTAAAACAGGACCAGAGCATGTGCACAATCAGGCTGCAGCTTGAACTATCCAAAACCATACAGACTTAGAGAGGGTCCATCTTCCTGAACCTATTACAGTCTTCAGATTTCCGCAATATTCCAGAGGATTAGAGGCAAACTGTTCCTTAATCATTACATTGCAACAACTGTGAGCTTACGACTAGCAAAACAAAAAGAAAAAACGAAAACAAAACCTGCAATACCCCATCAGGTACCCGCTAGTAACCCAAGAGTCAGGTACCTGATTCCTGACGTAAGCTATACGTAACTGATGCGTCAAGAAACAACTATGTATGTATGTACATATGTACACACACAAACATACACATACATACATATATACACACACACACACACACACACATATATATATATATATATATATATATATATATATATATATATATATAGAGAGAGAGAGAGAGAGACACACACACACACACCTACACGAGAACCTTACAATCAAATTTGGGATTGCATAATCTAGTCCAGTTATATCTTTAAGGAGGCCTCTTGTAGCGAAGACTTTCACTCCATGATTTAAAGTTTCTAGCTTTTTGCTTTACTAATAATCTCACAAGTTATGATGAAACAAGGTCATATGAAAAAAATGTTTCTCCTCGTGTACGAAGCATCTCATATACGTGAGTCAACGCCCCAAACCTTTCACATTATGCCTCGTATTTGCAACACTTGGTAAGGAACTCCTAAAGAAACGGACACCATACATTATTGTACGCACTCACCAACAAGCCTCAGGGTATCATAGAAGACAATCATTGGACCATTTTGATCGATGGTACATTTGCTAATCTACATTTTCTTCCAACTATGGAGGAAATATTGACTTCCAATGCAAAGGGGTATGAAGCCATGCACTTCGCTAGATAATCAAAGCATGGCTCCTTCAGCATCAATCATAATTTGAAGTTTGACACCTAATGGATGACGCAAGTATGGCTCAAAAATCATAGTATGTATATTTTCATAAAACATACAACAAAAACCCCAAATAACATTTCTATTGGTGTTTCCAAGCTTTGAAGTTCCACGATAAGACACTATGGGACATATATTTAATAGGCCAAGTTGATATTGAAATTGTGGCTACATAATTGGCGTTGAAAAGGTATGTCCAAGCTCACCATCATTGTTCGGTCCATATATTAAGGATGTGGCAAACTGCATAGTACAGTGTCGAAGCCAGTGAATTGAGCTAATTGAGAATGGAGTAGATGCGTCAATGCTCCAACTACACCCATAAGTCTCAGATGATTTCTGCAAAGGTGTAAGGTCGTTGAGATCGGTAAAAAGGACGTTCTAAATTTTAACTTGTCGGAATAAATAAGCTTTCAACGCAATCTCTTATATGGAAGGACTTCGATAGCGAAGATGTCCATAACAAGTCAACTGTTGCCAACGTTTCCTTATCCTTCCTATTACATGAAAATACCTCAAAATAATATAATCAATGAAGGCTCGCGCGTGTGAGAAGAAGGAATTTGGCAGGCCATCTGATTCTTCTCGGATACAAAACTTTGTTATTTTTCTGCCTTTCCATCATTCCATGATAATTAGTTAACAATACAGCGTTAAAAGGCATGGGCCCCTGTTTCACATTGGAATACAAGCAGCAGCTCTATTTTCAATGGTCATGCATGATTGTTTCTGTATTTGTGCATGTATGTAAGAGAAAAAGAAAGAAGGAGAAGCGGGAGGAGGGGAGGGATGATCATCTCCACTCATAGAAAGAGGGAAAGCTTAGATAGAGGCAGCAAGACTTCAGGGAATGAGGAAGGTGGGGTAAAGAGAGAGACGATGACAACCTGACCAGAGTGTAAAAGCGCAACTCTCGACTGCCCAAGCCATACCTGTTTCAGCAGCTCTCTCTCTCTCTCTCTCGATCAAAGAGCGGAATTATTACAAAGATTTTCTGTCAAAGAGCGGAATGCCTACCTCACAAGTTACAACCAAGCTGGTGGCCAAACGATAACATGCACTCCATGCGTTATGCGTGCCGTCACAAGCAAACTTGGATTTTGAAGTGCATCTTCAGCTCGAGAACATGCACTTTTTTGTAGGAAGCATGCAATTATATTAAAAAAGGATTTAAATCCAAGGGTGAAAGGAAGGGGAAGAGGCACCCGAAAAAATCACATATCTGAAAACCCATATTCACAACATGAGATGTTTTCTTTTGCTATGTTAAATGAAGAGACATTTTTTATTTTGAACACGAATCTTCCTTTGACAAAAAATCTAGAGGGAATTTTTATTTCTCTCTTAAAATCAACCGGTAGGTTCTTTTTTGTATCCTCTTTGTAAAAGAGAACAAATTCAATGTCACAAAATGCAAGTATTTAAGAAATTAAAATTTTCTTAATACATATTTACTTAATATGTAGCTTTCAAAAAGATAAAAAAGTATTAAACCATAAGTTTTATATTGACAACCGCCCCAAATAACATGTTACCAAACAAGATAAAAATTTGTAAACAACATCACTCAATATTGATGGTTGTCATATACATACACACAATAATGTATATATTGGATATTACTTGGATTAACCAGATTGATAACTTATACATACATGCATAGGAATGAAAAAGGAAAAATGCAAGAGCTCTAAATGAAGGTCGATAATCCAACTTTTGAGAAAATACTTGTCAGCTATGACAAGTTTCTTTCATCTTGATTCCTTGTTTAAAGACAACTACACTACCCTATACACACAATTACCCATACATTCAACTCTATACACACAATTACCCATACAGTCAACCCTATACACACAATTACCCATACAGTCAACTCTATACATACTACACTCCCCTATACACACTCATGCACTTACACTCCCCTATACACACAATTACCCATACATTCAACTCATGTGTACATATAGGCCTACACAATTACACTCATACACCCATCCACAGAGACACACACACATAGAATCACCATTATATCATCACAAACATGCACACATGCACACTCACACATACCTCAAACAACACTATAGACATAGTCCCATACAGATCCACACATTCACTCACTACGCACAATTCAAACCTACCATTTGCATACTAGGCTATCCTACTCCTAGTATTTACATCCAACTAAAGTCCCTTTTGCATTCATTCTTGGAGACGAGTGCATAGTCTCGACCCCATCACACCCATATGCATTCCTATCCCCACCCATCCACATGGTTACCAATTAGTGCACATCTAATCACCCTCCACCCATTGCCTTTCCCTAAGACATCCATATATTCACTGACTTGCACTCCAAAATCACTGACTTGCACTCCAAAATCTCAATTTGGAGTAGGCATCTGGAGTACCTCAAGAAGCTAATGGTCGTTGGTCTTGCCATTGGCTCAAAACACTCTTTATTCATGCTTCCCTCCCTTACGTATACGAAGTTGTAATGGAAAGTCACTATCACACATTGCATCAGTTCCTTTGGACCCACAATGATTGGCCATTCCAAGGCTACCCTCCACTTTTTTACTTGTCGTTTTCTATTCATAAGTCCTTCCACAATGGTCTCTCGCCATGACATATGCATGGTAAACCCTATGTACTATCTAGAGTATGCCAAATCCTTCTCATTTGCCACTCTTATGTACCCGTCCTTCTCTAAAATTATGTACCCGTACCAGTTGAGCAATACCATATGTCCTCTCTCACTACAATTGCTTATTTACAGTGATCTATGCTAGTGTTTTATTGGTCATAACGTTTGTTGCAATAGGTACTAATGGATCCCAACTTCCATCCAAATCACCTCTCTCCACATGATCCTTGATTAGGATCATTGCTACTCAAGTTTCCACTTCATTATCCATTCCCATTACTTTGACCATTCCTCCACCTCCACTTGCCTCACCAGAGGTTGCCACACCTATTGCCTCACATGCCACTCCATTGGCATGCCATTATGTTCACACCTACATTCTCACTCATGATTCCAATAGCCTTGTTGTTCTCACACTAGGGGAATCAAGGCTATGCCCAGCCCATGTATTGGCACACCTTCGATGCATGCATTCAACCATCGATCCCCTCACCTAGTAACCCTTCACCTCCATCCTCACCTCCCACTGCACCTCAAGAGTTTCATATCTTCATATCCTCGCCTCTCAATGCCTTGTGCTCTCTCCCTTGTCCAGTTAATACCATGTTTATGCACAAACTTCAACTTTGGTTGGACCCTCAATCTCCACTAGTGCCTATGTGTTGGGTAGCAAGTAAATCCCTTCCTCTTGCAATCCAGATGCCTCCCATTCACACCCCAATGCCTCATCCTTCCTTGAGCTCATCAAAGAAGTAATTTTTGTTGCTTGTAATGGCGTTGTCGATGCCTTGCATTCATTGGATTTGATGAGATCTATGGTCATTCTCCATCAATAGCATTCCACAACCATCTCATGCATTCAATCCACAACCATCACATAGTGGCATGGGAAGATGGCCACCATCCAAGCTATTCGGGTTGACAAAGATGCTACTCTCATCTAGTTAGTGTGATTAGACCATGAGATTTAGTAGCTCGATCTTGTTTTCCATTCACTATATGTGAGATTCCCTTGCATAGGTACTATACAAGGTGTATTGATAGTGGTAGGAACCCCTCCCCCTTGTAATAAATTCATTTTTTATGTGTTACATGCCTTGAAACCTTACAATTAGTCAATACTAATAAGGTAAGGCCCCATCAAAACATTTATTTTAACTTTGTAATTTTCCACTACATTCATTAAAAAGTGGAGACACTTGTGACATTCATGATAAGGATTGGTGCTACTTCAACACCATGGGTTGAGGCTTGAGTGCAAGATTGCATAGAGACAAGCTCGGTATCAGACCATGGAAGAAGCTACTTGTGAGCACTAGGTGATTCAACACCAAGAGAAGGCTCCCTTGTACTGAGACTACATATGGATCTTTTTGGTACTGATTGTTGCTCTTGCCATATTGCACTCTTCCACTTTCCATATAGTACTTGCTTTAATTGTCATACTTTAGTTGTACTCTCTATTGTACTTCCTTGTACTGTCATTATACCCTTTGTTGCACTTTCTTGTACTTGCTTCTATACTTGAAGTGTACTTTGTATTGTACATTCTACTATAGTTGCCATTGTACATGCAACATGCTTTCTGTTTTGCTTGTGCTTATCATACTTCCAATGTGGATCTGTGATGTTATTATCACAAAATTTTGGGGAAATGTTAATTGAGTGATTGTGTTAATCATTTTAGCTTTTGAGTACTTGATAAGTTCAGCCTTTGCATCCCAAACTCATAAGACCCTTTCATGTCATAAATCACATGGAACTCTCACATTAACATTTATCTTTAATATGCACATTTCTCTTTTCTTTTCATGATTAGCTTATCAGCCACATGGTTGTATAATTTTTGTTTCATGGAAAAGCTTCTTCTCTACAAAGGTTGGAAATATTTTCTTTTTTTATCCTTTCTTTTTGCTCTCAATCAACAAGATATATATCTTGGTATTCCCAATGCAAGATTTCACTCACATGGTTCATAACTTGTCTTTTATACCAATGAAGCACATTTTAGGCAATAATACACATTGGTGGAAGTGCACTATTTTTTTCACACTCTCTTGCATCAATTTTATATAAATGAAGAGTTGTACATACTTTTGAGGTAGCATTCTTATAACACGGAAGAGTCTTCCCTCTAAAATCTACAAGAGGAGATATGTTAGAGTAGTTTCGTTGTATGTTTTTAGGAATTCTCATATGGAAAAGGGAGTTATCTTGAAGGAGCCACTATAAAAAGGCTAAGAACCTCATTTGGAAAGACTTTTTCAAGTGAAGTAGTGAGCCCTCTTCGTGCAAACTCATATCTTGGCTTTTCCTTGCATTATGAGTGTGTATCGCTTGATTTTGGGTGTGTGACACTAGTTTGAAGTGTGTTGAGTTATTAAGTAACATGTTTGCATCCTTTTAAAGCACCTTTGCATGATTTTACACTTGTTTAGGTGATTGGACTAAGTGTAGGAATCATTCTTGCAAGTTTGTGGTCTCTATGCAATGATCTTAGAACCCCCTTTTGGATTTTCTCATGTTGTACTTGTAGCTTGCTGAGAGCTTCAAAATGACTCATAACACGTGATGAAATGATCAATAACAAGGGAGATATGATCGTTTTTGTGATTCAGATTCTTGTTTTTCTATCAGATAAGGAAGTATTTTGTCCTATTGGATAAGGAAGTGTGCTTTCCCATGAGATAAGGAAGTGTATTTTTCCTATCCAATAAGGAAGTGTACTTTCGTATTAGATAAGGAAGTGCTTATCATGGATTGGAAAAGTTGATTTGAGTGATCTTTGTTCTTTTTATACTTGTCAATTCAATGATCATATTAGATAGTGATCTGATTGAATAATGATCATATCATATAGCAATCATATCAAATAGTAATCATAGTAATCCATTGTTTGTTTGCAATGTCATCGATATTTTCTCTCCTCTCTCATTTGTGAAGGTCTAGAGGAAACACATTTGGTGGAGGTAACCAAAATTCCTTGAGAATTCCAAGACACTTCAAGGATGTCAAAGGGAGTTCACATGCAAAGTTTAGAAGAAATCAAGAAAGTCCATGATAGCGATCAAAGTTGGTCAAAACTTTGAAATTAAGACAAAAAAAATCAATCACCAAATCACATAAAAATTCATATACTTGTAAAGACTATCAAAGGCATTCTATAGCCTAAAATTCACCTATAAATGGATTTTCTAGCACATTGATATGCCCATGTGCATTTTCTAGAAATATAACTACAAAATCTTGTACATGAATTTTTGTTAACCATATGACTTGGCATGTATAAAGATCATATGAGGCTACACATTTGTACAAAGCTTCAAGGCTATCATAGCTTTCTACACACCTTAATGTCACCTTTGCAAACTTCCAAATATAGAGCATATTTGGAGGGTCAAAGAGCACAAAAGCTAGTTCTCAAGGTCACCACAATTTTCTAGATTAAGTAGATTACAGGCTTGAAGGTCTACCACATGGCAAAAGATGATTGATTCATGTTGTGTGGTCAAGATGAGCTCACATTCAAGGGTGGACATGCACCAAATCTAAATGCAAGGAGGTTCCACGAGTCTTTTCACCTCAATAAGTCTTACTTTGATGGCCAAGAGCAATAATGCAAAGTTCCTCAAAGATAGTGGCTAATCTTATCAAAATCCATGTCAACATTGATCCAATGGTCCAAACATTCCCAAATCCAAGGGTGGAGAATGAAGGTGCCTTTTTTCTCCTCCTTTGCCCTAGATTTGATATGCAGAATAAATTCAAGCCATCCATTTGATGAATCCAATGGCTGTAATCAAAAGTAGTTGATCCTAGGGTTGAGACTTGATTTCTCCATTATCCAAGGGCCCATATTCATTCAAAAAACCATAAACCCCCCTCCAAATTCATGGAGGATCATTGTTAGCCATCCATAGGGCCTTGCTAGCACATGGTTTCTTTGTGACGATCACCCTCATTTGACCATGTGAGGATCCAAGGTGGGCTAGTAAGAGCATAGTTCCTAGATTCAAATCTAGTGAGAATTCCAAATTAGGATAGGCTTATAAACTCAATAGTTTCTCTCCCTTTCCTCACCCATAGTGGAGCATGTGAGTGAGTTAGAGTTGGGTTTATCGGTCTTAGACTTCCTTAGAAAGTAGAAATTGTGTTCCTAGTTAGATATAGGGTCACTAAAGCGATTTATATCCTCTCACATGTGGCATTTAGTTGAACCATCATGGTGAAGGGTCATGTGGACTTCCTTTGACCATCAAATTGCCTAGCTTGACGTACCATGATGCTCATTTACATGTATTGCATTACAATATCTTTTAATTCAAGTAACCTTATCTCCATGTCTCTTATCTCCTAAGTTATTTTTTTACATGTCTCCTCTCAAATCTTTTTATGTGTGAGAAGGCTCCTCAAATTTGCATTGAACCAGTGAGGATTTTCTATTGAGTTGTGAGGATAAGTTTCTTTACATTCATAATTCATGATCCACATATAGACATACCATCCACAAGCACCCATGCATATGTATTGGTCTTGAAAGTGTCTAAGAAGCTCCTTATGAACCATTCTTCCTTTTGAGATTGATTCATGTATATGTTTTTTATTTTTATTATCATTCATGTGCAAGTATTGATCTTGCATTCATACATTCCCATTCCCACATTTAAATCATCAGATCTCTCCTCCCCATACCCAATTTTTTACATTCATACATCACTCTCATATTCATATCACATGAACCTTTCAACACTCATTAGCAATTATCATACACCTTGCATGTGTTGTGACTAGATGTGATCCATCTGGATTATAATCGCCTCCACATTTGAACCCGAAGTGAAATGCTTTGCAACATTTACTTCTGATCCTGTTGGGAGGTTGTGATCCATATCCTTTGTTGCATATTTTTCATCATCATCATCATCATCATCATCATCATCATATCATGGTCATCATCATTCTTGATGTTGGGGCTTCACCCACTAGTTATGCATGAAGACATGAACATATAAGAGGGAAGAAGAAGGATAAAGAGCTATGGAAGTAACATACTCAGAAAACCATGCCTATGTGAAGGAAAAAATTCACACATGTAATATAGTGGGAAATTAGAGATCAAATTTTGTTTAGAACCTTTAGCATTATGTGTTTTGAGTTTAGGAGCACATAGGCAAAATTTATATAAGTTAATTTGAGAGAAAGAAATATAGAAAAACCTGATTTTGTAAGTCCTATGTGAGTAGAGAGGCAGTTGGGTTAATTCTGAGAGGAATGATGATGAGAGGTCACTCAAAAGAGGAGATCTTTTTATGGTTATGAGTAGAATAAGGCCATGCCATTTTGTACACATCTTTGCTAACATTAGACGCATGTTTGTTTAAAAGCATTTGAGCAAATTCTCTTTGTGTGAAGAAATCTAAGTGATTTCATGGAAGTTACGAGTTTTCTGTTACACATTTCTCTAATCTTCTAAGAGTTAGATCTCATAGTACAGTGTAAAGTTTTTCACGAACGATATCTCATTTTGAAGATATCATCCTCAGCTACTATAGGCAAAACGATCTTTGCAAAATGGGATGTGTGCTTAGAGAAATGAATCTAATAGTGAAGGCATGTCTAATCGATGAAGGTAATTCTTAATTTTCAAACATAGTGTCACCTTTGAAGATATTTCAAATTATTTACAAGTTATTACTTAAAAGTTTTGCTTGGAATGTATTGCTTTAAATGTAAGAACTCCTATTAATCATTGAGCACAAGAATCTTTAAGACTTAACTCAAATCCAAGTAGAATTGAAGCTAGAAGAAAAGGCACAGTTTTAAGAAAGTATGTTCGCATTTACTAAGGAATGTGTTAAAGATTTTGAAGATTGAAGTCTTGCTGAGCTAATGATGATTATAGAGGTGTTCTAATATCACATTAGCTTGGTTCTTGTGGTTTTTCATACACAAACAAGTGGTATCAGAGCAGAAAGGTCCTAAAGAGTAGAAGGAAGTGCAGACACAAGAGATCTTGGAAAGTTTTCATTGGAAAGTTGAAACCTAAAGCATTCAACAACAAAAGGAATCAGAGGATCACTTCAAAGTCATCCTCAAGGTTAAATATCTACAAAAGGTAATATTCTTTAATCTCAAACTCACAGGTTGTAGCAGAAGCAAGAAGACCATGGCATATCATATCTCTATTGACAAATTGGACAGAGATAACTATCTTGCTTGGGTAACGAGAATGGAAGTCTTACTTATGAGTAAGGATCTCATGACATATGTGACAAGTGAAGAAGAAAAGCCTACATTTGAAGATGATATTCGACCAAAGAGAGAAGAGCTAGAAGCTTTGAAGCTATGGCAAAAGAAAGATTGAAGTGCAAAAGCCTACATATACAACACTGTCATAGATCATTTGTTACCTCACATTAGAGGTTTGGAAACAATTGAAGACATATGGAATGCATTGGAAGATCACTTCCAAAACACTATTAAAGCTAGGAAGGCTAGCTTATGGTCATAGTTCACAACATTCAAGGAAAAGCAAAGCCAAAGCATTAGTGATTATGTCAGTAAGATGAAGGACTTGGTAGATAGCCTTGGATCTATAGATGAAGATATTGAAGATCATAGGTTGATAACACAGTTACTTGTAGGGTTGAGAGGAGATGAAAGGTGGAAACCTTTTGTACTTTCAATTGAACTATCATTGAATCATTTTGTACTAGATCTAAATCAATTGCTTGGATTGATGCTTACATTTGAGCAAGACTTGAAGTCAGATGGAGACGAAGGACATAGCTCTACTATGTATGCAAAGCATAAGAAGAAAGGAGATAAAGGTAAAGCAAAGGATGAAGAAGAATCAACCTCTTAGGTTAATTTTTTAAAAGGAAGAAGTAATGGCAAAGGTAAAGATAGAGGAAATGGAAGAGGAAGAGGTAATTAGAATAACAACAAGAAGACATGTTGGATTTGTGGCTTGAGCAATCATCTAGCTTATGATTGTTGGCACAATCAACAAGGTTCAAATCAGAATCAAAGTAATAGGAAGAGGTGGAAGATACCAAAGTCAATTTCAAATGGAAGATAAAGTCAAAGAGGTGGATATGGTAGAGGTGGAGGAAGAAATTGGGGACAAAATCAATCCTATAACACTACCTACTACAATTATGCAAATGATACACAGAATGAGAACCATACAACATTGATGATGATGAATTTAATAAGTACATTAGAGAAAGAAGATCTCAAGGTATTTAATATTGACTTTGGCTGTTCTAACCATTTGTCCAGTAACATAGAATTGATGTCAAAACTAGAAGAAGGAATTTCTAATCATACAGTTCAAACGGGCAATAACACAAGACACAATGTGCATTCAATTGGAAAAGTGAAGTGCAAGATGGAGCTGATTTTCTAACAAAAGTTTTGTATGTTTGTACAATACTTAAGAATCTAATTAGTGTAGGACAAATAGTTGAGAAAGGTTTTCAAGTCAGATTTACAAACAAAGGATTATTTGTGGAAGATCTAGAGAATGAATACAATCAAATTGTTTATGGTAAGAAGGAAGATAGAATCTTTACTCTAAAAGTGCAAGGGAATATTGTTCAAGCCTTGCTCACACATGGCAATGAAGTGATTACAGAGTTAGACCTCTTGCGTAAGAGATTAGGACATTTCAATGAAAGAGGAATCAAAGCTATGGTGGCAAACTAATCTATACTAGGACTACCATATGTGGAGAATCAACATATAGTTTATAAAAATAATGAGAACAATCCTGAAGTCACTTTAAAAAGCAAATTTTGGTTTAGAGATACATCAAAGATGCATGTTAAAATAGGCAATGATAAGAATGCTATCATTCTAAATGCATTAGTGGATTCCGACTCTCAAATCAATGTGATTTCAAGAGAACTCTATGATAAGTTTTGATGGCCCATAGATAAAGATTGTAGATGGCATATGAGAATTGCAAATAATGGTGTAGGTACCTTGTATGGAGCTTGTGCTAGTGTTCCTATATCCATAGGAGGAATCATGAAAGAATTTCAATTTTTTATTCAAGATAATTGCTCCTATGAAGTTCCCTTAGGTCATCCCTTTATTTGTGAGAGTCGTATGAAACTAAAGCCATGGATAATGGGTCTACTTATGCTAAAATTAAGTCTAAAGATAGAATGCAACCACTTAAATTCATTTGGTAGGAGTAAATCATCCTAGAAATCGATTGTCAATTAGAAAGAAGCTTATTGTTACTCAGGGTCACATGCATGTTTGTAGTGATCGTGCACCTCAATTCATGTTTGGAGACACAAACGTTCAAAATTTTGGATAGAATCCATTGTTGAGCGAGACAATAGTGGAAATTGGTTTAACATCTTGCAACCAACCAACCCAATACAATAGTTTTTCACTTTGTTTTCCACATTATTTGGATCACACACTTTGTTCATGTTGTCGAGTGTCTCTATGACTTGTTGAGAAAAAACAAAAAATTATTTGGAGGGAAAAAACACACACAAGCTATGTGTAAATTGAAGAAATTATTGCTTGAAGCTCCTATCCTCAACTGTGTATTCTATTATGTTAACAAACCTATTATATTGGCTATTGATGCTAGTCCTATTGGTATAGGTTGGATCATACGTCAAGATGATACTGAAGGGAATAGATATGCAATTAGGTTTGGGGATATAATTTTACATGACACACAACGAAAGTATCCATAAATCAAATGAGAATCATGGGGTATGATAATGACTTTGAAAATAGACAAAGAATATTTCATAGGTGTGAATTTCAAAGTTGAGATTCATTGTTTTCCTCTCTTGGGATTGATAGCCAATTGTTCACCTTCTGATGTAGCCATGCTTAGATGGATCTCATATATTAAGTTCATAAATCTTGAGTTAATTCATATTTCAAGTAAGTCGAATTCAATTGTTGATATGTTATCGAGAGGTAGATTTGATGATGTTCTTGAAAGTGATCTAATAAAGAATGTGACCTTAGTTGACTATGTTCCATATTTATATGAGTATGAGAAATTTCATGAGTCTGAGTATGAAGATGAATGAAGTGACATAGGAAAGTATCTTAGTACACTGCAACCATTACCTAGTTCGACTACGAACAAATTCCATAACATTAGTAAACGAGCTTAAAACTTTTTAATATGTAATAGTTATCTTTGGAGACTTCCTAAGGGCAAGGTTAAAAATCCACAATGAGTCCTAAGAAAACGAGGTCGTCAATTGCAAGTAATGAAAGACATGCATGAGATATTATGGGCGGGTCATATAGAATTTTTGGAACATATGAAAAAATTAGAAGTACCTATGATTGTCCTAAGATGTATGTTCATGTTAGTAACTACTTTTCTACGTGTTCTACTTATCAACTTCCTTCTTTAGTTAAACATAGAGATCCATTGAATCCTACCTATCCACCATTTATTCACTACAAGTGGGTAGCAGATCTTGCGACTATGCCTAAAGATATTTAAAAAATGTGTTACATCATACTTGCAAGAGAGGACTTAACTAATCATGTAGAGGTATGTGTAGTACGCTCTAAGGCCACTTACAATTTTTTCAAATTCTTTCTTGAAGAATTCATGTCACTTTGGGTACATAGAAAAAGTAGTTTGATCGTGGAAAGTTAGATGCACAAGAAGCTAAAGAATTCTTTCAAAATCACGATATTTATTTGTCTCTCATTACTGCATATAATCTAGGGGCCAATGATAAAATAGAGAGAGGCCATCCACCTCTTGTGAAAGCCATCTGTAAAGCATGCAATAGTGACATTAAACAATGGCCTAGATACTTTGGGCAGATAGAATGATGTGCTCATATATCATAGGTTATATGCTTGTTGAACTCATATACTATCGAAAACCGGTGTTTCCAATTCAGTCTCATATTTTTGCATGATCAAATTTTCCTTGGTATGAAAACATGTCTACTGATGATTTTTTGAGTTTGTGCATTAAATAGTTAGAACAAGATAAATTAAGTCTTCATGATTCCATTGAAAAATTACAGAAATCCAAAATGAAGAACAAGCTTTATTTTGATAAGACTCATTGATTGCATCCTAAGTCGATTGAAGTAGGAGATTTGTTGCTCATTTACGATAGTACATTTGACTCTCAATACGATGCACAGAAAAAAATCACTCATCAATAGTGTGGGCCATACATTATAAAAATTTAACAATGGTATGTATGCTCTTTGTGAATTAAATGGTGTTGCATTAAAAACTTTGATTGTATGTAAAATGATAAAGCTATTCAAGAAACGTGATAATGTTGAGTACATTCTAGATGAGGACATTGAAGAAGATCGTAACAATGAGGTCGATTCATAAACAAGTGTATCCATGAAAATAATAATAATAATACAATTTAAAAAAGATACAAAACAAATTATAAATATATTTTTCTTTTTCAAGTTCTTGTTTCTTTGTTTTTTCAAGTTCATTCCATTTTTTTTCCAATTCTTGCTTGTTGCCCATCTCAATCATGTATGTTTCTTTTCAACTTTTGCATTGCATATCCATATCAATTGAGTCAAAAGGGCAAATGATACTTTCTCTACTTGTGTAAATTTGTATCTTAAGTAACAATGTATCTACTAAGAAATCGACTACAATATAGGATTATGGAAAGATAGAGCATGTAGATTTAGAGGTTTATATTGGCAACATGAATTTCATATATAAACATGCATATGTATCTTGTATAGCATACTTGTTGAAGTCCTAGCTCCTTCTATTGCATGTTTCTAAATCCTCAGTCCACCTTAGAACACTTGTATCAGAGTTTAAATGACTATTCTCCATCATAAAAAATAGCTGTACTTTGTATCGGGATTTTATCTTTCCAAGACATAAAAAAAGATAAGTTACCATCTATAACCGGCAAGTTTACACTTTCTTCCACCCCAAAAAAGTCAGGAAGTTTATACTTTCTTCCATCCCAGAAAACTGAATGTAACCATAAAGTTTTTGAATCATGAAGAAGCAACAAAAAGATAGCAAGTCAAATGAAGCTAAGGAGGGACAAAAGAATAAAGCACAGGTTATATAGGCAGATTTATGCATTAGTGGAGTTTAGTTAGGATTTCCTTGCATGCAATTAGAGAAAGAGCATATTCATATATATGTAGGAAAGAGGTTGATCTAAAATAAAGCTAAAGATAAAATATATCATTTGAAAATCCTAAATCTTTGTTTATATTCGTATTTAAGGTAGACTGCTTTATGAAAAAGTTATAGATTTTTCTTCAATTTGAGAATAATTGATGCCTAAAATGACTAAATACATTCACTTCCATGCTTGCACATAATAATTTCTTTTCTTTATTTACATGTTGCCTGTTCATTCATATATATGGTGCCTATTCATTCGTGCTTATTCATGTTGCTTGTTTCTTCTGCTTCATAAACACTTCGGACTTTGCTTTCAATGGATATACCCATGCATGCTTGGAAAAATCATCAATGAAAGTCACGAAGTAAAGATAGTTTCCAAATGAGGATGTTTGCATAGGACCAGACACATCACTGTGAACAAGCTGTAATTTTTTAGTAGCTCAAACTGAACCATCTTTTGGAAAGGAAGAACGCTGCATTTTGCCCAAAATATAGCCTTCACATACATGTTTACCGGGTGCCTTAAGTTTGGGCAAAGAGGACACCATTTCAGATTTCTACGCGCATAACAAACTAGCAAAATTCAGATGACCAAAGCATGCATGCCAAAGCTTTGCATCTGACATAGCCTGAGAATCATGTATTGCACATGCTGAATCATTTACAGATCTTTCATAGTCTATGAGCTTATACAGCCGATGACATAAAATACCAGAAGTAATAATGACATAGCCATTTGAGAGATCATGAATTGTATGTCTGTCATCAACAAATTTCACAACTAAGCCAATCTTGGCTAATGCAAAAAATGATAAGATATTTTTCTTGATCCCTGACACAAACAAAGCATCTGAGAAAGTGAAAGATTTACCATTGTCAGTAGTCAAAATGACCTTACCAACTCCCATAACAGGATAAGAGGATTTGTTGGTGCATGTAACAATATTCCCTATATGGGCAGGCTCGACTGAAGAGAAGAAACTGTGCTCCGAGGTAATATGTTTGGTTGCCCCACTATCAAAGTACCAAACATCTAAGTCTACTGCAGACATGCACTGCTCATGAGAAGATGGGTCAAAATTGCAAATAGTAGTAACTGCCCATTCTTCATCCTACACAAGATTACCAGACTTTGTTTTCGATGTAGAGGCCTCTGCAATGACCATTCCGGCCTCTTTCTTCTTTGCCTCTTTAGCAGCCAATTTGGACAGCTCTTAATGACATGATCATTTACTTTACAGTATTTGCAAAACAATTTTTGCTTTTCTGATTTCTTCTTATCTTTGTCTTCCTTCTTTGAATGTGCAACATTTGCAGATTTTTACTTACTAGTAAAAGAGCTGCAACATGCATAATAGACTTGTTCTACCTAGATTGGTCTTCTTGCAACAAAAAAAAAACAACTCTTCAAATGTTAAGGCATTTGGATTGCCTCATCATCAAACGAAGAGTAGAAGCAAAACTCTGATATGAGTCGGGAAGACCATTCAGAACAATCAGCACAAGTGAACTGTCAAGAAGGACTTCATTTGCAGAAATCAATTGTTCCTTCAAATCCTTGATCTTTGTAAGAAAATTGTCCATAGAATCACCTTCATTCATGTGCCCACTCTCCAACCGTTTTCGAAGGTAAGCAATATGCACCTCGATCCTAGCCTAGTACAATGTGGTAAGTGTATCCCAAGCATCCTTAGCTGTTCTGCAAGGGCGAATGTGTGGAATATTGGCATGTTTGACAAACAAAGCTCTCAATGCATGTGCCTGGGTATCTCTGTCATCCCAACGAATTTGCTCTATAGTAGGTGCAGCAAAAACCGTAGCACGAACAAGAATATGCAGAATATCATCATCTTTGACACCTTTTGCATCAGCTTCAATACCTACAGTTATAACAGTTGCAAGTGTGATAGGACATTTTTCAACACTCTGCACAATGTTCCAAAATCCTTTTGCAACCAATACATGTCGCATCATATAAGCCCATAATGGGTAGTTGGTACCATCCAACTTATCCTCAACAGCCAACATACAGAATACATCACTGCTTTCAGCCATGGTCGGTGACTAAAATACCTTGATGCAGAAAATTGATTGTATCTCAAAAAGTTGAACAGATCCGCCCATACCAATTCTGCTAAACCTGTACTAGACTTTGAGACACTTATACTGGCAAACCAAAACTGATATATACATTTGGTACAAAAAGATGAAATAGCCTGCACAAGCATACGATAGTGCATTCAGAGGCCGAAACGAGCTCAGATCGTGATTTCGACACGACAGAGCAAAGCGGTTTTGATCTCTCAAACATCTTGAGTATGCTCACCAAATTTCATGAAATTTTGAGAATACAACTGGAGAGGTGTTGATGACACCCTAGATGAAGCGGTGACCTACTTTGATACCAATTGTTGGAGTTAGACGTCTATGGAAGCACATGAACAACACAAGGAAGAAGAAGAAGTTTGGAGCTCAACACACAATACTGAATGTATTACCACTAGAATATACAAAGATAAGTAGCCCATTAGGGCAATAGGCGAATATACAAGCCGGGGGAAAAACCCTCCTAAAGAGGGAAAAAAGTGCCCTGACAGTCCTAGAGTGTTCACACATATCACTACCTAAATATATCAACACTTTTCCTCATGCAAAGATTGACATACTTCATAAGTGATGTGTTTGCACGATCTTGATATTCATCATATAAGTTACCCAAGCATGGTAGCTGAGCTCTCTAACAATGGTGCCAAGTGTCACCTTGCGGTATAGGGTGCATTTGATCATTCCTTCCATGACAAGTTATAAAATATCCTTACATGATAGGTGATAAGAATCTCACAAAAGAAGATAAAGTACACACAGTTGTGAAGGTGATCACAATCCGAGTGGATAGGGTCTGGGCGATATATAGAGGTTGTATGATAATTGCTAATGAGTGTTGAAAGGTTGATGTGATGTGAATGTGAAAGTGATAAATGTATGTAAAAGGAGGAGAGATGTGATTATTTAAATGTGGGAATGGGAATGTATGGATGCAAGATCAATACATGCACATGAATGATGATAACAATAAAAAATGTACACATGAATCAATAGTTTTTTTTTAGAATGGAGGTTCGGCCGAGGCCTACTCCCCCTGACTTTAATTTGAAAGAGAAACAACTGTACAATGAAGGGCATAGTACCCATGGGACCCCCCTTATCCCACAAGAACAGGGGCAGACAGGGTGGACGGCCCGAAGGCCCATACATCGACGCCCGAAGGCCGGATTTCGCGCCCGAAGGCCGGATTTCGCGCCCGAAGGCGGATTACACGCCCGAAGGCAGTTACAGGTATCCCGCAGCGCAGGGGGGTCGAACCCTCGCCCCCGCCTCAAGAGGCGAGGGACTCAACCACACGACCTTGCGTCTTGGGATACATGAATCAATAGTTGCTATCATCAAGAGAGACGGTCATTTAAACTTGCCACGGGACTTCTCATTGTTGGCAACGGGGCTGCGCACTCGCTTCATTTTCTCCATCGCGACGACCACTGGGTGGGTTGTTGCGACTTTCGTCTAATAAGCCCTGGCGATGCCTCTAGGCTTGGGGTCGCGATTGCCTCGGCTGCTCCATCACGACGACCACTGGGCTGACCATGGTGACCTTCCGACGTCCTCGCAACTGAGCGTGGTAGGGCATTCTGGGGGATTGGTCCCAAATGCGAGTTCCTTATGTTCACTCGGTGCCAATGTGCTCTTCATCGATAGTCTAGAGAAAGCGAAGGGTTTAGAGGAGGGCTCGTCATCCCATCATGACCGTACACCTTGGACCATTGCAACAGGTATTGCTTCCTTGGGGTACATAAGCACGTCAATGTCTCTTCCGTCGCGTGTGGACTGTTCCATTGCTTGAAGATTTGCATAGCTATTAAAAGTGAGAGTTGAAGGAGGTAGCTTCAGTCACGATTGGAAGCCAACGATAGTTCTGTACGATGATCATTTTGAGTGTGACGGTGGCTTAATTGGTGTTTAATTTAAAATGGGGAGCACATAAGCATCGAAGAAATAAGGCAGATTGGTGTGACTATGGTGATGCCCTAATGATCATACCATCGTGATTGTCACCTAATGAGAATACCATTGCGAGTGAGCTTCCCATCACGATTGCCACGTAATGAGCATCACGATAGTCACCTAAAATGCATCGCGACCGTAACATTGTGCTGCAGTCCATGTGCACCATACTGTCCGAATTCAGCAGTCCATGTGCACCATAGTGTTCGAATTCAGCAGCAATAAAGTTAAGGTTTTTTTCAAATTCAAATCGATGGCTTGAGGCTCTATTTAAAAATCAATTTTTACACGTGGATTGCCTGATCTATCCTGAACTTCCACTTTAAACAATTCAAAGGTTCGTAGAGGCAACTAGTGAAGAGAAAGAAACTATATCTTATCATCGATCCTTTTTGCCTTTGTCGCTTGTGTCCTTGTGATCATATATCATAGCAGAAGATTTGTGGGGAGAAACTCATGGTTAATGTGGGGTTTTCATTGACCTTAGGTTTGCTCATGAACATCAAAGATAGATTTTGAGAAGAAATTTTCGATCCTTCGATTGTCTCGAAGAAGGTTTTTCGATTGGTGGCTCGTGGTCTTCCTCAGATGTTTTCCCCTGTGCGCGCTACGGGGGCCTTGCCTTGGCTTCGATGGCCCCCTCCCTCATGATAAGCAACCTTGCATCGACCCAGGGGGTGATTGGGAAATTGGCCCTTATTTTGGAGGGGGGATCTTGCGTCGCTCTTGAGGCACCCGAGGATGTTGAACCTCCCTTAGTCTCTCTTAGCAGAGCTACAATTCTGTCAAAGCAAGAAGAGCTCAAGAAAGTATGTCTCGTTGGACAAATTTTTGGCCTAGGCCTCTACTCGAAACTGTGCGCCAGTGGCTTCGAAAAGAGTGGTTCCCTCATGGGTCGATTGTTAGTAAGTATCAATTCTTACCAGCTAGATATATGCTGCTAGTCATATGTTGTGAGTCTTTGAAACTAAAGATATGGCATTCCAAGCCCTTAGTGTTGAAACCTAGCAAGTTGGGTGGGGGACCCTGTGCCTGTTCAGATCGACAAATCAAAACCTCTCCGCTACCCTCTCTGGGTAGAGCTCCCTAACGTGCCATACTTCTTGTACAACTTCGTGTGGGACATCGTATCTCCTATCGGCAAACCGTTGGCTTCGCGGGAGGATGTTGGTGGTCCCATTTATGAAGGGGCGAGACACTCCTTCAATGATTGGTGGCACCCTCAAATCTGTGTCGAGGTTGACCTCGGCATGCTGCTTCCATCAAAGATCAAACTAGACCTGGGTTGAAAGGGATGTCTGGGAACAAGAAGTTAATTACAAAAACCTACCTAGCGCATGCTTTCATTGTGACCAACAAGGCCAGATGATTAAAGATTCACTACAATAGATCGATGGTATACCGAGGTTTTTACCGAGGAAAATGAACGCGGCTTAATTTGCCGTGACGCCGGTGTAAAGGTCGATGTGCGTGTCGGTGTCAGTATATGCGTCGGTATAGACGTCGGTATAGGCGTCGGTATATGCATCGGTAATACCGACGCCAATACCGAGGCTTCTGCTTGAGATACCGTCGCCTATACTGCCGCCTGCTGGGTGTACCGACGGTTATTCCGATGACACTACTGGGAGTATCGTCGCGTATACCGACGACCATACCTGCAAAATTTTTTTTGGGCAGAGTGTTTTGTCTTTTGCTACAGCAACATTACCATGATGTTGCTTAACAAAAGACAATACACTCTACCCAAAAAAACCTAGTACATGTGATGTGTACTCTAATGACAACCAAAATATGATTTCATGAAACAGAGTATCATGTCCGCCGCTGCCCAAATGTGATGGTCCAATCGTATCTAAACGGGTGGCTGTGGCATTTCGCTGCTGGCGATATCGATCAGGAGTCTGCTTCTTCTCGTCACGAATCATGTCCCACTCCTCAGCATCTAACCATACAGGCTTTGGTAAGCCTTCTCTAAATGCATCACGTGCCTCGGATCGTCGATGGGACATGACCTCACGTGCGGTGTGCAGAATCCACTCTGAACTGACAATAGACTGTCCATCGGCTGGTTGGAACTCTTGGTAAATCGTCTGTGTGATATAATTCTTCCGATCTTTATCCTATTCATTCCATTTCAGCATGATGGAGTGTCCAAATTGGATGGAGCAAAGATGTCGTATGCGTGCACACATTGCTTTGCCAGCCGCATCCATCATCGGAGCTCCATCTCGGATACTATACACCTTGGAGTCATCATTGTCATGAGCACCCCAAGGTGTACGTGGTGTTCCACGTGGTGTACTGCATGGCGTACCTACATCTGAGGTACTCGTCCTAGGAGTAGAAGCGGGTGACACAACATCCGTCGCACTGCCTCCACAACAACCACCTCCTCTGCCTCTAGACCTACCTGTAGATCCACTCCTAGAACCTCGTGCTCTAGAGCGTGACCTCGATCTATGAGACTGGCCAGAACCTGTATTGCGCTGAGGTGTCAAACGCACATGTCTACTAGTAGACCCAGTAGGAGATGGCTGCAAAGATGGTCGTGGTGGAGTCACAAAGCTAGGAGACATACCTCCTACAGGAGTAGCACCACCCGTAGGAGTGACACCGGCGGGAGTGACACTGGCAGGAGTGAGGCCAACGGGAGTGAGGCTGACAGGAGTAAGGCCGCCAGGAGTGAGGTCGGGAGGATTGCTACCACGAGCGATACAATACTGTGATGCAGCGGCCATATACGCAGGAGGAACCTGAGAGATGAACTCCAAAAATTGCTCCTCTATCATGGAATGTGGAGTGACTGGAGGACTGTCTCCCATCGTGCTCTGTAATAAAAGAACTCAAATAATTAGCATGCGATAAGAAAAGTAATATAGGGAATAAACAAAAAAAAAAACAAAAAATTAGTACGTATAAGTGTTTTATTCAAAAGTCCTCTATTCTAGCATCCTCTTGAAGATTCGATGCACCAAGAAGATCTATCTCTATATGGATGGCTTCTAAATCGCTTGCTATGTTGGTTTCCTCCTGATCATCGTCTATTGCTTCTTCTTCTCGAACAATGACCTCTTCTTCAATGACCTCTTCTTCTCGAACAATGATCTCTTCCTCCTCGACTATCGAATGAATCTCTGAGTCCACTAGAGATGGACTCTCTTCTACATCTATGTTTTCAAAAATTTGTCTACTACGTGGAGCGACTTGTAAAACAAATAGCCACTCTGGGTCTTTTGAATCTGGTATAAAAACAACTTGCTCACAATGTTCGGGAAGTACAAATGTATCCCTTTCATCTGTCCATAATCTTGTGGAGTCGGTTTGAAGCAAACCGCTCTTATCCTGTCTCACTGTTGCGTTTCTTCCAGAGGTGACTACTTTGAACCATTTCACATAAAAAACAAAGTAATCAAACTTTCTGAAAGATAGTTTCAAGATGTCTTGAATCACACCACAATAATCTAACTCGCCTTCTAGAGCATTATCATCTCTTGCACTCGCTCTACTTTTTTGCAAAAAATTCACCATCACTCCACTATCAAAAGTAGACCTATTTTGATCGATTCGTGCGATTCGAAAGTGTCGCCCATGAGACCATAGTGCACCGTATTTAATATACTCCCAATCACATCCTTTGACGAGTTCTTCTTCTTCTTCAAAGATATCTTCACGTGCTGCCTTTGCTTGTGAAATCATTGTATCTAGCCATCTGCTCGTTGGAAAAGGTGGGAAAGGTCGAAGATTTTCTGGAAGAGGTAAAAATCGAGTGGAACGATTTCTTCGAAATTGATCTCTTTCCTTTGCGTTAGTTTCCTTGGCAAGTTCATACCTTTCTAACCACTTTTGCATAGGCTCAGAGTTAACTATGCAAAACTTCATTGCCTTCTCTTTGAAAGCTGCATCCATTTTTCTTTGCAATCCTTTACCTTGTGGTTCATCGCCTACGAGACGAACATCTTCATCATCGCTCCATAAGCGAGGCATTTCGGGATGATATACGTAGAAACTCAGTTATGAATACAAGAGATTCTTGTACAAGCCATCCCTCTGCCATGCTACCCTCTGGACGTGCTCTCTATCGAACAAACCCTTTTAATGTCTTCATAAAGCACTCTAAGAAGAACATCCATCGACTATGGACAGTTCCTGCTATTGCAACTTCATCTACCACATGAACCAGTAAATGAAGTTGAATAGTGAGAATACTTGTGGGAAAGTATTTCTCTACCATACAAACAACCTCGATAGCATTGAGTTTCGCACTCTCTATGCTATCTCTATTTATCTCTTTAGAAGATATCCACCGTACTAAAGAACTAATTTTATAAATGGTTTTTCGTACATCCTCTGAAAGACAATCTTTTAGGGCTACAGGGAGCACAAACTGTAAAAACTTGTGCCAATCATGAGACTTGAGTCCTGCAAGATCGTCGTTTCGTGTGAAAGTAGTCTTTCGATACCTCATGCATCCAGTAGGTGTACGAAACTCTGAAATTGTTTTCTTCACTTGTTGCTCTTCCATCCTGCGAAGCACCCAAGGAGCTCTTGGTAACGATACTGTTCCGTTGGGCTTAGTAATTGCCCACAGCTCTCGCATATGACCTCGCTCTTCTAAGTCCTCCCTTTGTGCTTTGCTTTCTTTCTTTCCGATCAAAGTTTTCCAAAGAATCTCTCCCACATTCTTAAAAATATGCATCGGGTCTACCAAATGATTGATCACCAATTCACTCCAATAAGGGAGTATATGAAAAATGGACAACCGTTTCATGCCAGCAACTGGATTTTCTGAATCCCACAGTTGTTTCCAATCGCTAGCTTTCATTTGGTGTTGCGCTTGTCGACCAATTTGTCCTTCATGTAAAACATGTCCATCAGGCAAACATCTATGATGTCCTTCATAGACAGTTTTACGTAGTGCTTTGGAATAGCGTGCTTCGAGTCGTGGTCCGCATAAAGGACAAGCATGGTAACCCAAAATTGATAAACCTGAACATTCATCATAACCAGGCCAATCATGCATTGTCCACATAAGTATGCCTTGCACTCGCACGTCTCGTCTTCTTATAGGTTGAGACATGTCACGCACAGTAATCCCATCCCATAAAATGCGCAGTTCTTCCACAAGTGGTGCAAGATATACATCCATGTTTTTTACCTTATACTTACCTGGTACAATAAGAGCTAATAATAAATGACCTTTCTTTGTGGCCAACCATGGTGGGATATTATAATTGACCAAACATACAGGCCATGTGCTCCATGAAGAACTGCATAATCCAAATGGATTCACTCCATCCATAGCTAGGCCTAGACGTATGGACCGAGGCTCACTAGCAAACACTGGCCACTTACTATCTATGTGCTTCCAAGCATGAGAGTCAGCTCGCACTCGCATTACATTATCTGTAGACCTGCTCTTTGTATGCCATGACATTAACTCAGCTATAGATTTACATCTAAACATGTTCTTAATTCGTGGAATGATAGGAAAGTGGCGAAGAACCTTTGCGGGGATTGCTTCGCCTATAACGTCTTCTCTAAATCTATTTGCTCCACACTTTGGACATACGTGGAGATGCTCATACTCATTCCGAAAGAGAATGCAATCATTCGGACAAGCATGAATTTTAGTATAATCCATTCCAATGGACTGTAAAAGTTTTTTCGCCTCTCCTCGTGTTGGAGGCATGTCATTGCCCTCTGGCAAAAATTGATCTTTAAGAAGCCTGCAATAAGCAATTAAAATGATATTAGTAAATGAAGTTATTGTGATACAACAATGAAAGCCAATTTGTTCTCCACTTACTTGAACAATTCAGTGACACTACTATCTGACCATCCATAAATGGATTGCAGATTGAGCATCGCGAGTGAAGCACATAGTACAGATATATTTGCTCCATTGTAAAGTGGTAAACGAGCTAATCTTTGCATGTTTTCATATTCTTCATCAATTTCTGATCGTGGAATTTTTGTTGTGTCCATCTCGACACCTTCTTCACCATCATGATCTTCGTCCATCTCATAAAATGCTTCAAGCATCTCTTCCATATGTTCATTATGTGTAATATTATTAGTGCTTGCTTGTACATCTAAGTCCTTTTTTGCTCTCTTTTTTCCACGAGAGGTTATAGGTGCAATGTCGTTTGGGTCCATCTGCTCACCTGGGGGACCATGCGAATGATAACATAGGTTTTCCAGTCGAATCCTATCAAAGGATCCATGCTCTCTAACATGTGCAGTACAAATCCGTCGTTTCCGATAAATTTGATACTTGCACTGTGTGCAAGGACATGCCATTCCCTCTTCAGGATCCAAAGAAGCCATTTGCTACAATATGGACATTTTAGAACATTTGTTTATTTATTAAACCTAAAAATCTAACTCTTAAAGACTTAAATCTGAAATACTAAACCTAAATACTTAAATACCTGAAAAAACTTAAAACCCTAATTTTAAAACCCTAATCTATATAGTTATCCTATTTTATCTATATATTCGGATTTTTTCTTGATTGATCCTATTTTATATATATATTTATTTATTTATTCAGATTTTTTTCCTCTTAATTGAGTTATATGCATGCTTAAATCCGAAAACCCTAAAAGATCTAGTCCTAAATTATGTATATTTCTATACACATTTGTATATACATGTATATATGTATTATATGTGTATGTGTATGTGTGTATATATATTATGTAGGTGTTAAAACCCTAAAACCCTAATCCAAATGACCTAGACCTAAAACATGTATATATATATATATATGCATGTGTATATATATGTGTATATCTATATATTTGTGCATATAGATAGGTGTATAAGTATGTGTGTTTGTGTATTGTATATATATCCACTCTATCTAAAATGATTAAATTTAAACCTATTTTTATATATTTTGTCATATATATTTCATTTATTTATTTAAAATACTAGTTCTTATCATATTTTATTATCTATATAATTATCCTACCTTATATATATATTATTTATATATTTAGATTTTTTCTTAACTTAATCCTATTTTTATATATTTAATTATAAATATTTAATTAAATTTTTTAAAACACTAGTTCTTTTTATATTTATTTATCTATATAATTATCCTATTTTATATATATATTTATTTATATATTCAGATTTTTTCATTACGTAATCGTATTTTTATGTATTTAATTTTATATATTTAATTAAATGATTTAAAACACCAGTTCTTTTTATATTTATTTATGTATATAATTATCTTATTTTTTATATACATTTATTTATATATTCAGATTTTTTTCTTATGTAATCCTATTTTTATATATTTAATTTTATATATTTAATTATATATATTTAATTAAAACCCTAATCTTAAAATTCTAGATCTAAAATATGTATATTTTTGTATGCATGTGTATCTACATGTATATATGTATTATATGTGTGTGTGTATGTGTGTATATATGTTATGTAGGTGTTAAAACCCTAAAACCCTAATTTTAAAGATTTAGACTTAAATGTGAAATACTAAAACCTAAATACTTAACCACCAATAAAAATCTAAACCCCTAATCCTAAAACCCTAATCATATTTTATATATATATTTGTTTATATATTCAGATTTTTTTTCTTATTTTTCTCTATATTTTTCCTTAATATAAATATAATTGAGTTATATGTATGTCTAAACCCTAAAACCTTAATCTTAAAGATCTAAACCTAAAATATGTATATTTCTGTATACATGTGTATATACATGTATATATGTATTATATGTGTATGTGTATGTGTGCATATATGTTATGTAGGTGTTAAAACCCTAAAACCTTAATCTTAAAGATTTAAATCTAAAATATGTATATTTTTGTATGCATGTGTATCTACATGTATGTATGTATTATATGTACATGTGTGTTTGTGTATATATGTTATCTACGTATTAAAACCCTAAAACCCTAATCAGAAAGACTTAGACTTAAATCTGAAATACTAAAACCTAAATACTTAAACACCTATCAAAATCTAAACCCCTAATCCTAAAACCCTAATCATATTTTATATATATATTTATTTATGTATTCAGATTTTTTTTCTTATTTTTCTCTATATTTTTTTTTAATATAACTATAATTGAGTGATATGTATGCATAAACCCTAAAACCCTAATCTTAAATATCTAGACTTAAAATATGTATATTTCTGTATACATGTGTATATACATGTATATATATATATCTTATTTAATATATATATTTATTTATATATTCAGATTTTTTTTCTTACGTAATCCTATTTTTATATATTTAATTATATATATTTAATTAAAACCCTAATCTTAAAATTCTAGATCTAAAATATGTATATTTTTGTATGCATGTGTATCTACATGTATATATGTATTATATGTGTATGTGTATGTGTGTATATATGTTATGTAGGTGTTAAAACCCTAAAACCCTAATTTTAAAGATTTAGACTTAAATCTGAAATACTAAAACCTAAATACTTAACCACCAATAAAAATCTAAACCCCTAATCCTAAAACCCTAATCATATTTTATATATATATTTATTTATATATTCAGATTTTTTTTCTTATTTTTCTCTATATTTTTCCTTAATATAAATATAATTGAGTTATATGTATGTCTAAACCCTAAAACCCTAATCTTAAAGATCTAGACCTAAAATATGTATATTTTTGTATACATGTGTATATACATGTATATATGTATTATATGTGTATGTGTGCATATATGTTATGTAGGTGTTAAAACCCTAAAACCCTAATCTTAAAGATTTAAATCTAAAATATGTATATTTTTGTATGCATGTGTATCTACATGTATGTATGTATTATATGTATATGTGTGTTTGTGTATATATGTTATCTACGTGTTAAAACCCTAAAATCCTAATCAGAAAGACTTAGACTTAAATCTGAAATACTAAAACCTAAATACTTAAACACCTATCAAAATCTAAACCCCTAATCCTAAAACCCTAATCATATTTTATATATATATTTATTTATGTATTCAGATTTTTTTTCTTATTTTTCTCTATATTTTTTCTTAATATAAATATAATTGAGTGATATGTATGCCTAAACCCTAAAACCCTAATCTTAAATATCTAGACCTAAAATATGTATATTTCTGTATACATGTGTATATACATGTATATATATATATTATATGTGTATGTGTATGTATGTGTAAATAGCGTAAAAACCCTAATACTATTTTTATATATTTGATGTAAAAAAAAACTTCAAAATAAAAATAGGATTATATGTGTGTATATATGTGTGTGTATGTATGCATGTGTACATGTGTGCGTGTGTATGTATGCATGTGTATACATGTGTGTGTATGTGTATGTGTGTGTATGTAGGCATGCATGTGTGTGCATGTGTGTGTACGTGTGTATGTATGCATGCATGCATGTGTGTGTATGTGTATGCATGTGTATACATGTGTGTGTATGTGTATGTGTGTGTATGTATACATGCATGTGTGTATATGTGTGTATGTATACATGCATGTGTGTATGTGTGTGTGTGTGAATGTATGTGTGTGTATATATGTATGTGTGTATATGTGTGCGTGTATGTGTATGTATGCATATGTGTATATATGTGTGTGTATGTATGTGTGTATGCATGTGTGTGTATATATGCATGTGCGTATATGTGTATATGTGTGTATGCATGCATGTGTGTATATGTGTGTGTATGTATGCATGCATGTATGTATATGTGTGTATATATGTGTATGTATGTGTGTATATGTGTGTGTGTATGTGTATGTATGCATATGTGTATATATGTGTGTGTATGTATGTGTGTATGCATGTGTGTAAATTTATATGTGTGTGTATGCATGCATGTGTGTATATGTGTGTGTGTATGTAAGCATGCATGTGTGTATAGGTGTGTGTATGTAAGCATGCATGTGTGTATGTATGCATGTGTGTACATGTATGTGTGTATGTATGCATGTGTGTACATGTATGTGTGTATGTATGCATGTGTGTACATGTATGTCTCTCTCTCTCTCTCTCTCTCTCTCTCTCTCTCTCTCCTTCTCTATCTATCAATAAAGAATGAAAAAATCACTTACAAGTATGCCCCTCTTTTGGATGGTTGTCGTCAAAGCATAATGTATGTCGTCTATCGTCCAATTCCGAACAATCGATGCCAAAGAACTTCTGCAAAATCGAAGAAAAGAGAAATTATAAAACTTAAAGCATAGAGAAACACAAATGCTAACAGTACGTGCAGCACTTACCAAGATGTGAGATCTAAGCCGACAGAGAGTGTGTGTGTAGAGAGAGAGATCTGTGTGTGTGTGTGCACAAGACAATGCAGGTTCGGTTCGCGTGTGCAAGTTCGACAGAAGACCAACAGTATTCAAACACGCGCAAAAATGTGAAGTTTTGCTCTCGGGTTCGTGGTATGTTTAAAACTTGCCGCCGGTATGGGCATCGGTATATGCGCCGGTAGTTCCCAGTAAATTACCGACGCATATACCGACGCTCGTACCGACGCCTATACCGACGCTCATATCGACGCCTATACCGGCGGCTATGGGCCACACCGACGATCCGTTTAAAACGGTCATACCGACAGTCACTTGACCGTCGGTATCTCTAAATGACATTTTTCGAGGCCCATACCAACGCCGACTGTGACCCTCGGTATATGCAGCGTCGGTATGCCCCTCATATGTTGTAGTGATTGCCCACTGAGACAAAAAATCAAACAAAAACAAGAAGCACCCAGAAAAGCCTAAGGCAACAATGGGACACTAAGCGAACGAAGAGGAAGTTAAGGGCCCCCAGAACCCAGAAACCGACTCAAATGGGTTCAGGAAAGTCAGAAGAAGAAGGAAAAAAATTCCTAGGGAAATCTCTGAGAGAAACCATATGCTAGATAGCCCCCTAAACAACTTGTATTGCAATTTAGAAAAGGAGATTAATGAGCTTGATTGCCGTAGTAGGAACCAGTTTGAGGTGGATACTGGTGACAAAGCCCTAGAGATCCCTGACAACAAAGAAACCAATAAGGAGGGCTATACTGCAAGCAAAGAAGATGGGTTTTACCACCAGCAACAAAGACAACATGGATAGTGAAAGTTCCATCATTGGATCGACGATTCTGAAAGCGATTTCTTGTTCATTCCAACAGGAGCCCTCCCGCAAGGGAAAACAACCTATTGAGATATGTTGAGGTTGTAGCAAGGAAAGACCAAAAACCCTCACCACCTTGCATGGAAGCAAGAAGGAAAGCTCAAGAGTGTCTCTCCTCTCATCCACCCCTACCTCCAACATGTTCAAGCCATTGGCATCAAACACATGCTATGCCACATGCTTGAAAACAAGGAGAATAAGGAGTCAAGGATCCTAGTCCATGAGGAAAATACAAGCAAATGCAACTACTCTACTCACACAAAGGAGAGACATGCATAGGCACACACACTACTCTCACACACTCACAAAGTCATAATACATGTAAATGTAAATAGTGTTGGAGTAAAAGAGAGCCTTTTTCCATTGATAAGAGATATAACATGAGAGCACGTCGACCAAAAGCTTCCTTCTTTAAAAAAATGAGCTTCTATATATAGGCTAAGCTATATTCCCCATGTGCTCTTTTGAAAAGTCAAAAAGTGAATCTCTCTCTAACTAACATATCTTCTAGGATATTCCCAAAATCAAGTCTTGTAACCACCGATCAAAAAGGTGAAATATGAAACGTCTTCTACACTAAGGCATAAAGAAATATTAAAAAGTGTTCTAACAGAGTGTTCATATATGATACTCTAAGTTTATACAAAGAAGGTTATACCCATGGTCTAGGGAGGGTTCTCATGCACAATTGAGGATGTGTGCATACCCTACAACCAAACACTCTCCCCCTTCTAGTCTTTGTCATCCTCGACAAAGCTAAAGAAGAAGAGCATACATAACTAAAATGTTCCAAGTTGGAGTCTTCAATTCTGAAAATCTTCAGGTCTTTAGAATCTGCATTTCTTCAGCCTACAAGGCTTCAAGCAGCAAGTCTTCATGTCTTCAAGGATCTTTAAATTTGCAGCACTTCAATCGGCCAATCTGCAAGCCATTAGTCCTTCCGTCATTCTGAAAATCTTCCATCTTTAGAGCTGGGCGACACAAACTTCATGGGGGCAGTCAGCCCAACAATCCAGAAGAGCAACCTTTGTTGCCGATTATGCAGCCATCCCATGGAGTAATTACTGAAAAAACAAAGCCTTCCAAGTAGTGGAGTCTTTCGGTGCTAGGCGACACCATCCTCCTAAGAGGCAGTCAGCCTAGCAACATAAAAAGCAGCATTTGGTGCACCTTCCTTGTCACATGGGCATAGATCTTGTTGAGTACATCTTTGGAAGAGCTGGTGGCACAGTCAATACTGGAATGTGACTGATCAATAGCTCCAGATGCCAACGCATCATAGAAAACAATCAAAGGGTAGAGACTGTCATTTGCAAATAATAGATCATTTGAAATATAAGTGCAAAGTTGGCACTCCAACCACTATTAGATGAAAAACAAAATGATTCCCATGAAATGGTCTGGAGTTTTGGACATCATCCTTTGCAGGGAAGTCAAGAAAGTCCAAAACAAAGGCTCCAGCACTTGCAAATGAGGCTTCAACACCTGCTCCAAAACATGAAGGCAAAAAGTGGTTGTGCAAGACCGTGAGTAGACATATGCTGCCATCAGAACATACTGAGTTGGTCCGTGTTATTAAGCACCAGGTGCTATGCTGTAGAAGAGGAACCTCCATCTGATGAGTTCCTAGAATGTTTGTTTAATATGACCTCAAGTGTAAGATGTAGAGGCACACATTAAGGGAGAGTCAAGTCAATAGGTCCCATCTTTACCAAGCTTACAACAAAGAACATCAATTAGCACATTAGGGACTGAGATCTGCACAATCATGGATTCATCTCAGGCCTCTTCCACTTTCCCTAGGAAAAGGTATGTGGCATGAGTACTATACATGCTTTAGTACTTAATCTAGCTCTATTACCATTGTGAAACAAATCAATATGATAACAAGACAAGGCCAGCATAACCAAATATGATTACAAAGGTCATGGTGAAAAGTGCAACAACCCCCAAACATCAACAATCAAGGCTAATATTGCATGTAGGTAGAACTTTGGACACAATCCCCTCTAAGGAGTGGTCACCAAGAGCATGAGTGAAGAGTGATCCTGCAAGAAATTTGAAACCAAAAAGACAACTCCAAAAGTTTGGCCATCGCACCACAACAATCAGAAGTCCATCTAATAAGCTTCAAAGCATCCACAAGAATTTGGGAAAATAAAACCAGTATACACAATACTCAGCAGAGCAGTCCCTGCTTCACTACTCATATGTGCAAAGATGCAGGAACCATGTAACAGATCTCACAACTGAGTCCAGCCCGCAATTCCATTTTTTCCAACTAAAGTTATGGCAATAACCTGCATTTTACTCCCTCAACCACAGTAAATGCTTGAGCAAAGTTGAGAAAAATAATTTCCTTGATGCACACATGATCATTTTTTTCATAATCTTGAAGCAATTCCTATGTATTCAGAGAAGCTTCTCTGAATCATGTCATACGCCTAGTCCTTCAATGGCTACAAGTAGAAGATGTGTGGAATACACATGAAAACAAACGGCCCATGATCTAGTAGATCAACTTTGAATAGTTGCAACCTCTTATTTGCCAACTCATAATGTGTGACCTACTCCATCCTTTAGGGACCTACCATTTATTGATCAGAGAATTTTTGTTTTGAAATTCAGCAATATTGCGATAGGTATTGCTTACTTGGGGTACATAAGCACGTCAATGTCTGTTCCGTCGCGTGTGGACTGTTCCATTGCTTGAAGATTTGCATAGCTATTAAAAGTGAGAGTTGAAGGAGGTAGCTTCAGTCACGATTGGAAGCCACGAACAGTTCTGTACGATGATCATTTTGTGTGCGACGGTGGCTTAATTGGTGCTTAATTTGAAATGGGGAGCAAATAAGCATTGAAGAAATAAGGCAGATTGGTGTGACTATGGTGATGTCCTAATGATCATACCATCGCGATTGTCACCTAATGAGAATACCATTGGGAGTGAGCTTCCCATCAGGATTGCCACGTAATGAGCATCACGATAGTCACCTAAAATGCATCGTGACTGTAACATTGTGCTGCAGTCCATGTGCACCATATTGTTCGAATTCAGCAGTCCATGTGCACCATAGTGTCCGAATTCAGCAGCAATAAAGTTAAGGTTTTTTTCAAATTCAAATCGATGGCCTGAGGCTCTATTTAAAAATCAATTTTTATACGTGGATTGCCTGATCTATCCTGAACTTCCACTTTAAACAATTCAAAGGTTCGTAGAGGCAACTAGTGAAGAGAAAGAAACTATATCTTATCATCGATCCTTTTTGCCTTTGTCGCTTGTGTCCTTGTGATCATATATCAGAGCAGAAGATTTGTGGGGAGAAACTCATGGTTAATGTGGGGTTTTCATTGACCGTAGGTTTGCTCATGAACAGTAAAGCTAGATTTTGAAAAGAAATTTTCGATCCTTCGATTGTCTCGAAGAAGGTTTCTCAATTGGCAGCTCGTGGTCTTCCTCGGAGTTTTTCCCCTGTGCATGCTACGGGGGCCTTGTCTTGGCTTTGATGGCCCCCTCCCTCATGATAAGCAACCTGGCATCGAGCTAGGGGATGATTGGGAAACTGGCCCTTATTTTGGAGGGGGGATCTTGCGTCGCTCTTGAGGCACCCGAGGGTGTTGAACCTCCCTTAGTCTCTCTTAGCAGAGCTACAATTCTGTCAAAGCAAGAAGAGCTCAAGAAAGTATGTCTCGTGGGATAAATTTTTGGCTTAAGGCTCTACTCGAAACTGTGCACCAGTGGCTTCGAATAGAGTGGTTCCCTCATCGGTCGATTGTTAGTAAGTGTCAATTCTTACCAGCTAGATATATGCTCCTAGTCATATGTTGTGAGTCTTTGAAACTGAAGATATGGCATTCCAAGCCCTTAGTGTTGAAACCTAGCAACTTGGGTGGGGGACCCTGTGCCTATTCAGATGGTCCCTTGATTTTATTCTCGACAAATCAAAACCTCTCCGCTACCCTCTCTGGGTCGAGCTCCCTAACGTGCCATACTTCTTGTACAACTTCGTGTGGGACATCGTGTCTCCCATCGGCAAGCCGTTGGCTTCACGTGAAGATGTTGGTGGTCTCATTTATGAAGGGACGAGACGCTCCTTCAATGATTTTTGGCACCCTCAAATCTGTGTCGAGGTTGACCTCGACATGCAGCTTCCATCAAAGATCAAACTGGACCTGGGTTGAAAGAGATGTCTGGGAACAAGACGTTAATTACAAAAACCTACCTAGCACGTGCTTTCGTTGTGACCAACAAGGCCAAATGATTAAGGATTGCCAACATATCTTCTAGGATATTCCCAAAATCAAGTCTTGTAACCACTGATCAAAAAGGTGAAATATGAAGAGTCTTCTACACTAAGGCATAAAGAAATATTAAAAACTGTTCTAACAGAGTGTTCATATATGATACTCTAAGTTTATACAAAGAAGGTTATACCCATGGTCTAGGGAGGGTTCTCATGCACAATTGAGGATGTGTGCATACCCTACAACCAAACACTCTCCCCCCTCTAGTCTTTGTCATCCTCGACAAAGCTAAAGAAGAAGAGCATACATAACTAAAATGTTCTAAGTTGGAGTCTTCAATTCTCAAAATCTTCAGATCTTTAGAATCTGCATTTCTTCAGCCTACAAGGCTTCAGGTAGCAAGTCTTCATGTCTTCAAGGATCTTTAAATTTGCAGCACTTCAATCCGCCAATCTGCAAGCCATTAGTCCTTCCGTCATTCTAAAAATCTTCCATCTTTAGAGCTAGGCGACACAATCTTCATGGGGGCAGTCAGCCCAGCAATCCAGAAGAGCAACCTTTGTTGTCGATTATGCAGCCATCCCATGGAGTAATTCTTGAAAAAACAAAGCCTTCCAAGTAGTGGAGTCTTTTGGTGCTAGGCGACACCATCCTCCTAAGAGGAAGTCAGCCTAGCAACATGAAAAGCAGCATTTGGTGCACCTTCCTTGTCACATGTGCATAGATCTTGTTGAGTACATCTTTGGAAGACCTTGTGGCACAGTCCATACTGGAATGTGACTGATCAATAGCTCCAGATGCCAACCCATCATAGAAAACAATCAAAGGGCAGAGACTGTCATTTGCAAATAATAGATCATTTGAAATATAAGTGCAAAGTTGGCACTCCAACCACTATTAGATGCAAAACAAAATGATTCCCATGAAATGGTATGGAGTTTTGGACATCATCCTTTGCAGGGAAGTCAAGAAAGTCCAAAACAAAGGCTCCAACACATGCAAATGAGGCTTCAACACCTACTCCAAAACATGAAGGCAAAAAGTGGTTGTGCAAGACCGTGATAGACATATGCCGCCATCAGAACATACTGAGTTGGTCCGTGTCCTTAAGCACCAGGTGCTATGCTGTAGAAGAGGAACCTCATCTGATGAGTTCCTAGAATGCTTGTTTAGTATGACGTCAAGTTTAAGGGAGAGTCAAGTCAGTAGGTCCCATCTTTACCAAGCTTACAACAAAGAACATCAATTAGCACATCAGGGACTGAGATCTGCACAATCATGGATTCAGCTCAGGCCTCTTCCACTTTCCTTAGGAAAAGGTATGTGGCATGAGTACTATACATGCTTTAGTACTTAATCTAGCTCTATTACAATTGTGAAACAAATCAGTATGATAACAAGACAAGGCCAACATAACCAAATATGATTACAAAGGTCGTGGTGAAAAGTGCAACAATCCCCAAACATCAACATTCAAGGCTAATATTGCATGTAGGTAGAACTTTGGACACAATCCCCTCTAAGGAGTGGTCACCAAGAGCATGAGTGAAGAGTGATCCTGCAAGAAATTTGAAACCAAAAAGACAACTCCAAAAGTTTGGCCATCGCACCACAACAATCAGAAGTCCATCTAATAAGCTTCAGAGCATCCACAAGAATTTGGGAAAATAAAACCAGCATACACAATACTCAGGAGAGGAGTCCTTGCTTCACTACTCATATGTGCAAAGATGCAGGAACCATGTAACAGATCTCACAACTGAGTCCAGCCAGCAATTCCATTTTTTCCAACTAAAGTTATGGCAATAACCTGCATTTTACTCCCTCAACCACAGTAAATGCTAAAGCAAAGTTGGGAAGAATAATTTCCTTGATGCACACATGATCATTTTTTTCATAATCTTGAAGCAATGCCTATTTATTCGGAGAAGCTTCTCTGAATGATGTCATACGCCTAGTCCTTCAATGGCTACAAGTAGAAGATGTGTGGAATACACATGACAACAAACGGCCCATGATCTAGTAGATCAACTTTGAATAGTTGCAACCTCTTATTTGCCAACCCATAATGTGTGATACCTACTCCATCCTTTAGGGACCTACCATTTATTGATCAAAGAATTTTTGTTTTGAAATTCAGCAATATTGCGACAGGTATTGCTTCCTTGGGGTACATAAGCATGTCAATGTCTGTTCCGTCTTGTGTGGACTGTTCCATTGCTTGAAGATTTGCATAGCTATTAAAAGTGAGAGTTGAAGGAGGTAGCTTCAGTCACGATTGGAAGCCACAGACAGTTCTGTACGATGATCATTTTGTGTGCGACGGTGGCTTAATTGGTGTTTAATTTAAAATGGGGAGCAAATAAGCATTGAAGAAATAAGGCAAATTGGTGTGACTATGGTGATGCCCTAATGATCATACCATCGCGATTGTCACCTAATGAGAATACCATTGCGAGTGAGCTTCCCATCACGATTGCCACGTAATGAGCATCAAGATAGTCACCTAAAATGTATCGCGACCGTAACATTGTGCTGCAGTCCATGTGCACCATACTGTCCGAATTGAGCAGTCCATGTGCACCATAGTGTCCGAATTCAGCAACAATAAAGTTAAGGTTTTTTTCAAATTCAAATCGATGGCCTGAGGCTCTATTTAAAAATCAATTTTTACACGTGGATTGCCTAATCTATGCTGAACTTCCACTTTAAACAATTCAAAGGTTCGTAGAGGCAACTAGTGAAGAGAAAGAAACTATATCTTATCATCGATCCTTTTTGCCTTTGTCGCTTGTGTCCTTGTGATCATATATCAGAGCAGAAGATTTGTGGGGAGAAACTCATGGTTAATGTGGGGTTTTCATTGACCTTAGGTTTTCTCATGAACATCAAAGCTAGATTTTGAAAAGAAATTTTCGATCCTTCGATTGTCTCGAAGAAGGTTTCTCAATTGGCGGCTCGTGGTCTTCCTCGGAGTCTTTCCCTTGTGCGCGCTACGGGGGCCTTGTCTTGGCTTCGATGGCCCCCTCCCTCATGATAAGCAACCTGGCATCGACCGAGGGGGTGATTGGGAAACTGGCCCTTATTTTGGAGGGGGGATCTTGCATCGCTCTTGAGGCACCCGAGGGTGTTGAACCTCCCTTAGTCTCTCTTAGTAGAGCTACAATTTTGTCAAAGCAAGAAGAAAGTATGTCTCGTTGGACAAATTTTTGGCCTAGGCCTCTACTCGAAACCGTGCGCCAGTGGCTTCGAGAAGAGTGGTTCCCTCATGGGTCGATTGTTAGTAAGTGTCAATTCTTACCAGCTAGATATATGCTGCTAGTCATATGTTGCGAGTCTTTGAAACTGAAGATATGGCATTCCAAGCCCTTAGTGTTGAAACCTAGCAACTTGGGTGGGGGACCCTGTGCCTCTTCAGATGGTCCCCTGATTTTATTCTCGACAAATCAAAACCTCTCGCTACCCTCTCTGGGTCAAGCTCCCTAACGTGCCATACTTCTTGTACAACTTCGTGTGGGACATCGTATCTCCTATCGGCAAGCCGTTGGCTTCGCGGGAGGATGTTGGTGGTCTCATTTATGAAGGGGCGAGTACTTCTTGTACAAATTCGTGTGGGACATTGTATCTCCTATCGGCAAGCCGTTGGCTTCGCGGGAGGATGTTGGTGGCACCCTTAAATCTGTGTCGAGGTTGACCTCGGCATGCTGCTTCCATCAAAGATCAAACTGGACCTGGGTTGAAAGGGATGTCTGGGAACAAGACGTTAATTACAAAAACCTACCTAGCGTGTGCTTTCGTTGTGACCAACAAGGCGAGATGATTAAAGATTGCCCACTGAGACAAAAAAATCAAACAAAAACAAGAAGCACCCAGAAAAGCCTAAGGCAACAATGGGACACTAAGTGAACGAATAGGAAGTTAAGGGCCCCCAGAACCCAGAAACCGACTCAAATGGGTTCACGAAAGTTAGAAGAAGAAGGAAAAGAAGCTCTAGGGAAATCAGTGAGAGAAACCATATGCTAGATAGCCCCCTAAACAACTTGTATTGCAATTTAGAAAAGGAGATTAATGAGCTTGATTGCCTAAGTAGGAACCAGTTTGAGGTGGATACTGGTGACAAAGCCCTAGAGATCCCTGACAACAAAGAAACCAATCAGGAGGGCTATACTGCAAGCAAAGAAGATGGGTTTTACCACCTGCAACAAAGACAACATGGATAGTGAAAGTTCCATCATTGGATCGATGATTCTAAAAGCGATTTCTTGGTCATTCCAACAAGACCCCTCCCGCAAGGGAAAACAACCTATTGAGATATGTTGAGGTTGTAGCAAGGAAAGACCAAAAACCCTCACCACCTTGCATGGAAGCAAAAAAGAAAGCTCAAGAGTGACTCTCCTCTCATCCACCCCTACCTCCAACATGTTCAAGCCATTGGCATCAAACACATGCTATGCCACATGCTTGAAAACAAGGAGAATAAGGAGTCAAGGATCCTAGTCCATGAGGAAAATACAAGCAAATGCAACTACTCTACTCACACAAAGGAGAGACATGCATAGGCGCACACACACACTACTCTCACACACTCATAAAGACATAATACATGTAAATGTAAATAGTGTTGGAGTAAAAGAGAGCCTTTTTCCATTGATAAGAGATATTACATTAGAGCACGTCGACCAAAAGCTTCCTTCTTTAAAAAAATGAGCTTCTATATATAGGCTAAGCTATATTCCCCATGTGCTCTTTTGAAAAGTCAAAAAGTGAATCTCTCTCTAACTAACATATCTTCTAGGATATTCCCAAAATCAAGTCTTGTAACCACCGATCAAAAAAGGTGAAATATGAAGATTCTTCTACACTAAGGCATAAAGAAATATTAAAAACTGTTCTAACAGAGTGTTCATATATGATACTCTAAGTTTATACAAAGAAGGTTATACCCATGGTCTAGGGAGGGTTCTCATGCACAATTGAGGATGTGTGCATACCCTACAACCAAACACTCTCCCCCCTCTAGTCTTTGTCATCCTCGACAAAGCTAAAGAAGAAGAGCATACATAACTAAAATGTTCCAAGTTGGAGTCTTCAATTCTGAAAATCTTCAGGTCTTTGGAATCTGCATTTCTTCAACCTACAAGGCTTCAGGCAGCAAGTCTTCATGTCTTCAAGGATCTTTAAATTTGCAGCACTTCAATCGGCCAATCTGCAAGCCATTAGTCCTTCCGTCATTATGAAAATCTGCCATCTTTAGAGCTGGGCGACACAAACTTCACGGGGGCAGTCAGCCCAGCAATCTAGAAGAGCAACCTTTGTTGCCGATTATGCAGCCATCCCATGGAGTAATTCCTGAAAAAACAAAGCCTTCCAAGTAGTGGAGTCTTTCGGTGCTAGGCGACACCATCCTCCTAAGAGGCAGTCAACCTAGCAACATGAAAAGAAGCATTTGGTGCACCTTCCTTGTCACATGTGCATAGATCTTGTTGAGTACATCTTTGGAAGACCTGGTGGCACAGTCAATACTAGAATGTGACTGATCAATAGCTCCAGATGCCAACCCATCATAGAAAACAATCAAAGGGCAGAGACTGTCATTTGCAAATAATACATCATTGAAATATAAGTGCAAAGTTGGCACTCCAACCACTATTAGATGCAAAACAAAATGATTCCCATGAAATGGTCTGGAGTTTTGGACATCATCCCTTTGCAGGGAAGTCAAGAAAGTACAAAACAAAGGCTCCAGCACTTGCAAATGAGGCTCCAACACCTGCTCCAAAACATGAAGGCAAAAAGTGGTTGTGCAAGACCGTGAGTAGACATATGCCGCCATCAGAACATACTAAGTTGGTCCGTGTCCTTAAGCACCAGGTGTTATGCTGTAGAAGAGGAACCTCCATCTGATGAGTTCCTAGAATGTTTGTTTAGTATGACCTCAAGTGTAAGATGTAGAGGCACACATTAAGGGAGAGTCAAAGTCAATAGGTCCCATCTTTACCAAGCTTACAACAAAGAACATCAATTAGCACATCAGGGACTGAGATATGCACAATCATGGATTTAGCTCAGGCCTCTTCCACTTTCCCTAGGAAAAGGTATGTGGCATGAGTACTATACATGCTTTAGTACTTAATTTAGCTCTGTTACAATTGTGAAACAAATCAGTATGATAACAAGACAAGGCCAGCATAACCAAATATGATTATAAAGGTCGTGATGAAAAGTACAAGATCCCCCAAACATCAACATTCAAGGCTAATATTGCATGTAGGTAGAACTTTGGACACAATCCCCTCTAAGGAGTGGTCACCAAGAGCATGAGTGAAGAGTGATCCTGCAAGAAATTTGAAACCAAAAAGACAACTCCAAAAGTTTGGCCATCGCACCTCAGCAATCAGAAGTCCATCTAATAAGCTTCAGAGCATCCACAAGAATTTGGGAAAATAAAACCAGCATACTCAATACTCAGTAGAGCAGTCCCTGCTTCACTACTCATTTGTGCAAAGATGCAGGAACCATGTAACAGATCTCACAACTGAGTCCAGCCCGCAATTCCATTTTTTCCAAATAAAGTTATGGCAATAACCTGCATTTTACTCCCTCAACCATAGTAAATGCTGGAGCAAAGTTGGGAAGAATAATTTCCTTGATGCACACATGATCATTTTTTTCATAATCTTGAAGCAATGCCTATTTATTCGGAGAAGCTTCTCTGAATCATGTCATATGCCTAGTCCTTCAATGGCTACAAGTAGAAGATGTGTGGAATACACATGAAAACAAACGGCCCATGATCTAGTAGATCAACTTTGAATAGTTGCAACCTCTTATTTGCCAACTCATAATGTGTGATACCTACTCCATCCTTTAGGGACCTACCATTTATTGATCAGAGAATTTTTGTTTTGAAATTCAGCAATATAACAAGTAGAAATCCGCAAGATGCATTGCAACAGGTAATTCCAGTTGTTGAGACACCCTCTTCACTTTCCAAAACCAAGAGCAGCATGTGAGATATGTTGAAGTGATCTACAATGATTAGAAGCAGTACAACAGATGAGACTCTTCATGACCTTCTGAGGCGAGATACAACAAGCTCGTCCCCATGTGGATAATTGTTCACAACAGAGGTGTACAACCACCCCAAAGCCACACAAGGCCTGAAATCATATTCTGCTCTTGGAATAACCAAGGGGGGCCGATGGTAAGCTAATGACAACACCCTTATATTCGCACACCCAACAGATAGTTTACCAAGCTTGGATGCCCATGTATGAGTACTCGAGGAGCAAGCATATTGCCCTTTGGTGAAAGATTCCAAATTCCATGAGTTTGCAAGATAGAGACCTTGCCATGGAGCCACTTATAGAATGCAGAGTCTACAACAATTTTGCTCGAGTAAACTTGATCTCAATCAAAAATAAGACTTGATTACCTGAGAGTAGGTGTGTGTAGTAGCTACACGTGAAGGGGTAAAAAAAGAATCAACTTTTTAGCTATCCAATCAAAAAATACCAAGTCCATGGGGTTAAAGGTTGGGCATCCCTGAGATGACACATATATGACTGAAGAGTGCCTGCATATCTGAGATTTGAAAGATTTAATACAGCCAGCCTTGCCCACATCATGCATAGAGGACCAGCCTTAATAACCATTCCCAAATTGATATCGTCCAAAAAGAGTCAAACAAGACATAAATATAAATGAGGCAGCTCTATCCTCCATTCCGAGAGAAATAGTCTCCCCCCTGCGAGACCTCAGTACAAAAAAAGTGATATTCAGTCATATGAAAAGATTATAAAATATGCCAGGAGTTTATCTCTTGAAGGGTACAAACAACAAAAACCAACAAAATTAGAGCATTGAATAGCCTTGGATGTCTATTCTCATCTAAGAGAGAATTTAGAATGCCATTATTCCCCAAACTATTGACATCCTGTCCTAATAGCTGCCCGTATTATAGCTAGGCTACATTAAACATCAGCTTTTGCATTTGAATTGTGGTGATGGATATAAATAATCATGAAGCAACACCAAGCATGGAACAACCTCCTTTTCTACACCTTTTTGCTCAACTTAACCAGTAAGGCACAGCATCATGTAATGCTAGCAGACATGTCACAGCTCACTGCTTCACTATAACAGAGACTTACGTTCCCCAAATGGGAAGTACCTGATACTTAATAGATACATTGAGTTGTTGCAGCATGGGGCTATTTTTAGAGACATGGAATAGCAGCCCTAGACATGAAAAAAACTAGAAACAGATCTGCTTATGATGTTGCATGGTATCTTGCCATTCCCTAGTCTAGGATTTTTGGACCACAACAACCATTTACATACTTCCTTTCATTGCCGTATGAGCAAGTCGGAGCAGAAAAGTTCATATATGTTGGCAACAAGAATATCTTCAACCTTAATCCATACCTCATCTCCTTTCCAACAGCCTTGTGAATGCTACATCATCCCCATGTTCACCAGACGAGGCAAAAAGGTGCAAAGACTTAACTCAAACTCCTGGAAGATTCCCATGTCATTGTGCAACACCATGCTTTATTGCAATTCAAAGTTTCACATCAGTGCCTCTGGCAGCCAAATGCTTCACAGAAGAACTTGAACCACGATGGTGCAACAGTACGGTTTCGGCTTCTTTAAGTGACCATGTGCTCAACAAATCTCACTGTTGAACAGGTTTTCCGGCAGCTACTAAAGCAAACTTCAAGTGATTTGGGATTCATTTCTCCTTCAGTAGTGGGCAGACATGACAAAGGCCAAGCAAAAAATCAGTGCCCCAAACAACATGTTTCATACATTTGGTCACAATAATCTATGTTGTATACCCAAATGATAGCCAAGGAAACAGAAGGCCAGGCATAATGAAACATTTTTCATCACATGAAAGCATGATCATTAGTTTGTTGGCATATTTTTGAAAAACAAAACAACACCCCAAGCTATATATGCAAAGAGGCAACAAGCAATGATAGTGTCGAAGCACCAATACTGATGTCCAGAGTAGTGGTTGGCACCAACTGAGATAGAAGCATATTTGATCATTGGGATGGTGCATCAGATCCTCCGCGGTGCTACAAAATGTGGATTCAAAGGATATGGGGATGGTGAGACCCCACGGGAAAGGAGGAGGCACGATCATATGCAAGTGAAGTCAAAATCAAATTACTACATATGTGGCATCATAACGGGCCATTGCAGCTTGATGGGAAGAGCAGTTGTAGGATTTCATGGCCAGGCCATGCTGAGGCAACAAAAACCCCAAGCATCATACATATTTGCAACAGAGGATGGAATGCAGCCCGACATTACTTATGAGAGAACCATATCACGATATGAGGCAGAGGACATTCATAGGTTGCCAGGCCAAATTGGAGGAGATAAGTGTGAGCAACATAATGGTAAACACAGGAAATTTTCTCAATCTTGCATGGGGAAAATCTTAATGAAGTCAATCATGATGATGATGGAAAGAGGGAGCACGAGGAGCATGTAGCTCACCCATATTTCCAAGGTATGCAATCATATGACATATGACCCAATAGTTTTGCACAACGCCAAGGATTCCGCCATCAGTGCAATGGAGTCCAAGACAATAGAGGTTGCCTCAAAGCTAGCATACTTCGACAGGACAACATGCTTTGTATCTTAGTCATGTAGAATTAGGGAGGCTTGGAGAAGTCCGAAGAGAGGTGGGGCATGGGGCACCAACCTGATGTAGTAGAACAAACAGAGCATACATTCGTTGCTTGGTAGATGACCAAGTGGAATGTGATCTTCGCGGAAGAGCTTGATTCTAATAACTCCTACCACAAGGAAATTCCTCACCTCTGCGCATTGAGAAGCATTATAGTGCTGCTAGGCCTTCGATAGTTACCTTCAGGGATTCTTGCACACAAAGTCGGAAGGAGCAATTACTTAGTTGATTTTCAACACAACAACCGAGTCGTCGTGGATGGAAGCTTGTTAGAATGGCCCAAGGGAGTTGTATAGCTAGGCTTTAGAGGAACCAATCATCTCTATATGCCATAGGGCAAGGATTGAGGGATTACATACGTGACATTGTGCAATCTTCAGTGATTTCATGGTCAATCCCCATATGCTAAGCACCTCCATACGCCACAGTGCTCGATTTTCAGCAATTCCATGATCACAAAGGGGATCCTAGCGTAGCAATCACACGGAGGGGAGCTCCGTGTGAGTTATCCCCAAAGAAATGGGTGCAGACAAGATGAGAGAAAGAACATGTGTTGGGGAGGAGATACGTTCTTGCCTGTCCTCTCACCTACCTCGCACGATATGGGGTGGAGTTTAATGCATTCAGTCCATGTAGGGTTCCATCGTTCAAGCATTCACGCAAAAAGGATTCATGTAAACCTTCACTTCAAAAACAAAAACTTCATTTTTTTTCTTTTTTAA
Organism: Ceratopteris richardii; assembly: GCA_020310875.1. Classification (NCBI taxonomy): domain Eukaryota; kingdom Viridiplantae; phylum Streptophyta; class Polypodiopsida; order Polypodiales; family Pteridaceae; genus Ceratopteris; species Ceratopteris richardii. Next base: position 90,099,609 of record CM035432.1, read on the forward strand.
GTTTTCTTGGGAATGAAGAGAGGGAGGGAGAAGAGCGGACAATTGTCCATCCCTCTTTTCAATGCAATCACTCTATCTCAGGGATGAAAGATATGGCGAGTGATGACAAAGCATGGGTGTGTGTGTGTAGAAGTGTATATATGTGTATGAGAGAGAGATAAGGGAGTTAGAGGTTGTTCTTGTGCAACATTCAATTTGAACTAAAACTACCTTACAAAAGCAAGAAAATGGGGAACTAATGGCCCAATGGAAGGGTGAAAGAGCCATGCAAGAACTCCAATCCTACACAATTGAGAAAAAAAATTGCAACACAATACTTTACCACATGTTCTTGAGCTCTCCAAGTGATGAAAGGTCGACCTTCCCCGGCAACGACGCCAAAAAGTGTTGAGGTTGTAGCAAGGAAAGACCAAAAACCCTCACCACCTTGCATGGAAGCAAGAAGGAAAGCTCAAGAGTGACTCTCCTCTCATCCACCCCTACCTCCAACATGTTCAAGCCATTGGCATCAAACACATGCTATGCCACATGCTTGAGAATAAGGAGAACAGGGAGTCAAGGATCCTAGTCCATGAGGAAAATACAAGCAAATGCAACTACTCTACTCACACAAAGGAGAGACATGCATAGGCACACACACTACTCTCACACACTCACAAAGACACAATACATGTAAATGTAAATAGTCTTGAAGTAAAAGAGAGCCTTCTTCCATTGATAAGAGATATTACATGAGAGCACGTCGACCAAAAGCTCCCTTCTTTACAAAAATGAGCTTCTATATATAGGCTAAGCTCTATTCCCCATGTGCTCTTTTGAAAAGTCAAAAAGTGAATCTCTCTTTAACTAACATATCTTCTAGGATATTCCCAAAATCAAGTCTTGTAACCACCAAATCCCAAGAAATGCATGCGTGGGATTTCTTACATGGGAATTCCTTAGAAGGGCCAAAAAGATGAAATATGAAGTCTTCTACACTAAGGCATGAAGAAATATTAAAAAGTCTTCTAGGAGAGTGTTCATATATGACACTCTAAGTTTATACAAAGAAGGTTATACCCATGGTCTAGGGAGGGTTCTCATGCACAATTGAGGATGTGTGCATACCCTACAACCAAACAAGATACCCTAGAAAAGCCCCCACAAGAACAAATTGCTAAGTTGGGATCCCCTCCCTATGAAAAAGAAAGACAAATCCAAGAAGAAAAAGGATAAGGCCACCTCCAACAAAGAGGGTAGCTTATGATAATGATCATCATCTCGTTAAATGCAAGGGGGCTGACCGACCCCTCAAGAGCGATCATCATTGGTCAATGGCTTCACAACATTAGCCTAAACACTAAATTTATCTGTCTTCAAGAGACTAAAATTGATGGAGCAGACCTCCAAAAACATCTTAGACATGTCTCCCCGACCTATGTTTGGATCTCGACGTCGCACCCCCGGGGGTCGGGTGGGCGGCAATTGGTACAAATCAATTCTGGTTTGAAAAGCTTGAGAACTATATTGAAGATGAGAGCCATAGATGGATTGTCGTTTCCTTTGGTGCCCCTTTTCGATCTACTTTAGTTTCTATGTATGCCCCTAATGGGGAGCTGGAGAGATTGAACACTTGGGCCTCCTTGGACTCGTTCCTCCACAACGTGCTTATTTGTAGTGACTTCAATATGGTGGAGGACCCTGCAGACAGATGGAACGGAAAGGGCCGGATCATCGACAATCGAGAGAAAGAAACTTGGTATAAAACCAAATTGCACTTGGATCTGGTCAAATTCAAAGACTCGAATGGCTTCTCTTGGTCAAATCTCCAAGCGGGTGAGGACCTGATGAAAGCTAGACTCGATAGAAGCTACATTGCTCAAAGCATTATCAATCAGTGGGGCCATCCTTCCCTCTCGAAATGCACCGACCTTGCCATCTCTAATCATTACCTGATCATTATCTCATTCCAACCTCTCTCCAAAACTCGTAAGGCTCCTTAGTTTCATGCCTGCTTGATCTCCTTCTCTCTCCCCTCCACCCATCAAGAAATCATCAAAGTGTGGAAGGAGGCTTTCGCTTCCTACTCATCCCCAGCCAAGAGCTGGAGATGCACAATCGATAAGTCGTGGAAAATCATGATTAGAACCAGGAAGATGCTCCAGACTGTTCAACATGGGCACAAAGAAGTCTTATATCATAGACTCTAGAGACTCTAAGAGGAAGTGAACCAAGGAAAAGCTCAATCCTAGAAGGTTCTATGAACAATCAGAGCGCTATTGAGATACAAGTAAGAAATACAAAGGAAAAATTTACAAATACTCTTTAAGGAGTGGTGGTCTCACAAAGCCGATAAGCCCACCAAAGAGATGTGCAATGTCCATAAAAGGAAACAAAACAGGGAATCGATCCCCCTATTGCTAGGCTCAAATGGTGTCGCTTGCAATACAGAAGAAGAAAATATCAGAATCATTGAAGAACATTTTACGAGACTGTTGGGGATTTCGACTCCCCTCTCCCCTCATAGAGGTGACTGCATGGTGGCCATCTCTAGGGTATCCTCCCATAGGATCCCACACAACCTTCGACCCTTGCTTGACGCCCTTATCTCGGAAGAAGAAATCATTGCAGTCATTGATGCCCTTCCCAATGGGAAAAGCCCAGGGCCGGATCAAGTTGGTTTTGGCCACCCCTCTTCACTTGGTCTAGCAAGATGCACTCAAGTTCGGCATGCTTTCGACTTGTCTCAACAAGGGCATCATCAAACTAATCCACAAAAAGGGGAAAAGAACAGAATTGAGAACCGGTGTTCGATTATGATGCTTCAAACGGGTTATAAGATCATCGCGAAAGTCATAGCCAATAGAATTTCCGACCATCTGAGAGCTTGGTTAAGCGAGGACCAAAAGGGTTTCATCAAAGGCAGGTCTATTTTGGAAGCCATAATTGATATTTGGGAAGGTCTCGACTTTGCGGAAGAGTCAAGACAAGATGTGGTTTTCCTCAAGATCGACTTTGATAAAGCTTATGATAGACTGGAATGGGACTATATTTTGCAATCACTTAAAGATCTCCGTTGCAGCCAAAAATTCACCAAGATGATCTCGACACTATTGGGAAATGCATCAACTCAAATTAACGTTAACGACCAACTTTCAAAGGTCATCAAATTAAAAAGTTCGATTAGACAAGGGTACCCATTGGCTCCCCTTCTCTTTGCCATTGCCAGGGAAGGGCTTAGCCGGCTGGTGGCACAACATGTGGAAGTTGGTGTAGCTCAGTGATGAGTAGCACCTCCTTTAATGTCAATCCGGGAAGACGTGAGGATGGTATGAAGACCTCGAGCAAGTGGCGACACAAGTGCGTGAGTGAGAAGCACATAAGCATGCACACACATACACACACACGCGTACACACGGCAAGACAAAGAGAGAGAATCAATGGAGTGCTTAGATTACTTTCACAAGCTCTTACAAGTTCGTTTCAATTACAATCTAACCTCAAAAATGAGCTCTCTAGCTCTTTTTATAGTTTTTGACTAGCTTTTGGCCCTGTCCAGACCTAGTGTCCGGCCTAGTTAAAAATTAGGTTCCAGGGCTTATTTGAGGGCTCAAACGAAGTCTAAAAATTATGAAATTTGGTACGATGGTACTTCTAATACTCCTCAAGCTCGAGGACTCCTCGGCTTGCACAAAATGGAGTCTATTCTACCAAAAACGGGATTTACAATGTTTGTGTAGTGATTAAAATCACTTGAGTTGTACATAACCCATGGGGAAAAATGATCTGGCCTTGTTGCCGTATTGTGCATGATTCCTCTGTTGCTTTGTGTGCCAACACTCCCCCCTTCCTAGCGTCTGTCGCCCCTGACAGACCTTTGTTCCCTCGGGTGGTCGATGTAATATTGGATGACATTGGTGGCCAGTTCATGTTCTCCTATCCTTAAGCCTCTTGCTAGATCGGCTTCTAATGCCTCCCAATTTATTGCACCGGGGGTCTCTGGTTGCGGGGTGGTGTAGTACTCTGAATACATTGCTTGTTCACAAGCAAACAGTTGAAGCAGATGTGTCGGCTTTGGCGCGAAAATCTCCGAGTGGTACTCCCAGAACCCTGATCGGAACATTTCTTCGAAGGTCTGTTTGTAGCAGGCGGGGAGGTATTTGATGCGTGCATGCCAAGCGTAAGCCACACGGATACTGGGGGTGGTGCTCATGTCATACACCAAGTCGTAATTTCCATTGCTAAACCCCGGAAGGCGTACCTGTGGTGCGGCTGCATTTCTAAAGGTCTTCAGCACCACTTGCATCATATCTAAGATTTTAAGCATCATTTGCGCTGCTACATCTTGCATGGGCTTCAAGCGCGGCATCCAGTGGCGAATGGTCCCCATCATATATGCTACCGATGGTGGTCCTTGTGGTGGCGCTATGTACGGGTAGTTCAGCCATTCCTTGCATTGCGCATTGTTCTGTACCTTGATATTAAATGCCTTCCACGACCTGCGGCGGGGGACTGGACCGTAGCATGGGTTGTACAGGAGGTGCAACGGCGCGTTGTTCCATGTGCGTAGCATTTCTGGATAAGTCTCTAAAAGTTTCTGCCGCCATGTTGGTTGACGAATCTTGCCTTTTCGCACCTCTGGAGGAAGGTCTTCGGGTTGAAATTGGGTCGCGAAAGTAGGAATCTGACCCGTGACTCTTTGTATTTCTGCATTATAATCAGCCAAGATAATATAATATGGCCTGTACTGGAGTTCCGATGAGAGAATCAGGCGTCTCGATGACAAGTTCTTGAAGTAATCTGATTGTAAAACAGTCTCCTCTATGACCCTCATAGCCTGATTTTGCACTACGGTGCGCTCTTCATGCGAGGTCCCTATTTCCTCCACTTGTCGTAACCATGGCGGCCGTGGTGCCTCGAACGTGTCCTGCGCTTCTTCTGTTTGTTGGCCTCCTGGGAATGGTTGCGGATCATATTCTTCATCAAACGTTTGTTCCACAGGAATTTGCACAACTTCTTCGTCTGTGGGAGCCTCCGGAGGGGAAGATGGCCTCTCATATTGTAGTAGGCGTGTCTGCAATTCAGTTACCTGTTGCTGGAGATCTTTTATGGCCTCTGCGTCGGAGGGAAGCGAAGCTGCAGAGGGGGTGGTTGGAGGGGCAGCTGTTGGGCCTTGTTGGTGTTCCTGCTTCAGTTGTCCTAGCTCCTCCGATAGCTTATCATGTGCTTCGAGTAGCATGGCATAATCTTCCAATATAATCTTGATATTATCGGGGGTCACTGCTTGAAACTTGGATGGGCTGATGGGTGCCCCCGGTGTGCTCTCAATAGCTGCCTCCAGGTTCTCTTGATTTTGTATTTGCAGACGTCTATTCTCTTCCTGAGCAGCCGCAAGATGGCGTTTAAGTAGCGCCATATTTCGCTGAAGTTTTGAGTTGCGTTCCAGTTGTGTCCGTAGGTGACTTTCTACCACCTGCACTGCTTCCTGATCTACGTTCTGTAGCTGTACTTCCAATATATTATGGGCGTCTTGGAGGGTTTGGAACTGTGTGTGGAGGCGAGCATTCTCCTCTTCTAGTACCGCAAGGCGGAGCTGTAGTGTCGCTGAGTGCTCTTGCAGGCGTGCGTTTTGTTGCTGGAGCTGAATGTAATCTGTTCTTAAATTTGATATACAAGCCAACATGGTGTCCAATGCATTACCTATAGATGAGTGGGGGGTGTTTACTGTGGAAGATGCATGGGAAGGGAATTGGGGAAGGGAGACAGTGAATGATGTGTCTACGAAAGTTGTGTGTGTGGGTGAAATTGGTGGAGGGGGAATGGGAGGAGGTGAAACCGTGGGTGGAGGTGCCGTGGGTGGTGAAATGTCCATACCTTCAGGAGTGGGTGTTAGTGTGGGGCCTGCCATATACATTGGTATGGTAGGTGGTGTGTGTGTGGAAGTGGTGAATAGATGTGACGTGGGGTGGGGAGCTGAAAAGACAGGGAATGGTTGAGGGCCTGGTTGAAAAGCCCTAGCAAAGATGTCCTGGAGGGATTGTAGAAATGGAGAGAGGGATATCGGGGGTTGGGGTCGTAAATTTGAGGAGGGCTGAAAGGGTTGCGTGGTAGCAGGGAAGCCCATGAATGTGGATCTGGGGTCAGGATGACCGGTGGCTGAAGGCATTGGGGATGGTTGTCCTAGGGCAGGCTCGGGAATGGTTTCGGTGGGTGGTGTAGTGATGGGGTTTGCGTCAAAGACCGGGTTATCAGTGGTAGAGAATAGGGTGGCACTGGAGATCGGAGTACGGAAGGTGAAGGTGGGGTCGGTGGGTTGAGCAGTCGATGTGGTTTCCACTGTTTCTCTTCTAGGAGGTGATGGTGGGGGAGTGGATGGTAGTGGTTCGGTGGACTCCTCATGGGTGGCGGGGTGCTGTTGACTAGCTGTTTGGGAGGTTGGTGTAGTAGTGGGCTCTTCTGCAACTGTAACGGGAATTTGGATATTTTTACCTGAGCGAGGTCGTGTCTGGAACCTTCGTGGGTCATATTGAACTGAAGGCCTCTGAATGGCAGTGCGCACAGCTTCTACAACTCCATATGTTTCTGCCATCAATAAGAGACCTTCCCTGTACTCTGAGTCAACTCCCGCTTCTTCCAACAACTGAGTCATAAGTACTCTGCTGCTCTGTTCAGTGAGTAACTGCTGCGATCGCACTCTTTCCATAATCTGATACAGCCTTCGGAGTTCTGCTGTATATGCTGGGGCCTCAGTGGTCTCTTCTTCATATGCTTCTTCTTCTTCCGGGTGTCCGTGTTGTTGGCTTTGCTGAGCGTCACTCCAATGGACATGTCTACCGTCTGTAGACTTTCTTCTTCTCCGTGAGGATGTGCCCTGCTCCTCTGCCTCTGAATAAAACTCCACATCAGAGAATTGTGTGCTTTGTAGGAATGCTTCGAAATCCTGGGGGTCCAGTCCTTCAGCCTCTCCAGTGGCAGCAAACTCGAATTCAGGTGTAACCGGAGGAGCCGATGGGGTGGGTTGTGTCGTAGTGTCAGATTCCGACCTGGGTATCCTAATGGTAAAAGGAGGTACAGTGCCCTCTCTTAATGGTGATGCCTCAGGAGTAGTCAGGACTTCCCTTGTCTGGACACACGGAATCGCGCCCCTCATGCGCTTGGACTGATGTGTGGATGTCTTGAGCCTTTTAAACATTTGTAATTGTGCCCAAGTTAAGGCACGCTCAATGGGGACATCATATGCCAAACATCGGTAAATGATGCGTGTGAGTGCACAGCATCCGTTCACCACTAATTTCCTAGAAGCCCGTTTGTTCGCTTCATACAACTGATCTATAATCCACACTGGTAGCTTAATAGGTAGCGCACCTGCTTCCGCCAAGTAGAGAGCAAACCAGATCTTCTTGTGTGGTTGCGTGAATCGGTCTTGACCGGGGAAGGCGAAATGTTGCATGCACATGCGGAGAGGGATGGACACATTTGGGGTGAGGGCTGCCATGTCTTTCAGCTTCACTACTTTCCTGTCCTTCATGTTGTTGGGAACGAGAGCATCCTTTTCTGAGGGTACATGCGTGCCATGCATATTTAACGCATCGCTTACCAACTCCACAGTGAGTTCAAACCTCTTCAACTCGTTGTTGCCCAGCAATGAGGGAAGAACAAATGATCCGGGTTGGTCCTTATCTTCATGAGCTTGTAATGTGGAGACCAGATAATAACATCGGAGGAGATCGGGTTTAGGTAGTGGGGCTTCAAAATATTCCGCCAATCCTGCTCGTTGCCATATGATCTGTAGATCTTCTGTGTTCTGTAGAGTCTCGAACTCCTTGGAGAAAAATTGGAATCGCACCCATGATCTGTCATACTCGCATTTAGACTCCCAGATATACTTGGCCTCACCTAATGGACCGGGCATGCCATTGAACCAATGAGAATTGGCATGAACTCTTTCCGTGATTCCTGTAGGTGGATCCGGCACCGGGAGTTGCTGGAGGTGTTGCATCTCCACTGGTCGTTCAGTCGGGGGCACATCCACGGGTAGGCTATCCACATCAATTCCCGCAGTAAGTATTCCTACTTGTGAGCCCGAACCTGTCGCTTCTGCCATTTATCTTCTTGCCTTCTGATTCTGTGAGAATATAGAATCATGTGTTAACATCGTAATGGACAGAATAAATCCGTTGTTGTCCCCGTTACAACATTAACATGGGGTAGATGGTGAGTTAGTGGTTAGTAAGTGCACGAAGACAGTGAGTGTAGTTAACGTTTGTGTATTCCTAGGAGACTAATGCCGTTAGTAAGTGGGGTGAATTTACAAATCGGGGTCGGGGGGTTTATTACAGATCTTAGACTGCCAAATGCAGTGGATGGGCTTTGCTTTCGGTTTCGTAGAGACTCCAGAGAGCTGTGTCGGTGTCGCTGTTTGGGAATGGGGCCTTTTAGGGACCCACTTATAAGTGATTACATGCATGCTCATGGGTCTTGGTGTGTTCCTAAGTGTTGAACACGAGGGAATTCTGGTTGTACTCGTAGATGGGTTACGCTGCATAGGTTGTGGCCTTGGCGTAGCCACTTGTGCCCTCAAGCAAGCCTTAGGCACCCAAATTTGTCTTGATTGTGGGCTTGCCTTCATCGACTTCTTGGGCACCCAAATAGATTTTACTTTAGCAGAAGAATTTCTGAAAGACTTCTTATTAGCGTCGTGTTGTTGGTTACTAATAAGAGGCTTTGCCCGCGTAATTGACGGTGGTGCACCCGGTCGTTCGCCTTTCCGCACCCACACCTGAATTATTTTCTGGGATATTCTGCTGCGCAGGTATTTTTGATCTCGGACATAGGTAGTACTCTGCTTCTTCTGCTTGTGATTCGCCTTTGGTTGCTGCCCCCTTCTGGCCTTTGGAAAAGAAGGGAGTTCCGTTGCATCCCTGACTCCTTTTTTGCAAATATCATTCCTCTGCAACACAGGGTTTTGAACAAGAACAGCATGGTCATCTTCATGTGTACCCCTGGAAGGACCAGGAGTCTGTGCCTTTCCTAGCTCCTTGAGTGCTCCATTGTCTAATTCTACTGTAACTCGACTATGATTGAGCCAAACCTGGAGAAGTCCACTTCTTAGGTTTAGATTGACTGCTTGGTCATAGATCCAATCCTGACCCAAGACGAGAGGTTCAGTGAGATCCTCATCTTGACACACTAGTACTTTAACGGTCATTGCCTCATCGTGAATGTAGAGGGGAAGTTCCACCTCGCCCATGCAAGGGGTTTCCACGCCTCCCAATCCTATGAGATATGCTTCCACAGGATGGACAGTTAACTGTAACTCTTGACAGTAAGACAACTTAACAGCGCTAGTGGCCGCACCTGAGTCAATCAAGGCTCTTACGGTCCTTGCACTCTTTCCTTGTCCTATATCTATGGTTATGAAAGGACGTCTATCAATTATTCTACTCGAGCTTGTTCCTGCAACTTCACACATGGCCATGGGATATCCTTGATCTGCATGGTTAACTGTTGTAGTCATATCTCGGCCTTGTCTGCGTAACTTCATCCTTCTGATGCGTTCTAAAGCTTCTACTTGAGCCTCTTCTCTAATTCTCTTTTCTTCCTCTTTGCGTTTCTTAGCAGTGTTGAGTCGACTGAGCATTTCCTCCGTGAGGGGTTCTTGATACAACTTGACTCTGCAACCGCTAATATAATTTGGGAGAACATCACCCTCTAATGTGGCCAATTGTACTGCTCCGCTCGTGGAGATCCTATTGATGATCATAGGTCCGTAGCCTCTCTTTTCTAGCTTCCTCGCATGTTGTTTTAGTGTATAGACTAAGACTAGATCTCCTGCTTTCAAGCCTTTATCCTTCACGTGGGCATCAAAGTATGCCTTCTGTCTCTTCTTGGCTGCATATATCCCTGCAGCGGCTCTCAGTCTTGTTTCTCCTAATCGTTCAAGGTCAAAGATCCTAGAGGAGAGCTCATGACCTGTCCATTCGTGCTCTTGTGCTACTCTCAATGTAGGGATCAGGAAGTCCAAGGGTAGCACAGCATTTTGGCCAAATACCATCTGAAAGGGAGTGGCTTGGAGTACCGTTTTGTAGGCCACTCGGTATGCCCAAACAGCATGGTGTAGCTGTTTGTCCCAATCAGAGCGTTTAGTGTTCACTAATTTCGTCAGTACATTGCATAAAATCTTATTAGTGCTCTCAGCTTGTCCATTAGCTTGAGGGTGATAAGGGGCAGACTTCTTGTGTATTACCAAGAATTCTTGGAGTAGATTCTCAATCACTTCGTTCAAGAAATGAGTGCCTCTATCACTTACAAGCTCTATAGGTAGTCCATATCTCGTGAATACATTCTCAAACAAGAATTTGGCAGTTGTTTGAGCATCGTTCTTGGTTGTAGCCTTTACCTCTACCCACTTGGTGAGATAATATGTTGCAACAATGATGTATTCCGCATGAGAACCTTTCGCTGGGGGATTAATAGGACCTACGAAGTCTATTCCCCACTTAGAGAATGCACGTCCACCCATCATAGGTTTCAGTGGCATCTCATCTTTGCGTATAGGATACTGAGTCCTCTGACAGACATCACACCGTTTCACATAAGTATGTGCATCCATGTGAAGGGTAGGCCACCAGAAGCCCGCAAACAATATTGCCTTGATCACCCGATCTGGTCCAAAGTGTCCTCCTGCTACACCTTGGTGAGCAGTCTCCAAGATTTTGAGATATTCACTTTCATGGACACATAACCTCAGGTAACCATCTTTACCGCGCTTATATAGATTATCACCTATGAGTGAATAATCCAGGGCTTCTTGTTCTAAACTCCTTTTCCTAGCTAGAGTCATGTCTGGGGGGAATGTGTTTGTCCGCAAGAATGATACTAGAGGTTCACTCCAATCTGGCACAATGGATACTTGATAGAGAGTGGCATGTTCCACAGGTGGTTTAGTGCAACAGATTGGGCATTCCTTGCACAACTTTTGGACATCCGCTTCCATAGTTGGCCAATGCACTCCGAATCTTTTTAGAGTCTGCAACGTTCGTTGCTTTGAATGGTGTTGCTCTAACGCACCTACATGTGCTAATTGCAACCATTTAGCGTACTCATCCTCTTCTACGCAACAAGCCAAGATCCCTTGATCTGTGTGCTTGTACATGCTTCCTGCCATGATATGGTACTTTTGGGCTTTTACGATCTCTCGATTCCGTGTGTTCACCACTGGATGATTAGGTCCGTATGTCAATACTGGTACTAGTGGCTTGGCCCACTGCGGCACCACTTCCAACTTAAACAAGTAAGCATTAGGAAGGTCATCTGGCACTCCTTGTGGGGCTTCTCCCGATGTGAGCCTGGAGAGGTGATCTGCTCGTAAGTGAGTCCTACCTTTCCTTACCACGACCTCAAAGTCATATTCCATTAGCAAGAGAAACCATCTCACTAATCTTCCTGTATTGCATGGCTTGTTTACGAGATATAACAATGCCTGATGATCAGTAAAAAATTTAAACTTATTTGCAAGCAAATAGTGTCTAAATTTCTTAACTGCATATACCATGCCTAATCCTTCTCGCTCCGTAGTGGTGTAATTCCGTTCAGCCGCATTCAATTGTCTACTGGCATAGGCAATTGGAAGATCCATATTTCCTTCACCAGTAGGTTGTGCGAGTACACATCCAATAGCATAATTGGATGCATCCACGTGAACATGGAATGGCTTATTCCAATCTGGTGTGGTCAAGATTGGTGCTGAACACAATCTTCGTTTAAGCTCTTGGAAGGAATTCTCACATTCATCCGTCCACTCAAAGTTTGTCAGAAGTCCGTACATGGGCTTTGCAATGACAGCATACATGTGTATAAATCGTCGATAATAACCACAATGCCCCATGAAAGCTTGTACTTCCTTGACATTCTTTGGCCTAGGTAGCTCTGCTATGGCTCTCACTTTTTCTTCATCGGTAGATATGCCATTCTTTGACACTATGTGTCCTAAAATCTTGCCTTGCCTGACCATAAAAACGCACTTTTCTGGGTTTAGGCAGACTTGATATTCTCTACATTTGTCAAAGATTTGTCTGAGTTCAGGAATATGGGTTTGCCTAACGTTGGAATGAGCACAAAGATCATCAACATAGACTTCTAAACTCTTCCTTAGGAACTCCTTAAACACATGGCACATCAGTCTCTGGAAGGTAGCTGGTGCGTTGGTAAGCCCAAATGGCATTACTCTAAAAGCAAAAATGCCCCATTCTGTGGCAAAGGCTGTCTTATGCTGATCCTCTGGAGCTATGGCTACTTGATTGTAGCCCGAAAATCCATCAAGGAAGCTGTACACTTCCTTGCCTGCCACTCTTTCTAAGAGATGCTCTGTGATGGGAAGCGGATAGTTATCTCGAATCGTGGCGGCATTAACCTTTTTCAAGTTAATGCACACACGCAGCTTGCCATTCTTCTTGGGCACCACTACGATGGGGGATACCCATTCGGTGTGCTCAATTTCGTAGATAAATCCAGCTTCAACCAGTCTATCTATCTCTTCCTTGATCTTAGCAGCGTAATTATCATTATATGTATAAGGCTTTTGCTTAGAGGGTTTAGCATCTGAAGTCATGGGAATGGTGTGTGAGCATATGTCAGGGTCAACACCTTTCAAATCCTTGTAACTCCAAGCGAATACATCTCTGTATTCTCTTAGCAAGGCAATCAACTCTTGCTCTTCTTCTTCTGTCAAGTCATGGCCTATATACGTGCATCTCTCCTCTCCTTCTTCTATGGCCACTACTATTTTCTTAGTAGTTTCTTTGTTATCATAGGCCTCTCCTGATTGTGCCTCTTGTTTAGGCATTCTTATCATGACTCTCCTGTCATCTATCTCATACTTCTTAAAATTTTCGGGGACCTCAAACAAAGATTCTTCCTCTTCTGGTGAGGCTTCTCTCTTTTTTCGTTTCTTTCCTTCTTCCTTCGGGGTCACATGTGTTGTTAATCTTACATTAGTTGTAACCTCTCCATGCCTCTGGGGTTGAAATTCTACTTCATGGAAGTATTCTTCATCTGATGCAAATGGTGGGTCCATAATGATTGACTCTAGATCGGAGTCACTTGCATCCTCAAATGCATCAGGGCTAGGTTCGCATTCTTCTAGAACTGCCTCTCCCATGATTGGCTCTATGGAGAAGACTGAAATATCATAACCATCCTCATCACAGTGAGGTGTCCATTGTTCTTCGTTGATGGCTACGTCCATTGTTGCTAAGATTTCTGCCCAACCGTGAGGTTCAAATTCTTCGTCTGGAAAAACTACAGGTGCATAGGCTGGGTCTTGGATTGATCTATGGGTTTCTTTCGCACCTACCTCTCTGGCTTTCTCTCTCTTCTCTTCTTCTACTGCTACCTTGCACATCCATAAGTGAGTGTCTTCATGCATCCATGAGGATCCAGATTCTAGGGAATGCACAGATTCTGTATCATCTTTGGCTCTATGGATGGGATTCCACTGGATAGGAGGGACATCTCTATGAGAATAGTCCTTGAGATTGACTTTGGTTGTAACGCCCAAGTGTTGCAAATACAAGGAGTTGGTTCCCCAATCCTGTACCACTTGCAACTGTCGCATAAATGGTCTTCCTAAAATCATCTCATAAGCATGATTTTTGCTGAAGTCACATATAGCAAAGCTATGCTCAAACTCAACACCACAAGTGGTGAGAGTTATCCCTTCCAGCAATCCTAAGGGTCTCTCAATATGACCATCGGCCATCTGCAATTTCATTCTTGTTGGCCTGAGTGCTGGCTTGCCCCAACGCTTCCAAAGGGAAGTAGTGGCAATTGCAACTCCTGCACCTGAGTCTAAAATTGCCTTGGTGGTGTACTCTTGGTAGGTGATGGGAAGATAGGTGTTCCCTTCTTCGCCTTCACACATATCCCCTATCTTATCCAAGGGAATTTCTGGCACTGTCCTATGGGATCCTACCTGGGAACGAGGTTTTGCTATCTCTGGTACTTGTTTGGCTACATGTTTCCATAATTCAGGTCTAACCTTGAGTAGCTCTTCTAACTTGAGATTACACTGCACATTAGTGTTCTTCACTACCTCTGTGTTCCTAGGAATGACTGAGTCGTCGTTCCTTACCATGACTGTGGGTGCTCTCATACATGTGGACTTTGCTTCCCATGGGCCTGTGAAGTGGGGTAGCTCTTGTATGGAATTCGACTCAAAGTCTAATCTCTCGTGAGACTGAACACTCTCATGCTCCCCGTAAATAGATGGGATGTCTTGTGGGAATTGGTCATGTGCATCGTCCACAAGTTCAAAAGGAGGGGCGACCTCGCTTTCGTTATCCCATTTGTCTTCTTGAATCTCTCGTAGGAAGTCTGGTGCAAACCGATTCATAGAAGAAGAAGTGTCTGGCTCCGTAGAATTGGGCGCATAAGCAACCTGTGAAGGAGGGCTGATTCTATTGTTGACTCTCTCCTCGTTCTCGCAAATGGCTGGAGCACAAGCTTCTTGGGGAGGATTACTTATTCTATTACTTTTCCGAACAGGCTCACACATTCCCTGAGAAGGAATGTAGGCAACCTGTGGAGGTACTTGAGCTTTCGAGGGAGGCTCATCTGCCTTTTGGGGGGGAAGATAAGCTTCTTGAGGAGGCCCACGGGCTTCCTGAAGAGGCTGGCTTACCCGTTCTCTTGCCCTTTCCTTTCTTTGAGGGGTAGGTTCCTTTTTTGGCTGTGCTATTGGCCTCTCTATTCTTTCTAAGGAGGGGAAGTTGTCCGGTTTAGGGGCATTGGCCACATACACTTCTGATTGGGAATGATTCCTGTTTTTGCTTGCTTTTTCTTGGTCTTGATTTTTTTTTTCCTTGTCAGATCTTGCAATTATCCTCTCTAACTTCTCTAGGAATCCATCCAAGTGTAATTGCGTTTTGGCTGAGCCTGAGTAATTGAAAAGGCGACTGCCTTCAAACATAGTCTGAGCCAATGCGACCATTTTCGCGCATAGTTTGGTTCTTTCTATCTCTAGGTCAGCTCTAGGATAGCACTTGTCATGATCCGTGACGTTTGGCCCTTCTTGGATTCTGGCCTGATATGCCTTAAGCATCATGTCTATGTCTTCGGGAGTGGGATCAGCTAATACTGATCCTGTTTGGGGTGGTGGGTGGGTTGCGTGGGCTATCTTAGAGGGTGAAGGGATGGAGGGTGATGGGGATGGTAGCGGTGGGAATGTGTGAGAGTGCGGTTGAGACGTGATCTCTATGATTTTAGCCTTGGTTTCTCGTAGACTTTCCTCAAGTTCACTCATCTTCTTTGCCCATTGCCTTTTCATGCGTTCGCGGCTATCTTTCCAAGCTCTTGTTCTCTTTTTATTTTGGCTCTCAGTATCGCTAGCATCTAGGCTCTTTTCCTGGCCTACCCCTTGGTTTTGCTGCAATGCCTGAGCCCTAGTGACTACCTGTACTGGTGCAGTGGAAGTGACGCTTCCTGAGGAGTCTACCACTAACCCAACAACGTTGATAGGGGTGATTTTTGGCATGCTATTGGGGTTCTTTGGGCAATCTCGTAAGAGATGCTCTTTTCCGCAATCTTGGCAGAAGCCTTGGATCGTCACCGACTGGGTTTGCGTAGGTGGAGGCAACGGACAATCACGAATGAGGTGATCTCCTTGGCATCTGTAGCACGGTCCTCTAGGAAATGGTGGTCGTACTTGCCTAGGTTGAGGTCTAGGGTTGGGGTTTGTATACATGATGTTCGTGTAATCTGACTCCCAACTAGGTTCGTTCGACTCTTCACCATAGTAGGACTCTCCATGTTCTGGGGACTGCATGTAGTAAGCCTGGGGGCTATCCACATGGGTAGAATCAAAGCTATGGTCACTTGGGTCATTTTCAGAGATCAAGGATGTTACAGGGACTATAGCTCTATTCAGGTTCTCTTCTGCAGCAGTATACTTTACCGGAATCACATTAGCTGGGGCAGGGGGTTGTTGTGCTAGCACAGGCTGAGGCCTTTGTTGGGCCTGATACTGTGGTTGGTAGGTTTGTTGGGGTCTAGCATATTGTGGTGGTGGATTTTGGTTCTGGTATGTGCCTTGTTGGTAGGGTTGCGGATAGGGTTGCCTAACTGCCTGCTTGTTGTATGGGCAGTCTTGTGCGGTGTGATTGGTGTATCTCCGTTCTATGGTGTAGTACTGGCTACTAGGGTTTACTTGGGGTTGAGCCATAATGGGACAGACGTTCGCCATATGGTCACCACCGCATGTATAGCACCTTTTCACAGGGGCAAACCTTGGGATTTGTTTGCTAGTTACACCTAGTTTCTGAGCTACTTTTTCGGCAAGTTCTTCAATTGATGTGGCTTGTGTGGAAGATTGACTAGATGCACTATCTGAATCTTTGTAAATTTTGGACAACTCTAGCTCTTCTCCTAGGTTATCTTCAATGTCAATGCACATACGTACACATTCTTCTATAGTCCTAGGGTCTTTCAGATACACATAGGATCTCAATTTTGGGCTCAGCAATCCGTCAAGAAATAAGGCTACTTGTTTAGCAGATGTGGGTAGCTCCGAAATAGGGCACCTTTCAAGATATTGTCTAAATCTTCTTCCTGCAAGTCTCACAGTCTCTTGAGGGGTTTGCTTGAAGCTGTGAATCAGTGAGGAGGTGTTGTGTCTTATGCCGCTCTTAGAGAACTCTATAATGAATGCCTCTAGGAGTTGATCTATGCTCCTGAACTGGCGTTCATCTAATGGCTGAAACCACGTAAGTGCTGTGTTCCTAAGGGTTAGACCGAAGGCATTGTACTGCGTGAACAGATCCTCCACTTGTTCAGCTCTCAAGACTTGCTTGAACTCTGCCACATGATCATAGGGATCTCCTGTGCCGTCAAAGTAATTCTTCATGGACTTAACTAGCTGGGTGGGTCTCAAAGTTCTTGTGTGCTCTCTAGGCCTCGGCAGAGGGAATCCATCTACATTTCTTTGGTTCCTGTGGGCTCTATGCATCTCAGGTTCTACCCTATTCGTCTCCGTTCTCGTTCTTTCTCTGCCCACTGGATTGGCAAAACTTACCTCTGGTCTATCTTTACTTCTGTCTCTTTGCATACCATGAGCCTGGGATGTTCCAGCTCCAGGGTGACCATAGGCTACATTTGATCTTGGTTGGGGGAAAATGAATTCGCCCTTCCAAGTGTAAGCATGCCTATCATTTTCTGTCACCACAAAAATCCTCTCTGACGTGTGGTCTAAGTAGGTCACTCTACCTGGGCTATCTGGATCCTTAAACTCATAGATCATGATTGTTCCTATGTCAGTTGGGTGATCCGGTTTATACCTCCAGAAGGCTTCGTCCGTTTCTCGATTGAGAAGCAAATCTATGCACTTGTTATCTTGGGGGATCCACTCAGGCGTGATAATCCTAGTGAGAACTGATTTACCTCGAGGGGTTCTAGGTTCCGCACCCATGTTCCCTTGTTCCAGGTCACCTAAGTCCGCTTCTGAGATTACATTCCCAAAGTCATCTGTCCTATCAGGATGACTAGTGACTACATATATAGTTCCTTCTTTGTCCAGGTATGCACCATTTTCAAACTTGACAGCTGGGTGTTCTAGTCCAATGGATTGATCAGGGTTTTTAATCTGGACCACAGATCTTCCTAAGCCGTCCTCATAGATGCTAGCACCTAATCGGTTGGTCCTCAGGTACTCCAACTGTGTTTTGTAAGGGCCTTCTACCCTGTACAAGTAGGGCACTCCTGAACTTCCCGTAGGTTTGTCCATGCCTTGAGACATCTCTGACTCACTGGTCTCAGAGCGAGGGTAGTTCGAGTGGTGGCTCAACTGCTGGGCCCAGGACCTAGCAGTGTGGTTGACACTAGCCTCTGAAGACCTAAGGCTTTGTCTCTCTCTTACTAGGTGTCGTCCTGATCTAAGGTTCATATGCCTAACTGATTAGCCCAAATTTTTGCCCAGAGTACAACCTCGTTGCCGATCAATTGGTACCAGTCACTTGATTCTTTTTAGTTATTCCTCGTGTTTAAAGTCTTGTCTGCTATTACGTCGTCAGGAATACTTGAATGTTCTTCGTACTTTCAGGTTGATCGTTCCACGTTAGGTTCTTTCCTTTATGTTGTCGACAGTACAGAGATTAAGTTTTTAGCTTGAACTTGAGTTTTTAGGTAGTCTTCAACTTGATAGTGGCCTATCGTCGCCCTGACTTACTCCTACTTCTAATCGCTCTTAGCCTAGGCTAGGAATTGACGAAGAGGAGTTGAGAATATTCCGACCTTTCTTGCCGAACCTTGCTCTTTAGTGCTCGAGAAGTTGATTCTCAAGCGTGTGCCACACCCTTGCTTGGATACTCTCAATTGCTTCTCAATAGGCCTGCATAAATCCCAAGATTAGCTCCAAGTAGACCTTTCAATTGACAGACAATTTATTTCAGACACTTTTTTAATGACCCTTGTTCCCCCTTTTGCATTGTTAGAAATTTACTCTAGAGCTCCCTTGGTGTTCCTACCCCTCAGTGTGTCAACTTCCAAATATCCTATCTGAAAATCAACGCGTTATTCTTATAAAAAACAGTTGAGGGCGTGTAGTATATGTCACGAGCTTTCCGACAAGCCCTAGAGCTCAGAAAATGGATTTCGTATGAAAAAGTTATGACCGTTCAGGGTTTAGGGGGTTAACTAGACAAACAGAACCTTTCGGGGGTTTTAATGCATTTTCTAAGGCCTTTGTAAGTAGATGAGTACATGAAAGTGCAAATATGCCCAAAATTTAGCTTAAATTTCCAAAAATTCACTCCTTAATTTTTTGCCGAAAATGCCTGTCTATCGCGATAGACGGTGTCTGTCGCGATAGACACAATCTATCGTGGGGGCTGTCTGTCGCGATAGACGGTGTCTGTCGCGATAGACAGTGTCTATCGTGGATTTCTGTCTGTCGCGATAGACGGTGTCTGTCGCGGATTTCTGTCTGTCGCGATAGACGGTGTCTGTCGCGATAGACGGTATCTGTCGCGGATTTCTGTCTGTCGCGATAGACGGTGTCTGTCGTGATAGACGGTATCTGTCGCCGATTTCTGTCTGTCGCGATAGACGGTGTCTGTCGCGATAGACGGTGTCTGTCGCGATAGACGGTATCTGTCGCGGATTTCTGTCTGTCGCGATAGACGGTGTCTGTCGCGATAGACGGTATCTGTCGCGGATTTCTGTCTGTCGCGATAGACGGTGTCTGTCGCGATAGACGGTATCTGTCGCGGATTTCTGTCTGTCGCGATAGACGGTGTCTGTCGCGATAGACGGTATCTGTCGCGGATTTCTGTCTGTCGCGATAGACGGTGTCTGTCGCGATAGACGGTATCTGTCGCGGATTTCTGTCTGTCGCGATAGACGGTATCTGTCGCGGATTTCTGTCTGTTGCGATAGACGGTGTCTGTCGCGATAGACGGTATCTGTCGCGGATTTTTGTCTGTCGCGATAGACGGTGTCTGTCGCGATAGACGGTATCTGTCGCGGATTTTTGTCTGTCGCGATAGACGGTGTCTGTCGCGATAGACAGAAAAAATGCAAATTTTTGGAGAACTTCTAGTGTTCTAGAGTGCCCTCAAGGTGTAGGTTACAGTGATAAACATGCATTCTAAAAATGTTAAGATTTTCTGTCTGTCGCGATAGACAGAGGCTGTCTTCCCGGGACCTGTGCAGAGCCTGTCGTACCTGCGCACACTGCTGGGGATGATGGTACAGCAAAAACCTGCAAAATAGCTCAGAAAACAAGCAAAAACAGCACATGCAAATTCGCTCTCTCGCTCTCTCACACAAGTGAAATGAGGGAAATGAGGTGGAGGTGGGGATATAGTCAAAAACTGAAATTTTCGCGATGATGGAGATGGATGTGGGAGATGGTGATGATGATGATGAAGATGGTGAAGAGAGTAAAAGAAAACCGATGAGAGTGAAGAAAATACCTACAACTCCAACGCGTCAACTCTACGTCTTACCATCACACGCTCGTCCTCAAAGCTCGATCCCCGGCAACGGCGCCAAAATTTGGTGTAGCTCAGTGATGAGTAGCACCTCCTTTAATGTCAATCCGGGAAGACGTGAGGATGGTATGAAGACCTCGAGCAAGTGGCGACACAAGTGCGTGAGTGAGAAGCACACAAGCATGCACACACATACACACACACGCGTACACACGGCAAGACAAAGAGAGAGAATCAATGGAGTGCTTAGATTACTTTCACAAGCTCTTACAAGTTCGTTTCAATTACAATCTAACCTCAAAAATGAGCTCTCTAGCTCTTTTTATAGTTTTTGACTAGCTTTTGGCCCTGTCCAGACCTAGTGTCCGGCCTAGTTAAAAATTAGGTTCCAGGGCTTATTTGAGGGCTCAAACGAAGTCTAAAAATTATGAAATTTGGTACGATGGTACTTCTAATACTCCTCAAGCTCGAGGACTCCTCGGCTTGCACAAAATGGAGTCTATTCTACCAAAAACGGGATTTACAATGTTTGTGTAGTGATTAAAATCACTTGAGTTGTACATAACCCATGGGGAAAAATGATCTGGCCTTGTTGCCGTATTGTGCATGATTCCTCTGTTGCTTTGTGTGCCAACAGTTGGTAATATCAAAGGCCTCTTGTTGGCCCATAACCATGGTCAGATCACCATGAGACTTTTTGCCGATGATATGAATGCATTTGTCCACAACGATTATTCCAGTATGGAGATGTTTTGGAGGTCCCTGGACACTTTTTGCAAAGCTTCTGGATGCAAAATCAATCACTTAAAGACCGCTTTCAGAGCTATTGTTGGGATCCAGCCTGACTTCTCGTTGAACAAGGCTTCCAAAACATTCCCCCATGTCAAGTCTTCCGACTTCTTGGAATTCCCGTGGGGCTTTGGTATCTCGATGGAGCAGCGATGGAACTGGGTCCTGGTTAGACTCGAAAGCAAGCTAAACTATTGGGTCCTGGCTAAACTGGGTCGCACAATGGTTATTAACACATTCCTCATTTTGTCAACCATTTACTTCCTCTCTTGTTGGAGACCAAAGAGCAAGAGCAGTCCAAACTAGAAAGTATTTGCAAAAATTTCCTTTGGATGTGAGACCACAACAGGAAGGGGCTCCCTAAAATCAAATGGTCCATCTGCACTAGCCAAAGGGATAGTGGGGGCCTGGTATTCTGGACATGGGTTGCATGGCTACCAAACTGGCAATAAAATGGATGATTAAGGCGTGGTGCAATGGGGAGACCTCGTGGGCCAAACTGATCTTCAGAAACAAGAACGTGTTGACTTTGGTGGGATTCCTGAATTGGAAGAATCTCGACATTCTGACCCTTTTGTGTTCCCCGATCTCAGTTTTCCCGAAAGGTTCGAACCTTGTGTACTCCCTATGGAAGAGTTGGAATAAAGTCAAAAGCTTTATAAGAATCAACAAAGATTGGAAGTGGGCGGCCGGTATCAGACAGAATGATTCTATTTGGTTTCTGATCCATGGCATCAAGAATGTCAATCTTGGAACATTCAAAGCACCAAGAGGCTCTGGAACAAGGGCTTCAGAGAATGGAAACATCTCTGGAATCAACACACCAACCAATGGGTCAACTTCGAGGATATCGATCCTAGCATCAACATTACCTATGAAGAATGGACTATTTTACAAAGCAGACATCTTGTCTTGGACTGTTTTAAAGTTTGTCTTCTCATGGGACACAACTCGCCGTGCTCGCTGGGTCTCAGATGGCATAATGGCAATCACCTAACATATATTCCGAATATCAAAGGAAACATTGACAATCAGGTCAACCTCAATAAGAAGTGGTGCCTCTCATGGACATGACTATGATGGGAAATGAAGTTTATGGCTATCTGGCACCCTCTTATAGAAAACAAAAAGTATGTCCTCTTATGGAAAATTCTTCATCAAGGAATTCGGACCAACCTAAAGGCTAGAAAAATTTGTGGGGTGTCAAGCACTATTACAGGTCCATTGACGACGATGTTGGTCACATCTTCTTTACTTGTCCCAACTCCAATATGCTCTGGCAGATTGTCGAAAAGAAAATTAGACTTCAGAAGGATATCAGTTGGAGACCAGCTCTACTGGGAGAAGCGATTGGCTGCTCGACGACCAGAGGAATGCCATCAGAGGGGAGGTCCTCTGGAAGATCTAGCGAGAAAAATGTGCTTATAACTTTGGCGACTCTCCCAAAGAGTGGTCAATTGGGAAATCATTGGATAATACCAAACTATCACCGAAAATCACTGAATTGTCTCCAGACAATGCTGAATTGTCACCGGACAACATTGAAATACCACTAGAACTAATGTACTATCTTTAGAATGTACTGGACTATCACCGGAACACACCGGAGTATCACCGCATTCTACTGAACTGCTTCTACATAGCACTGAACTGCCACCGAAATTGCCACTTGCTTGTTGAATTGAACCTTCTATGACTGAACTTGATTGTCTTCACTTCTACCACCAGAGGGTGTTCCTAACAAATTTGGAACTGCCCAGGGATGTGGATCACTTCGATATTTGGGATAAGATTCACCGGAACGTGTTACCAGCATATATCAAAAGATTCATCTTCGAGCCTTAACCTTCTTCTTCAACTGGCTACTCCATTTCCCACACACGGCGCCAGTGTTAAACTCTATTGTTTAGTCTATTATCAATACTGGGTTCTTGGGATGGTTACGGGTCTGTAAACAGAGGCCTTGTTTATATTTTATTCCGCATGTACTACTTCACTCAAATCTAACGCTTTGAGTTAGATTATCTTCTCACTACTGGTTTGAATATGTTTTACAACACACTTCAATACCATACAATTAACTGTGTACTTCTTCACTTATCGTGTTAACCCTTTAACTTTAATACTTCATTAAGACTTAATTAATTTTTAAGCTTAATCAACAGAATTGACAAAGTACTCAGACTACATAGGATTTTGGCAACGTTGCGCTCCACTTCAGGCTCTTCGCCCTGACAAACAGTCCGGCAACACACACCCTCTGCGTCATGCACGACTCTTCTTTCATTAGATCGTAAAAGGTTACAACTATTTGTGCTATGCCCTTTCGGTATGCGTGCGACTTTTTAGGGTTATATTACAGAAATTATGAGTTCCTTTTCGACAGCTCATGTTAGCCCCAAAAATGGTTGATTTTTATGCACTAATGCGGTTCTATTTGGCAGGAAAATACGGTTGATTTCAGGTACTTGGAGAGTCAAGCAAATGGTTGATAGGAGGTATTTGGGGACTACATAGCACTTTCTCGGTCAAAGAGGAATGCCGTCAACATTTGGATTTTGGCTATAAAAAAATAAGTTTCAGGATGATCTTGGAGTGGGAGATTCATGACGACATAGTGGGAGTCCGATTGGTCTCATGGGTTGGTATTATGTTTTGGGTGGAGGGAAGCATGTGAATCATGTGGTTTTTGTTGAGTTTTGTTGCAGATGATCTAGATAAAATGGAATAGCAAAAGAGCGGGGCATGCGTTGACATGAGCCGGAATGGATGCGTTGGAGCCATGATCTGGTGGAGGTACTCACAGAGGAAAAGAAGTATGTTATGTGGTAAAGGAGCCCGACATTAATTGGAAAGGTGAGGATATTTACATAATGGGCAAGGGACACTGGAGACTGATCTTGTAGTTGGGAACACACTAGTGGCATGTATGGAAATTGTGTGGGGTTAGAAGAAGCATGCAGGACTTTTGACTGGATCCTAGAGAAAACCATTGTTACCTGGACCACAATGGTTGGTGTGTGTTGACCATGGGCAGGCAGTGCGGGCACTTGATTTATATCAGCAAATAGTTGCAGAAGGGCTTTTATCTGATAAGATCATGCTTATTAGCCTTCTTAATGCATGTGCAAGCCTTTGAGCTCTTTCAAATGGAATGCGGATCCATGCATGCATCTCAACAAGTAGATTGGAGGGAAATCCTACATTAGGAAATGCTATAATCAACATGTATGGGAAGCGTAACAAACCAGAAAAGGAGGTAGAAGTCTTTGATGCAATGAAAGAGTATGATGCAGTGACATGGAATACACTGATTTCAGTATTTACTAACCAAGAAAATGGAGGTCAAAGGGCTCTCTTTATTGGTAAAAGGATACATGCTCTGATTGCCAATAACAGCATTGCACAAGATGTTGTCCTTGGGACTGCTGTTTTGAACATGTATGGTAAGTCTCATATGCTTAGCTTTGCCTGTCAAATTTTTAATTTGATGCCTATCAAAAATGTGGTATGTTGGACTCCAATGATATCTGCATATGCACAAAATGAAAAAATAAAGGAGGCAGTTTCTCTATTTCATTCAATAGAAATGAAGTAGGATGTTGTGCTTTGGAATTCTATGCTTGCTGCATTTTCGCAAAATTAACTGGCCAACAGCTCTCTTATCCTCTTTGAGCAAATGTTACACAAAGGAATTGCACCTAATAGGGCAACCTTTGTTAGCAGCTTGGATGCTTGTACTAGTGAGGTGATCTTGAAAGATGGTGTGGTAGCTTGGATGTTGCATGTGAGCTCTGTGGGCAATTACAGAAACGGAATTTGTTTGCATGGTCCTCAATGATAGCTGCATATGCACAAAGAGGTTTGGAAAAGAGGCATCAGGTGTATTTACTCAAATGCAACAGGAGGGGGCAGGTTTGTTTTTACTGCTCTGACAGAGAAACAGAAAGGGAGACGCTTTTCCGTTTTTTGGTGCAGAACAAAGGGATGGCCGCTTCTTGTTTTTTGTGCAGTAAGGGGGGGTGGTCTACAGTTCTTCGGGGGGTCTTTTGGTCGCTGTGTGAGGAGGATCGGGAAAAAAACAAAAAAAAAAGAGAGGCACCTGTTTTTTTTCGGGGAGGGGAGGTGCTGAGGAGATTTGAAGAGGTGATGAGCTCTGACGGGCTGAGAAAAAAACGTGCGACATTGATGGGATTCCGAGGAGGCCAATTACATGGAGATAATTATTGGCAGCTTTGGCGCTGACAGTATGGCTTATGGTAACACCTTCCACATCATTTGAGGAGTGTGCACTTCTTATTCAGGGTAAACGGATCAAATTGTGAGCATCTTCATCATTTTTACATGGAAAAAGGAGGGGATTACTAGGAACGGCACGCTCATTTTTGAAAAAATGGGCAGACTCCGAAAGCTTTCCCTCTCTTAGTTTTTGTTGAAGGCGACCTTAACCTCTACAGTGGAGTGAGAAAAAAGAACATAAAAAGAGCAGAGAAGTGAGCGAACTGTTGCCTAAAGTTGAAAGGATGATTGGGAACCGCTGCGCTGATCTGGGCATCTAGAGAAGATGGAAAATGGAAGCGGAGACCTTTAAGAAGGGGAAGTCCAATTCGACTGTAGTCACCGACTCGATCTTCTTCATCAGAAGCGCACAATCAAGTGTAGTCCTCGCAGAAGAGGGAAGGAGTTGATAAAATGTTGAGCCGAATGGAGGGAGACAAGTGACAATAAGGGTTCGGAAGGCAGTGTAGGAACAAAGTCTCAAAGGAATTTGCATTTCAGAGGATAGAAGAGCAGATACTTAAAGAAGAAAAAGAAAGGAGTCAGGAACAGGTGTATTTCCAAGAAGAGCTGAAAGGCGAGAGGACTTCTGATGTGCTCAGCGTGCAAAACATGAAGGGCTTCTGAAACATCAAAAAGGTGGCTGCGAAACTAGCATAGAGTGTGAAGGTCGTGGGAGCTACTTTCTTTGCAACATGCTCAACCAAGAGGATTTTATGAATCACGTATCGTTGCCAGCTTTTGTTATGAAGGAAAGATGGTGTTTCCTTTCCATTCGTCATGACATTTGAATAAGTTGTTTTTTCCTAAGCTTAGTAAGCTAAAGGAAGGCTAAGTTTTGCAGCAAGAACTACAGAAGCTACATTTTCTTCTCACTTGACTTGGAGAGGACAGGTGTACGATTAGTTGTTGCTATACAAGGAGATCAAGGCAAAATTTCATGAGCGCCCATGGTTGGACGTTATGTCAAAAGCGGACCTTCTACTTCAAACATCATGTTTTTCAGCTGAAATCCTTCCAGATTCGTTCGATTTTTATCAAATCTTTGGTCCTCAAGGCGCAATACATGTATCAGTACAAACTGGTATGGGTGTTGAAGAGCTAAAGAAGAGAGCAATTTCTCTGTTGGCTGGAAGTTTCGCGCTACAGGAATGCGTAGTGGATGATTGTTTGTGAGTTTCTACTAATACTTGAAGCGCTTGCCCTTGATGGTCCAGTAAATTTTTAAGTTTTGCCTCGTCGATATGAATCTCATTTATGTGTACTGATTCACGGGTGAGCATGTAATTCACGAAGCCAACGTGATATGGAGAAGCCCATACAGCGATAAACAAAGGAATTTTTGAGCTCTCTGTCATACGAGCATATTGTGACTGTCCTGCTTCCTAACAGCGCTTCTCCGGATATTTACATCTCATGAAATCTGATTCTGTTGTGAGACAGCAAAACTGAGTTTCGGGATGATTCTTCAATGAAGTAATGACAAGGCTGAATGTCGTTGTCACCAAAAAAAAAAAAAAAAAACTACAGCCGAACGCATATTGCTGTAGAAGTCACAAATCTGCCGTGGACAACTGCTCTAAGTGGAAATGCTTCTGTTGCCATAATCTCTGCAAGTAAGTTCAACAGTTCCCAATATTGGTTATGATAGATTTTCAATTGTATCATGATTGCCTGAGTGCTAATTAAATCAGCAACTCTGCTTACGAATTTTGTTTGTTTCTCATTGGAAAGTACAATGGGACTTCAGCCCTATAAATCAAGCTTTTGGTTCAAATTTTCTGCTCACTGAATCATTCAAAGGCATTGAGAAACATGCTCTAAATGATCGGTCAATCCAAGAACATTGCATTTGTTACCTATGTTCTTCCGCTGGATGGTATATTCTGAAGAGTACAACGAAAATGATCTTCTCCTCTATGTGACTTGGAAGACTAGGAAATATTTGATAGATTATGTTCGAATGAAGAATGGTTTCGATGCTTTTGTGTATGTCCGAGGGAGAGAAAGGTCTGTTTTCATTCGTAAATGTGGGAGTGAGGGTTCATTTGTTGCTCTTTTGAGACAAGTTTTACTGAAAGCCATGCTTACAATTGTCCAGCTGAAGCTTTTAGAAAAGCATATCCTGCTGAAGGCTAAATTCACAAAATACCAAGACCTGTAAGCAGGATGATCTTTGCTTCGCGAAGCTAATTCTTGTGCAACTTAAGTTTGTCTTCATATTGATTTTAGTCCTGAACAACCGTGGAACTATAGCACAATCAAATACTTCCTCTGCAAGATGTTAGGCGCAGATGATTCGCTATTGTGCACACGTAATGGAATTGAATGTCATTCATATGTATATTTTTGAGGATGTTAACTTTACGTTGATGTGAGTACTTCATGTTACAGTTTGAACTCATCTCTTCATATTTTTGTTGCGCACCTATATGGTTCAATTGAAAAATAAGAAAGGCTTCTTAATTAATTTATTGAGAGCTTGTCGATGTTTCCTTGAACTCTCTTGATGAATAGGCTAAGGTGAAATTATGAGATCCAAGAGTGTTTCTAAATGAAAGGAAACTTCGGGATGACTTTTGGTATTGCATCCCTCTTCCGGGCATTGAACAATCGTTCCTCTCGAGAGTTTAGAGTTATTCAATTTATGACCCTTTATAAGTATCTCCCTACTTGCACAATTACACTTTGTTGCCATTAAAAGTTAGCTTACACTTTTACCTCCTTCTGAGAAACCCTTCGACATACCTAGTAAGCCGATGTGAAAGGAGGGGGGTTAAGTGAAGAAAAGGGAGATTACAGGGAGTGACCACTAGAGGTGGATATCCAATCGCGCATGCATTTTCTCGCCTCCGCCATCAAAACTTTGGAGTGAAATTTTGTACTTAGGGAAGATCAAAATTGACCTAGTATCAAGGAAATTGGGCAAAATACCATTGCATGTATGCACTTTCCCTCGGATTAGAACTAAACATTTTGGTGCGTTTGCCGGGAACATATGCGCTAGTGCATAGACATAGGAAGAATCCATTGCGAGATAATTGTGGGCTCTAAGTAATCCAAGTGGACCAATTGTGAGGGGTTTGAGCAAAATAAAGGCTTTCATAATCATCTTTTCCGTGGGCTTAAGAACCTAACAGCTCACAAAATACTTCATTGATCATCTCTGTCTACTTCTGTGCTATGACTACTCAAAATGGTGAATTTTGTTTGATCATATCTCAGTGATTTCTCAACCATTTTGCATGTATAGCTTCTTGGAACCAGCTTGAAGTCTATTTTATGTTACCAAAGTTTGAAAGCATATGCTTTAGCCATTTGGGAGAAATCACAATCCAACTGCTCACTAGTCATCTACTGCTCCACCCCTAAAAAGTCGAGGGTAAGCCTTGGATTGCTAAAATCATTTCTCATAGCATATTTTATCTTTTTTGATGATTCAACTTGTAATCATTAGCTATCTAAGCTAGTTTGATTCCGTCAAAAGGAATTTGAGCAATTGTTACTGTACTGTGAGCACTGAGCAAAAGAATCTGCAGATGTCTAGACCAAAATAGCAAGTTTTATGGCACTTGCAACTCATGAAGTAATCTGTTTTGATTCAATTGTTTGAAGGATCAACTCCAAAGTAAATAGGTACTTTTTTGGTGTAATTTTCAAGCTAAAAGGGCCTACTATCAAACTCTTAAGTGATTTAGGGCAGGTACAAAGCAAGTTTTAGCAGTACCACCTCACTTTCTTGAGGTATCCATCCATCTCTTCCAACAGTGGTATCAGAGCAAGTTAAGGTAAAATGGGAGATGGTTTCCCTTCTTTCATTGATAAATTGGGCATGAATAATTATCCAGCATGGTCTTTGAGGATGAAGACCTATCTACAAGGAAGGAGTCTCTATGGATACATATCAAGAGATGAGGAGATACCCATATTTAGAAGCAAAGGTCAACCTAGAAGAGAGGAGCTCGAAAGACTCAACTCATGCAAAGATGCTTTAGCAAGGTCATATCTACTTAACTCTATTTCTGACTTCCTTCTTCCTCACATTAGGAATTGTAAAACATCCCAAGAGACTTGGGATACATTATCTTCATATTTTTCTTCCAATACAAGAGCTAGAAAAAATCAATTGTGGATTGAGTTTACTAAAAGGAAACAACCCAAGCAGAATGTTTCAGAGTATGTGACCAAAGTAAAGGATGTGGCTGATCAATTGGCAAGCATAGGAGAGGATATTAAAGAGGAGCAAATAGTGAGACAAATAATCAATGGCATCAAGGTAGATGATAAGTGGGAAGCTTTCACAACAGCTATGGACCTTTACATGGACATGCAAATTCCAGATCTTACCACTCTCATGGGACAACTCTTTACCCATGAAGCCAAGCTCAACAAAAATGGAGAACCATCAAGAGGTAACATTCTTATGCCCTCTATACAGATAAAGGGAAGTCTAAAGATAAAGGAAAGAGTAAGAAAGTTGAAGATGAAGGTACTACTTCTAAAGCTAACTATGCAAGGAGAGGTAGGAACTCAAGAGGAAGGGGCGTAGGAGGTAAGCAAGGTAGGGGGAGACCTTTCAACTCTTCCCCATGCAATATATGTGGAATGTCTAATCACACAATAGATGAGTACTATAGGAATTTCAAGAACCAGAGAGGAAGAGGATTTCAAAGAGGTGGCTATTCACAATCAAGAGGAAGATTCAACCATAATCAAAGCTACAACCATGGCTACAACAACAAGTACAACAACAATTATCAAGGAGGATTCAAATCAAGAAAAGACTTCAATAATTATACAAAGGATCAGGAGGATTCTCTTCCCTTTATGAATATGACTTCAAAACAAGGTATGAATGATGAGCACCTCTTCTATATTGACTCAAGTTGTTCAAAGCTTGTAGCAGGCTATGTAGCTCTCCTTTCTGATCTTGAGGAGCCCAAGGGAAAGCACCAAGTAGAGACAGGTGATGACACCAAGCATTCAATGGTCAAGGTAGGAAATGTCAACATCAGGAATAGGAATCTCTTGAGCAGAGTTCTTTATGTACCTACCATCACAAAGAATTTGATGAGTGTTGGACAGATAGTGGAAAAGGGTTTGCAGGTTAGATTCAATAATTATGGAGCTTTTGTGGAGGATCCCCAACAAGGATTCAGAATAATAGCAAAGGGAGAGAAAACATGTAGATTATTTACATTTAAGATTGAGGACACTAGAAACATTGCACTTTATAATTATAAGGATCAAACCACATTGGTGAGAGAAACTTGAAGCAGATATGTAGAGATCAATGTGTGCTTGGGATACCCAATGTATCCAAGCAACATATGATCTATAAGTGTGGTGCTTGTCAACTTGGTAAATCACTCAAGTTACCCTTTACAAAGAAAGGATATATGCATGAGAATTATTTGGAACTTGTCCACACAGATGTGTGGGGACCAAGCAAGGACCCTTCAATTTCAGGCTCAAGGTACTATGTGTCATTCATTGATGATTTCACTAGGTGGACTATCTTGTATTTCATGAAACATAAAGATGAAGTGTTTAGTTGTTTAAAAAAATATCTTGCACTTGTGGAAAATGAAACAGGAAAGAGCCTAAAGAGGATAAGGTCAGATGGAGGAGGTGAGTACTTCTCAAATGAATTTGATGCATTTTTGCAGGACAGAGGTACCAAAAGGGAGATTACTACTAGGTATACTCCTGAGAAAAATGGAGTAGCAGAGAGGAGGAATAGGTTGATTGTGGTAGATCAATGCTTAATGAAAAGAAATTGCCTAATTATTTGTGGGGAGAGAGTGTCTCTACTGCCACTTATCTTATTAACATGTTACCTTCTAAATCACTTGATGGGATGACCCCATATGAAGCATGGCATGATAGGAGACCATCACTTGATCATTGCAGAATATTTGGATGTGTTGCTTATGTGCATGTTCCATCTCAAATAAGAGGTAAGTTGACCCTAAGTTAGAGAAGTGCATCTTCATAGGGTATGATTTAAATCACAAAGGATACAAGTTTTATAATCCATCCAAAAAAGGATTTATGGTCAGTAGAGATCTTGTGCTTGATGAGAATGATTCTTGGTTTGAAAGTGAATACAAGAAGGTCAAATTGACATATGTCTTGGAAGAAGAATTTCCAAGCCTCACTGTAGCTCAGTGATGAGTAGCACCTCCTTTAATGTCAATCCGGGAAGACGTGAGGATGGTATGAAGACCTCGAGCAAGTGGAGGCACAAGTGCGTGAGTGAGAAGCACACAAACATGCACACACATACACACACACGCGCACACACGGCAAGACAAAGAGTGAGAAGCAATGGAGTTCTTAGATTACTTTCAAAAAGCTCTTACAAGTTCATTTCAATTACAATCTACCCTAAAAAATGAGCTCTCTAGCTCTATTTATAGTTTTTGACTAGGTTTTGGCCTTGTCTAGACCTAGTGTCCGGCCTAGTTAAAAATTAGGTTCTCTACCCTATTTGGAGGTTCAAACGAAGTCTAAAAAATGTGAAAACTGACAGGTAGATACTTCTAAAGCTCCTCAAGCTCAAGGACTCCTTGGCTTGCACAAAATGGAGCTACAAAAATGTGAAATGGTATTTACAAGGGTTTTTAGTGATGAAAATCACTATTGTTGTAGGGATTTCTTCTAACATTTTGATATACATTTCCTGGAGCTCCCTACTTGCTCCTTCTCCTTGTGTCCACCTCTCTTATGTGCATAAATGTCTTGAAAAAATATTGGCCTACTTGCCAGATCGTCGTTGACTGCTCTGTCTGCTTGTACTTTCTCTTCTCTCTGACTCCCTTCTTAAGCTTCCTTGCCTAGTGAGTCCTTCAGTTCCAACACCCCCCCCTCTCTCGCGTCTGTCGTCCCTGACAGACCCTTGTTGCTGGGAGTGTTGGATGTAATATTCCACAACCTGAGTGGCAAGCTGATGCTTGTATGCGTAGTCCTCTGGCCAAGTCTGTCATCATACGATCCCAATCAATTGGTCCTGGAATGTCCGGATGTGGCAGACGTAACTGATCTACATGGATCGCTTGTTCTACTGCGAATAGATGTAGCAAATGTGTGGGTCTGGGAATGAAAATTTCTGAATGATATTCCTAGAATCCCGTAGAGAACATTTCCTCAAATGTCTGCTTGAAGCATGCGGGTAAGTACTTTATTCGTGCATGCCAGGCAAAGATTATAGTAATCGAGGGAGTCTGGCTCATGTCATAGACTAAATCCTTGTTACCTTGAGAGAATCCAGGGGCAGAGATGTATGGAGCTTGTACATTCCGAACGGTTTTGAAAACAATGGTCATGAGCTCGAATATCTTCATACACATTTTTGCTGCTATGTCGGGTACATTATTTAGACGTGTAGACGAGTGCCGAATTGTTGATATCATGTAGGCTACGGTTGGGGTCCCTCGAGGTGGAGCAAAATATGGATAGTTAACCCAAGCCGAGCATTCTTTATTGTTGCGTACCTTGATCACAAATGCTTGCCAAGATCTGCGACGTACCATTGGGCAATAGCATGGATTATACTTGATATACAGTGGCATGGTTGCCCAGGTGCTCATCATCTCAGGGTAATCGGTTAGTAGACGGCACACCAATTAGGCTGGAAAATCGAGCCCGCACGCGCATCTGTCGGTAAGTCCTCTAGCTCAAATTGAGTGGCAAATGTGGGCTCCTTCCCTGTATGTTTTTTAACTTCTGCATTATAATCATGTAGCAAGACAAAATAAGGCATGTATTGCGACTCTGATGTTGTGATTAACCGTTGGTGGGATAGGTTCTGAAAGTAAGAAGACCGAAGGACAGTTTCTTCCAGATTTGTGAGAGATTGCATTTGCACAGCAACGCGATCATCATGTGTCTTACCCACTTTCTCGACCCTTTTGACCCAATCTGGAACTTGAATTTCTAAAGTGTCCTGTCCTTCCTCTGTAGTCCGACCACCGGTGTTGGCATTGGCTCGTACGGCTCTTCATAGCTGTCATCGATGGGGATTTCCACTACTGTTTCAGGTTCTGGTTCTTCAGTGGGCGAGGGTGGCCTTTCATATGGTAAGAGGCATGCTTGGAGTTCTGCCACCTGTTTCCGGAGGGTCTCTACTTCTTCTGTAGAGTGTTGCAAGATTACCGTCTCCTGTTGAGCTGTGGGGGCACTGGCTATCTGTTTCTTTAGGTCTGCACATTCAGTCTCTAACTTTTCATATGACTCCAAGAAATTTGCATGCTCCTCAAGCAAGATGCGAATGTCTTCCGATGGGACTGCTCTATACTTGGTAGGGCTAATGGTTGCTCCTGCAGTTCCTTCCATAGCCGCTTCAAAGTTGTCTTGGTTTTGTTGTTGAAATCTCTTGTTCTCTTCTAGTGCTGCTGCCATATGCTTCCTTAATAGCCCAAGGTTGCGTCTGAGTGTAGCATTAGATATCATTTGCGCTTGGAGCACTGTTTCTAGTTCCTTGACTGCTTGATCATCTACTGTTGATGTCTTTGATTCCAATTCGGAGTGAGCCTGCCGTAAGGTGGTATGCTCGGTTAGGAGCGTTTCGTAATCAGCTTCAAGAGTGGTGACTCTAGCTTGCAGACGTTGAGATTCTGCCTGGAGGGCAGCAGTGCTTTCTTCCAATTGATGGTATTCTTGTTGTAGTTGATGTGCACACTGAAGTAATGTATTGAACGTGCTATTTACATTATGAGATGCAAGGGGAAAAGTTTGAAATGCAGGGGAGGTGGGATTGGGTAGGGGGGTAGTGAATGCTGTGTGTGCCAATGATGTGAGTGGTGAGGTGGGGGGTAAGGGAGGGGGAGATGGTGGAATCGTGGGGAGAGGTGCTGTGGTTGGTGAAATGTCCATTGGGTCAGACAAGGTGGTGTGTACAGGGGCTACCATGTAGGTGGGTATGGTAGGTGAAGTGAGTGTGGTGTTCGTGTAAATTGATGTCGTTGCGAACAGCGGGGAAATGTGCCTCTGAAACATTGGAGAGCGGATGAACTGCTCCACAAAGGACGGGTATTGGGGTGGTGAGGTCATGTTGAAAGAGGTGTAGGGGCCAGATGGGAAGTGAGGGTCATGGAATGGAGGTACCTGTATTGGGGAATAGGCTGGGAAACACAGGGTGCCTTCGGTGGGTGGTGCCGGGTTTCCAACCACACTTGGAATTATGGGATGGCCAATTATGGGTTCGGAGGGTAGAAGGGTTGAAGTGTACAAGGGATTGGTGATGAAAGAGAAGAGGGTGTCTTGTGAGGTGGGTTCTCGAAATGAGAATGATGTGAATGAGGATGGTTTATAAGTGAAGGTAGAGGTGATGACTGTCATTTCTTCCATGGTGGGAGGTGGTGGTGGGGGTGGAGAAGGTGGTGATTGGGGATGCTGGGGTGAGATGGGTGATGCCTGAACGAAGGTTTCAGCAGAGAGGTCAATGGTGGTGGTGGGGGTAGCTGTGGTTTCAATGGGTACTTCTTGTTCTGTGACGGGTATCCTGATAGTCTTACCTGCGCATGGTAATGTGTCAACTCTGCGTTTGTCATACCTCACGGACTGGCGGACTGCAGTGTGGACAGCCTCCGGAACTCCTAAAGATTCTGACACTAATTTGAGGGTGTCAATGAAATGTCGATCCACCCCATCATCTGATAGCATTTCTTGCATCAAAGCTTGACCTGACACAAGAGAGAGTTGATGCCTTTCTTGTACTGCTTTGATTGTGTCGTATAACCTTTGTAGTTGAGCTGTATATGCTGGTGCACCTACAAGTTCTGGCACTTCTTGTTGCTCATCTTGATGCTCCTGATCATAATCCTCCTCATCTTCCTCCTGTTCTTCATCTTCCTCATCCTCTTCATCCACTTCAATTGTGGTGACAGGTACTTGGGAGGTTGTTGCCTGTGTTTGCACATTCTCCACTTGTTGTGCCTCTTCTGCCTCCAGCTCTACATCTTGTAATAATTGTTTGAAATCTTCATTCGTGAGTTCTTCCAAAGGTGCACCACTGGGAAATTCAAGATCGGTTGGGATGGGAGGGAATATCAAGGTAGAACCATCGGTGCTGCGTCTTGGAAGTCGGAGTGTGAATGGTCAGACTCTTCGGGGTGGAGGGTTGACGTCTGGTGTTAGGGTGGCTCCACGTGGTTGAGCACATGGGACTTGGACAGTGCCTCTCATCTTCTTAGAAGGGGGTCCAGTGGATGTCCTGCCTCTAAACTGCTCTACACGATTCCACATTAGGGACCGTTGAATAGGGATGTCATAAGCCAAACACCTATAAATGATTCTCGTCAGAGCAGAGCAACCATATAAAACCTGTTTCCGCGGCCATCGTTTGTGAGCTAGGTGTATCTGATCAATTATCTAGTGGGGTAAGTTGATGGTGAGGCTCTGTGTCTCTGCCAGATACAAACTAAACCAAATCTTTTTGGGCGGCATGGTGAATCTATCTTGTGCAGGAAAAGAAAAGTGTTGCATGCACATGCGAAGGTGTATTGCAACATTAGGCGTCATGGACACCATGTCCTTGAGTTTGGTGAGACTTCGATTCTTCATGTAATCTGGTACTAGGGTTTCCTTCTCTGTAGGAATATGCATTCCGCGCATATCTAGAGCCTCTCTCACCAAGTTGTTTGATAGCCTGAACCTCTTGAGCTCATTCCCCTTTGTCAGAGATGGAATCACAAATGAGCTTGCACCTTTTGGGTTCTGGTTTGAAGTCAAGGTGTTGATGAGATAGTAGCATCGCATGAAGTCAGGCTTTGGGAGCCGTGCACTAAAATATGCATCCAATCCTGCCTTCTCCCATATCGAACGTAGACCTTCTGCATTTTGTAACTTCTCGAATTCTCTTGTAAAGAAATGGTATTTGCCTTGCTTCCCATTGAAGTCCAACTCTGATTCCCATAGGTACGTTCCCTCACCCAAGGGTCCTGCCACTTCACTAAACCAGTGGGAAGTTTTTCCTACGGGCATGGTATGGCCACTGGGAGGGTCCGCAATAGGTATGATTTTGATGGCCCGCAATTCTTCTGGTCTTTCATTTGTCTCAGGCAAAACGGGTAAACTGTCTAAGTCCACCACTTTCTGGCTTGTTTCTGTTTGAGAGCTAGTTCCTGCCGCCTCAGCCATGTTGAAAACTTCGCAGCTGGTTCTGTGAGAATATATGAATAAATGTTAACATTGCAATGGACACAAAAATGACACTGTGTCCCCTGTTACAACATTAACGTGAGGTTCGGGAGAGGTTAGGGGGTTAGTAAGTGCTTGGTGCTTGTGTGTGTAGTTAGGAATCGGGTAGACCTAAGAGCTAAGCGGAATGATGTGGTGTGAGAGTGAAGTAGTTAGTAGGTGGACATGGATTTACACTTGGGATCCGGGGGTTTATTAAAAGTTTTAGGTTGCCAAATGCAATGGATAGGTTTTGATTTTGACTTTGTGGAGGCTCTTGAGAGTGTGATAGGGGTATTTACTTGAAAAATGGGGCTTTTAGGGACCCATTTACAAGTGATTCTACTTGTGCTCATGGAAGAATACGTGTTAGTGCGTGATGTGTAAGACTGGGCCTCAGATGTTCGCGTGAGTGAAACATGTTGTACAGGGTTTGGCCTTGGTGTAGCTATTTGAGCCCGCAAGCAAGCCTTAGGCACCCAGATTTGTCGTGATTGTGGGCTGGCCTTCATTGACTTCTTGGGTACCCAAATAGACTTCACTTTCGCAGAAGAATTTATGAAGGACTTCTTATTAGTGTCGTGTTGTTGATTACTAATAAGAGGTTTTGGCCGTGGGGTTGGCCTGGTCGGAACAGGGTGTTTGCCTTTTAGCCTCCATACTTGTTTCATCGGCTGAAACAATCTGCTTTGCTTCTTTTTTTGGCCTCCATTACAGGTAGTGTTCTACTTCTTCTGTATTTGATCTGCCGTTGGCTGCTGCATCCTTCTGACCTTTGGAAAAGAAGGGAGTACCGTCTTATCCTTGACTCCGACGTTGAGACAATCCTCTTTCTGCATCATACATTTTTGGACAAGAATAGCATTGTAAACTTCATGTGCACCCCTGGAAGGACCAGGAGTTTGTGTTTTACCTAGTTCCTTGAGTGCCTCCTTTTCCAATTCAACTGTAATTCGGCTATGATTTACCCATACTTGAAGAAGTCCGCTTCTTAGGTTTAGGTTGACTGCATGATCATAGATCCAGTCCTGACCCAAGACAAGAGGCTCAGTGAGGTCCTCATCTTGACACACTAATACTTTGACTATCATCACTTCGTCTTGAATGGAGATGGGAAGATCCACCTCGCCCATGCAAGGTGTTTCCACACCTCCCAATCCTATGAGATATGCTTCTATAGGATTGACAGTTAATCTCAATTCTTGACAGTAAGACAATTTAACTGCACTAGTGGCTGCACCTGAGTCAATCAAGGCTCTTACAGTCCTTGCACCCTTTCTTTGTCCTATCTCTAAGGTTATAAAAGGACGTCGATCAATTATCCTTTGAGCGTTGATACCTGAAACTTCACACATAGCCACATGATATCCTTGATCTGCATAGGCATCCGTCCTAGGTTGCTCCCTATTCTGTCTTCTCAACTTCATTCTCCGGATGCGTTCCAATGCTTCTGCTTGGGCTTCTTCTCGAATTCGCTTTTCTTCTTCTTTGCGTTTCTTAGCAGTATTGAGTCGACTTAGCATTTCCTCTGTGAGACGTTCCTGATACAACTTGACCCTGCATCCGCTAATGTTGCTCGGGAGAACGTCGCCTTCTAATGTGGCTAGTTGCACTGCTCCACTTGTTGAGATTCTGTTAATAATCATGGGTCCATAGCCTCTCTTCTCTAATTTCCTTGCATGTTGTTTCAAAGTGTAGACTAGTACTAGGTCGCCTGCCTTCAAACCTTTATCTTTGACGTGGGCATCAAAATATGCCTTCTGTCGTTTCTTAGCTGCATATATCCCTACAGCCACCCTCAGTCTTGTTTCTCCTAATCGTTCAAGGTCAAAAAGTCTAGAGGAGAGTTCATGACCCGTCCATTCATGCTCTTGTGCTACTTTCAGTGTAGGTATTAGCAAGTCCAACGGTAGCACTGCATTTTGGCCAAATACCATCTGAAAGGGGGTGGCTTGGAGTACCGTTTTGTAGGCGACTCGGTATGCCCAAACAGCATGGTGTAGCTGTTTGTCCCAATCAGAGCGTTTATTGTTCACTAATTTTGTCAGTACATTGCATAAGATCTTGTTGGTGCTCTCAGCCTGGCCATTTGCTTGAGGGTGATAGGGGGCAGACTTCTTATGCACTACCAAGAATTCTTGGAGCAGATTTTCAATAACTTCATTCAAGAAGTGAGTGCCTCTATCACTAACTAGCTCTATGGGTAGCCCGTATCTAGTGAATA
Organism: Ceratopteris richardii; assembly: GCA_020310875.1. NCBI lineage: Eukaryota > Viridiplantae > Streptophyta > Polypodiopsida > Polypodiales > Pteridaceae > Ceratopteris > Ceratopteris richardii. The sequence goes on from CM035432.1 coordinate 90,138,042, forward strand.
CATTCTCAAACAAGAATTTAGCAGTTGTCTGAGCATCGTTCTTTGTTGTGGCTTTTACCTCTACCCACTTTGTGAGATAATCCGTGGCCACAATGATATATTCAGCATGTGAACCCTTGGCTGGGGGATTAATAGGACCTACAAAGTCTATTCCCCACTTAGAGAATGCACGTCCACCCATCATAGGTTTCAGTGGCATCTCGTCTTTGCGTATAGGATACTGAGTTCGCTGACAGACATCACACCGTTTCACATAGGTATGTGCATCCATGTGAAGGGTCGGCCACCAGAAGCCCGCAAATAGTATTGCCTTGATCACCCGATCTGGTCCAAAGTGTCCCCCTGCTACACCTTGATGAGCAGTTTCCAAGATCTTGAGATATTCACTTTCATGGACACATAGTCTCAGGTAACCATCCTTACCACACTTGTAGAGATTATCACCAATGAGTGAGTACTCTAGGGCTTCTTGTTCTAGACTTCTTTTCCTAACCAGAGTCATGTCTGGAGGGAATGTTTTTGTCCTCAGGAAGGATACTAGTGGTTCACTCCAATCTGGCACTATGGACACTTGATAAAGAGTGGCATGTTCCACAGGTGGTTTAGTGCAACAGATTGGGCATTCCTTGCACAACTTTTGGACATCAGCTTCCATAGTTGGCCAATGCACTCCGAGTCTCCTTAGTGTCTGTAGGGTTCGTTGTTTTGCGTAGTGTTGCTCTAATGCACCTACATGTGCTAATTGCAACCATTTAGCGTACTCATCCTCTTCCACACAACAAGCCAAGATCCCTTGATCTGTGTGCTTGTACATACTTCCAGCCATGATGTGGTACTTTTGGGCTTTTACTACCTCTCTATCCTGTGTGGCTATTACTGGGTGGTTAGGCCCGTACGTCAATACTGGCACTAATGGCTTAGCCCACTGCGGCACCACTTCCAAATTAAACAAGCAAGCATCAGGAAGGTCATCTGACACTCCTTGTGGGGCTTCTCCAGATGTGAGCCTAGAGAGATGATCTACTCTCAAATGAGTCCTCCCTTTTCTCACCACTACCTCAAAGTCATATTCCATTAGTAAGAGAAACCATCTTACTAATCTACCTGTATTGCATGGTTTGTTTACCAAGTACAACAATGCCTGATGGTCAGTAAAAAATTTAAACTTATTTGCAAGCAAATAATGTCTAAACTTTTTAACTGCATATACCATGCCTAATCCTTCTCTCTCCGTCGTGGTATAATTTCGTTCAGCAGCGTTCAATTGTCTACTAGCATAGGCAATTGGAAGATCCATATTACCTTCACCAGTAGGTTGAGCAAGCACACATCCAATGGCATAATTGGATGCATCCACGTGAACATGGAATGGCTTATTCCAGTCTGGAGTGGTTAAGATTGGTGCTGAACATAATCTTCGTTTAAGCTCCTGGAAGGAATTCTCGCATTCATCAGTCCACTCAAAGTTAGTCAGAAGTCCATACATGGGCTTTGCAATGACAGCATACATGTGAATGAACCGGCGGTAGTAACCACAATGCCCCATGAAGGCCTGTACTTCCTTGACGTTCTTTGGCCTAGGTAACTCGGCTATGGCTCTTACTTTCTCTTCATCGGTGGATATGCCATTCTTTGACACTATGTGTCCTAAAATCTTACCTTGCCTGACCATGAAAACGCACTTTTCTGGGTTTAGGCAGACTTGATATTCTCTACATTTGTCAAAGATTTGTCTCAGTTCAGGAATATGGGTTTGTCTGATGTTGGAATGAGCACAAAGATCATCAACATAGACTTCTAAGTTCTTCCTCAGGAACTCCTTAAATACATGGCACATCAGCCTCTGGAAGGTTGCTGGTGCATTGGTAAGCCCAAATGGCATTACTCTAAAGGCAAATATGCCCCATTCTGTGGCAAAAGCTGTCTTATGCTGATCCTCTGGAGCTATGGCTACTTGATTGTAGCCCGAAAATCCATCAAGGAAGCTGTACACTTCCTTGCCTGCTACTCTTTCTAAGAGATGTTCTGTGATGGGAAGCGGATTATTATCTCGAATTGTGGCTGCATTAACCTTCTTTAAGTTAATGCACACATGCAGCTTTCCATTTTTCTTGGGCACCACTACGATGGGGGATACCCACTCAGTGTGCTCAATTTCATAGATGAATCCAACTTCGACCAGTCTATCTATCTCCTCTTTGATCTTAGCAGCATAATTATCATTATATGTGTATGGCTTTTGCTTAGAAGGTTTGGCATCCGAGGTCATGGGGATAGTGTGTGAGCATATGTCTGGATCAACACCCTTCAAATCCTTGTAACTCCAAGCGAACACGTCTCTGTATTCTCTTAGCAAGGCTATTAGCTCTTGTTCTTCCTCTTCTGTCAGGTCATGGCCTATGTACGTGCATCTCTCTTCTCCTTCTTCCATGGCTACCACAATTTTCTTTGTGGTTTCTTTGTTATCATAGGCCTCTCCTGATTGCGCCTCTCGTTTAGGCATTCTGATCATGACTCTCCTGTCATCTATCTCATACTTCTTAAAACTTTTTGGGACCTCAAACAAAGATTCTTCCTCTTCTGGTGTGACTTCTCTCTTCTTTTTTTTTCTTTCCTTCTTCCTTCGAGGTCACATGTGTGGCTAATCTTACATCACTTGTAAGCTCTCCATACCTCTGGGGTTGAAATTCTACTTCATGGAAGTATTCTTCATCTGATGCAAAAGGTGGATCCATAATGATTGACTCTAGATCAGAGTCATTTGCATCCTCAAATGCATCAGGGCTAGGTTCACACTCTTCTAACACTGCCTCTCCCATGATTGGCTCTATGGAGAAGACTGAAATGTCATAGCCATCTTCATCACAGTGAGGTGTCCATTGTTCTTCATTGATGGCTACATCCATTGTTCCTAGGATTTCTGCTCAGCCGTGGGGTTCAAATTCCTCGTCAGGAAAGACTACCGGTGCATAGGCTGGGTCTTGAATTGATCTATGTGTTTCTTTTGCACCTACCTCTCTGGCTTTTTCTCTCTTCTCTTCTTCTACTGCTACTTTGCACATCCATAAGTGGGTGTCTTCATGCATCCATGAGGATCTTGACCCTATGGAATGCACCAATTCTGTATCATCTTTGGCTCTATGGATGGGATTCCATTGGATGGGAGGGACATCTCTATGAGAGTAATATTTGAGATTCACTTTGGTCGTAACACCTAAGTGTTGTAGGTACAAGGAGTTGGTTCCCCAGTCCTGTACCACTTGCAACTGTCGCATAAATGGTCTTCCCAAAATCATCTCATAGGCATGGTTTTTGCTAAAGTCACATATGGCGAAAGTGTGCTCAAACTCAACACCACAGGTGGTGAGAGTTATTCCTTCTAGCAATCCTAAGGGCCTCTCAATATGACCATCGGCCATCTGCAATTTCATTCTCATTGGCCTGAGTGCTGGCTTGCCCCAACGCTTCCATAGGGAAGTGGTGGCAATTGCAACTCCTGCACCTGAGTCCAAAATTGCCTTGGTGGTGTACTCCTGGTAGGTAATGGGAAGATATGTGTTCCCTTCTTCACCTTCACACATATCTCCTATCTTATCCAAGGGTATCTCTGGCACTGTCCTATGTGATCCTACCTGGGAATGAGGTTTCACTATCACTGGTACTTGTTTGGCGACATGTTTCCATAATTCAGGTCTAACCTTGAGTAGCTCTTCTAACTTGAGATTGCACTGCACTTTAGTGTTTTTCACTACCTCTGTGTTCCTAGGTAAGACTGAGTCCTCATTTCGTACCATGACCGTGGGTGCTCTCATACAAGTAGACTTAGCTTCCCATGGGCCTGTGAAGTGGGGTAATTCTTGTAGAGAGTTAGACTCAAAGTCTAGTCTTTCCTGAGAGTGGGTGCTCTCCTGCTCCTCATAAATGGATGGGATGTCTTGTGGGAATTGGTCGCGTGCATCATCCACAAGTTCAATAGGAGGAGGGACTTCACTCTCTTTAGCCCATTTGTCTTCTTGAATCTCGCGTAGGAATTCTGGTGTGAACCGATTCATAGAAGATGATGTGTCTGGCTCCGTAGAGTTAGGCACATAGGCTTCAGACACATAGGCTTCTTGAGTAGGAATGCTTACTCTTTCACTTGCCTTGTCCTTGTGTTGAGAGGCGGGTTCCTTTTCTGATTGTGCAATCAACTTCTCTATTCTTTCTAACAGTCCATCAAAGTGCAACTGTGTCTTCGCTGAACTAGAGATGTTAAATAGGCGACTGGCTTCAAACATGGTCTGAGCCAATTCCACCATCTTAGCACAAATTTTGGTTCGTTCTAGCTCTAGTTCTGCTCTAGGGTAACACTTTTCATGATCAGTTACGTTTGGCCCTTCTTGGATTCTGGCCTGATATGCTTTAAGCATCATATTACGGTCCTCGGGAGTGGGATCTGCTAAGACTGATCCTACTCTTGGGGGTGGTGGGTTTAGGTGAGGCGGGTTGGAAGGTGGCGGTTCGGATGGAGTTGGGAATGGTGGAGGTGATGGAGGTGGGGCAGTGTGAGAGGGAGTTTGAGCTGTGAGTTCAGTTATCCTGGCCTTTGTTTCTCTCAAGCTTTCCTCGAGTTCACTCATCTTTTTTGCCCATTGTCTTTTCATTCTTTCACGACTATCTCTCCAAGCTCTAGTCCTCTTCTTTGTCATGCTCTCCGTTTCACTAACATCTGGGCTCTTTTCCTGGCCTACACTTTGGTTCTGTTGCAAGGCTTGGGCTCTAGTGATTACTTGTACTGGTGCAGTGGAAGTCACACTCCCTGCGGAGTCTACAACTAACCCAATAACGTTGATAGGAGTGATTTTTGGCATATTATTGGGGTTCTTTGGGCACTCTCGTAAGAGATGCTCCTTTCCACATTCTTGGCAAAAGCCCTGGATCGTCACTGACTGGGGTTGTGTAGGTGGAGGCACGGGACAATCACGAATGAGATGATCTCCCTGACATCTGTAGCATGGTCCTCTAGGGAATGGGGGTCTTACTTGTCTAGGTTGAGGTCTAGGGTTGGGGTTTGCATACATGACGTTTGTGTAATCTGACTCCCAACTAGGTTCATTTGGCTCTTCACTATAGTAAGACTCACCATGTTCAGGAGACTGCATGTAGTAGGCCTGGGGACTATCAATATGTGTAGAATCAAAACTATGGTCACTCGGGTCACTTTCAGAAAGCAATTGGGTTACCGGGACTATAGCTCTATTCAAATTTTCTTCTGCCGCTGCATACTTTACCGGAATTACATTAGCTGGGGCAGGGGTTTGTTGTGCTAACACGCGCTGAGGCCTTTGTTGGGCTTGATATTGTGGTTGATAATTTTGTTGAGGCCTAGTATACTGTTGTGGTGGGTATTGACTCTGATATCTGCCTTGTTGAGGGTATGGCTGAGGGTAGGGTTGCCTAACCGCTTGCTTATTGTATGGGCAGTCTTGCCCGGTGTGATTGGTGTACCTTCGTTCTATGGTGCAGTACTGGCTACTAGGATTAACTTGGGGTTGAGCCATAATGGGACAGACATTCGCCATGTGGTCGCCACCACAAGTATAGCATCTTTTCACATGGGCATACCTTGGGATCTGTTTGCTAGTGACACCTAATTTCTGAGCTACTTTCTCTGCAAGTTCCTCAATTGATGTGGATTGCGTGGAAGAGAGGCTAGAGGCACTATCTGAATCTTTGTATATCTTGGAAAGCTCTAACTCCTCCCCTAGGTTATCCTCGATGTCAATGCACATGCGTACACACTCTTCTATAGTCCTAGGGTCCTTCAGATACACATATGATCTCAATTTGGTACTTAGCAATCCATCCAAGAATAAAGCCACTTGCTTAGCTGGTGTGGGTAGCTCAGGGACAGGGCATCTTTCAAGATATTGCCTAAATCTTCTTCCTGCAAGTCTCACGGTCTCTTGAGGGGTTTGCTTGAAGCTGTGAATCAGCGAGGAGGTATTATGTCTTATGCCACTCTTAGAGAATTCAATAATGAAAGCCTCTAGGAGTTGTTCTATGCTCCTGAACTGCCTCTCATTTAGTGGCTGAAACCATGTCAGGGCAGTGTTCCTAAGGGTTAGACCAAAGGCATTGTACTGCGTGAATAGATCCTCCACTTGTTCAGCTCTCAAGACTTGCCTAAACTCAGCCACATGATCGTATGGATCTCCAGTGCCATCGAAGTAGTTCTTCATGGACTTAACTAGCTGAGTCGGTCTCAAAGTCCTTGTGTGCTCTCTAGGTCGTGGTAGAGGGAACTCATCCGCATTTCTTTGATTCCTGTGAGCTCTAAGTATCTCAAGTTCTACTCTATTTGTTTCCATTCTTGTTCTTTCTCTGCCCCCTGGGTTGGCAAAGCTTACTTCTGGTCTATCTCTACTTCTGTCTCTTTGAATTCCATGAGCTTGGGATGTTCCAGCTCCAGGGTGACCATAGGATACATTCGATCTTGGTTGGGGGAAAACGAATTCACCCTTCCAAGTGTAAGCATGTCTATCATGTTCTGTAACCACAAAGATCCTCTCTGAAGCGTGATCCAAGTAGGTCACTCTGCCTGGGCTATTAGGATCCTTAAACTCATAGATCATGATTGTTCCTATATCAATTGGCCGATCAGATTTATACCTACAAAAGGCTTCGTCAGTCTCTCGATTGAGGAGCAAATCTATGCTCTTATTATCCTGGGGAATCCACTCTGGTGTGATAATCCTAGTGAGAACCGATTTGCCTCGAGGGGTTCTAGGTTCTGTACCCCTGTTTCCTTGCTCTAGGTCACCTAAGTCCGCTTCTGGGATCACATTTCCAAATTCGTCCGTCCTATCTGGGTGACTGGTGACTACGTATATGGTTCCTTCTTTGTCCAAGTATGCTCCGTTTTCAAACTTGACAGCTGGGTGCTCTAATCCTATGGATTGGTCAGGGTTTTTAATCTGGACCACAGATCTTCCTAGGCCGTCCTCATAGATGCTAGCACCTAATCGGTTGGTCCTAAGGTATTCTAGCTGCGTCTTGTACGGGCCTTCTACCCTGTGCAAGTATGGCACTCCTGAACTTCCCGTAGGTCGGTCCATGCTTGAGACATCTCTGATTCACTAGTCTCAGAGCTAGGGTAGTATGAGTGGTGGCTCAACTGCTGGGCCCAAGACCTAGCAGTGTGGTTGACACTAGCCTCTGAAGACCTAAGACTTTGTCTATCTCTCCCTAGATGTCGCCCTGATCTAAGGTTCATAAGCATAATTGAATAGCCCAATTTTGCCCAAGTACAACCTCGTTGCTGAGTTCTTTTGTATCAGTCACTTGATTCTTTTTTAGTCGATTATCGTGTTTATGCTCTAGTCAGAAATCACGTCGTCAGGAATATTTGAGTTAATTTTTCGCACTGTAAGTTGATCGTTCCATGTTAGATTCTTTCCTTTAAGGTTATCGCATCACGAAGAGATTATGTTTAATCTTGAACTTGAGTGCATAGGTAGTCTTCAACTTGATTGATGCCTATCGTTGCCCTGACTTACTCCTATCACTAGTCGTTCTTAGCCTAAGCTAGGAATTGACAGAGGGGGTTGAAAGTTTCCAACCTTTTGTTTCCTGCTTGGTTGCCCTTGAATGCCCAGGAAGTGTGTTCCCAAGCTTGCACTTACACTTGCTTAGAACGCCTTTCGATGCTCTCAATAGATCTGTAAGAGTTCCAAAGTTAGCTTTAAGATTTAAATTCCAAAGACAGAACCAATGATTCTCATTCCTGTAGCACAAATACTAATTTGCATAGTGATTTTTAGGAAAACAATTCTTAAGACCCCTGACTTTGATTTCGTATGAAAAAGTTATGACCGTTCAGGGTTCTAGGGTTAAGACAGGGTTCAAACAAGATCACTGTGCAACAGGTTTTCCCCAAGTTGTTTTCCTATGGCCTCCTTATGTGCTCTAGAGTAAAATGTTCATGCCCAAAATTAGCCAAACTCTTCAAATTAAAAACCCTAAAAAATTGGCTAAAATTGGCTGTCAATCGCGATGGACAGGGTAGTCAATCGCGATGGACAGGAATCAATCGCGATGGACAGGCAGTCGATCGCGACGGACAGGCAGTCAATCGCGATGGACAGGAGTCAATCGCGATGGACAGGCAGTCGATCGCGACAGACAGGTAGTCAATCGCGATGGACAGGAGTCGATCGCGACGGACAGGCAGTCAATCGCGATGGACAGGAGTCAATCGCGATGGACAGGAGTCGATCGTGACGGACAGGCAGTCAATCGTGATGGACAGGCAGTCAATCGCGACGGATAGGCAGTCAATCGCGACGGACAGGCAGTCAATCGCGACGGATAGGCAGTCAATCGCGACGGACAAGCAGTCAATCGCGACGGACAGGCAGTCAATCGCGACGGTTAGAGCTGTCGATCGCGACGGATTGAAATTTTGCAAAATTTTCAAAAATTTTTGTGGAAATGTGGTGTGCAGGGTCTCTAGTCCACTGTGGTGCACTCAGATTTACCAAAAGGTGAAAATTTCTGTCAATCGCGATCGACAGAAGTTGGCGACTGCGAGACAGTTCTGCACATTTCCGTACCTGCGCGACGTGCTGGAGGGGATGATGATGCTGAAACCTGCAAGAAACTCCAAAAGCATGCAGAAAATAGCACACAACAGTTCGCTCTCTCGCTCTCTCTCACAAGTGAAATGAGGGAAATGAAAGGAGGAAGGGGATATAGTAAAAAACTGAAATTTTTGCGATTATGGAGATGGAGATCGGATATGGTGATGATGATGATGGTGATGATGGTGGTGAGGTAAGAAAAAGAGAAATAAGAAGAGTGAAGAAATTACCTACAACGCCAACGTCTCAAATCTACGTCTTACCATCACACGCTCGTCCTCAAAGCTTGATCCCCGACAATGGCGCCAAAATTTGGTGTAGCTCAGTGATGAGTAGCACCTCCTTTAATGTCAATCCGGGAAGACGTGAGGATGGTATGAAGACCTCGAGCAAGTGGAGGCACAAGTGCGTGAGTGAGAAGCACACAAACATGCACACACATACACACACACGCGCACACACGGCAAGACAAAGAGTGAGAAGCAATGGAGTTCTTAGATTACTTTCAAAAAGCTCTTACAAGTTCATTTCAATTACAATCTACCCTCAAAAATGAGCTCTCTAGCTCTATTTATAGTTTTTGACTAGGTTTTGGCCTTGTCCAGACCTAGTGTCCGGCCTAGTTAAAAAGTAGGTTCTCTACCTTATTTGGAGGTTCAAACGAAGTCTAAAAAATGTGAAAACTGACAGGTAGATACTTCTAAAGCTCCTCAAGCTCAAGGACTCCTTGGCTTGCACAAAATGGAGCTACAAAAATGTGAAATGGTATTTACAAGGGTTTTTAGTGATGAAAATCACTATTGTTGTAGGGATTTCTTCTAACATTTTGATATACATTTCTTGGAGCTCCCTACTTTCTCCTTCTCCTTGTGTCCACCTCTCTTATGTGCATAAATGTCTTGAAAAAATATTGGCCTACTTGCCAGATCGTCGTTGACTGCTCTGTCTGCTTGTACTTTCTCTTCTCTCTGACTCCCTTCTTAAGCTTCCTTGCCTAGTGAGTCCTTCAGTTCCAACACTCACCAAGGAGGAGCCAAGCAGAATTGAAGACATCAAATCAGATGATGAGGATGCCATCAACTTGGAAGAGTTGAAAGCATGGAAATCAAGGGGCAAGGTTAAGATGAAGAGGTTGGAGGACATACCTAAATAATCCAACCAAGCAATAAGATCACAAAGAGAGAGTAAGAAGCCAATCAGATATGGGTACGATACTTCATTAGTTACTAAACATTCCATTTAGCTTGTTAATGATTCATCACTTAAAGAACCTTCTTCATATGCAGAAGCAAGTACCAAAGTAGAATGGAAGGAAGCTAAGCACTCCAAGAGAATGACACTTGGGAGCTAGTACCCAAGAAGGCATCAATGGAGGTAATTGGTTATAGATGGATTTACAAAATCAAAAGGAACTCAGATGGATCCATAAGCAGGTATAAAACTAGACTTGTGGCTAAGGGTTTTGCACAAACTCAAGGAGTTGATTATGAAGAAACTTTCTTACCTATGGCTAAGATGCCAACCATCAGGCTATTGGTAAGTGTGGCTGCATCTAGAAATTGGAATATGTATCAACTAGATGTAAAAAATGCCTTCCCAATGGCTGGATTTCAGAGGAGGTTTACATGGCCCAACCTCCTAGATATGAAGACCCAAGCAAGGTAAATCATGTGTGCAAATTGAAAAAATCTCTTTATGGTTTGAAGCAAGCACCTAGGGCATGGAGCCATATGTTAACAACCTATCTTCAAGACCAAGGATTCATGATGAGCAAGGTAGATTCTTCTCTATTTGTTAAGAGAAGTAATTCAAAAATGATATACTTATGTGTATATGTTGATGACATCATTCTTACAGGTAGTGATGCCAATGGCATCAAAAAAATCAAGAACCAGATGATACAAGAGTTCAAAATCAGTGACCTAGGGTTTCTGAAGTACTTTCTTGGATGAGTTAGTCTACACTAACTGTGGAATTTACATCACTCAAAGGAAATATGTACATGACATGTTGAAGAAGTTCCACTTGGAGAATGCAAAGGTAGCCAACACCCCTATGGAGGTAAATCATAAATTGAGTGATCATGAAGGTGATTTGCTTAAAGACATTGCAGGATACCAAAGCATAATTGGGAGTCTTAACTATGCAACATTAACCAGGATTGATATATGCTATGGAGTAAGTGTTCTGACTCAATTCATGCATAAACCTAGAACACCTCACTTGGAAGGTGCTAAAAGGATTTTGAAGTATCTCAAAGGTACTCAAAACCAAGGTCTTTACTTTCCATACACATCAGATTTGGACATTAAGCTATACTCAAATGCAGATTGGGTAGGATGTAAGGATGATAGAAGGAGTACTTCTAGATATTTATCCTTTGCAGGTGATAAGCCCATTTCATGGTCTTCCAAGAAGCAACCAACTGTTTCTCTATTCTTCAACAGAGGCTGAATACAAGGGATTAGCAAATGCTACACAAGAAGCCATTTGGATTAGATTGCTATACTCAGATTTGGGACTTCACACTCACTCACTTATGATCTTTGGTGACAACACAAGTTCTTTGCATCTTGCAGCCAATCCCATTTATCATGCAAGAACCAAGCATATAGAAGTACACTATCACTATGTTAGAGAGAAAATTCTAAGCAAAGAGATTCAATTGGCATGTGTATCCACAAACATGCAATGTGCAGATTTGTTGACCAAAGCACTTGATGGTATTAAACTTTGCAGGTTTAAAACCATGATTGGATGACATTCAAGAAGATTCATGAAGAAGTACAAGCCAAGATGTTTGGCTTGAGGGGGAGCTGTTGGTGCAAATATACAAGCCTTCACATTTGGCTTAGCTTGGAGGTTTATATGTGGAAGCATGTGATGATTCATGTGAACCATTGCTTATAACCATTTGATCATTTACCTTTTGTAAAATGTTAAATCATTGAGAATCTTTCAAGAGCCTTGTATCTCGTTGAGGTAGGAAGCATATTAGCTATGAGCTTTAAATGAGAGAATAACTCCTAATTCAGAGGAGTCACTTTTTAGTGGGAGCCAAACTTGAATTCAAATTCAAACTTGGAACAAGATTGTTATAAAAAGACTTTGAAAATCTCGTGGCCTTGTGGCCTCATCTTGGAGCTCATTTCCTGAACATTTGTAGAAGTTGAGTAGCTTACACCATAGCTTACTCATCCCACTATCATTGAGCATCATTGTAATGCCAATGATATTGTATAATCATGTGCTATAATAGATGTACTTCATTGATCATCTCTGTCTACTTCTCTGCTATGACTACTCAGAACAATGAATTTTTTTTTATCATATCTCAGTGATTTCTCAACCATTTTGCATGATCTATAGCTTATTGGAACCAAATTGAAGTCTATTTTATGTTATCAAAGTTTCAAAGTATTTGCTTTAGCCGTTTGGGAGAAATCACCATCGAACTGCTCACTGGTCATCTACTGCTCAATCCCTAAAAAGTCGGGGGTAAGCCTTGGATTCCCAAAATCATTTCTTAGAGCATAGTTGATATTTTTTTATGATTCCACTTGTAACCATTAGCTATGTAAGCTAATTTTATTCCCTCAAAAGGAATTTGAGTAATTGTTACTGTACTGTGCGCACTACACAAAAGAACAAGTAGGTGTCTAGACCAAAATAACAAGTTTTATGGCACTTGCAACTCATGAAGTAATCTATTTTGATTCAATTGTTTGAAGGATCAACTCCAAAGTACATAGGTCCTTTTTTGGTGTCATTTGCAAGCTAAACGGGCCTAGTATCAAACTCTAAATTGATTTTGGGCAGGTACAAATCAGGTTTTAGTAGTACCACCTCACTTTCTTGAGGTATCCATCCATCTCTTCCAACATTTTTGTGTTGTGGTTCCTAGTGCACCCATTGTAGAGCAACTTTGTTGGGATGGTAGAGAAGCTCAACCACATGCATTGATAGTTTTTTATATGAAAATGTGCCATTATCCCTCACATTCACCCTTGCAAAACAACAAAGGATGCTTGGGATACACTTACCACATTATACCATGCAAGAAACAAGGTTCACGTTGCTCACCACCAAACACAATTGGAGAGTGAGAAAATGCATGAAGAAGATTCTATGGATAGTTTTTTGACAAAGATCAAAGATTTGAAGGAGTAGTTGATTTTTGATGATGAAGTCTTGCCAACCAATTCACTTGTGCATACTATTCTTAATGTTCTTCAAGATTCATATTAGAGCTTTGCTTCTACTCTTCCATTGATGATGAAAGGCAATCCAAATTCCTTAACATTTGAGGAGCTAGTCGCTATTTTGTTGCAAGAAGATCAATCCAAGCAGAAAAGATCCATTATGTGTGTTGCAAATCAAACTTTTCTAGCTAGTCAAAAGGGAAAAGGTAAATGGAGCTCATCTACTAGTAAGCTAAAATTTACTAATGCTACACAGTTGAAGAAGAAAGACAAAGATGAGAAGAAAACAGAAAAATAGGAAGAATTTTGCACATATTGTAAAGGAAAGGAAATGATCATATCATAAGGAGTTTTCCAAAATTGGCTGCAAAAGAGGCAAAGAAGAAAGAGGCTTTGATGGTTATTGCAGAGGCCTCTACACCTAAAAGAAAGTCTACTAATCTTCTAAAGAGCAAAGAATGGGCATTTATTACTGTTTCCAGCTATGAACCATCTTCTCATGAGCAATGCATGTTTGAAGTAGAATAAGATGTTTGGTACTTTGATAGTGGGGCAACCAAACATATTACCTCGTAGCACAATTTCTTCAGTTCACTTGAGCATGCTCCTATAAGGAACACTGTCACATGCAGTAAGAATTCCTCTCATCCTATAATGGGAGTTGGTAAAATCACATTGTCAGATGCTAATGGTAATTCTTTGACATTCTCAGATGCTTTGTATGTACCAAGGATCAAGAAACATCTATTGGCATTTTTCACCATTAGCCAAGATTGGCTTGTCTGTCAAAAATTTTGATGACATATGTACAATTCATGATCTCTCAAATGGCGATGCTATTTTTTCTTCTGGCATTTTATATCATGGGTTGTATAAGCTTGTAGACTATGCAAAATTTGTGAATGATTGAGCATGTGCAGTTCAAGATTCTTAGGCTATCTCAGGTGCAAAGCTTTGTCATGCATGCTTTGTTCATCTGAATTTTGCTAGTTTGGTATGCCTACAAAATGGGAAACGGTGCCCTCACCACCCAAACTTGAGGCATCTTGTAAACATTCTATGAATGTTGTATTTTGGGAAGAACACAGCGTTCATCCTTCCCAAAAGATGATTGGATTTGAGCTACTCATATATTTCAGCTTGTTCATAGTGATTTTTGTGGTCCTATGCAGACACTTTCTTTTGTGAACTACTTTCTTTTGTGAACTACCTTTACTTCTGATGTTTGATTATGATTTGTGACATCCGTTTGCGATTCGGCACCCGTCTTGATCGTCCGATCTAATCCTAGGTTTTGGTTCTATATAAGGACATGGATCCTACCCATAATACTAAGGATTTTGGTACATCACCCCTACCCAGGGTACTGATTGAGCAACAATTGAAGCTTTTGTGGCATGAACTCCAACATGATCAAAATGAGATAAAAGAGCATGATGCTTCACTCCAACAAATATAGAGTGATGAAAACAACCTAGTTAGGATGGTGAAGGCCATTATCACCGCTCAAGAACAAGGCAAACATTCCAAGATTGGTGCAAAAAATTTCCAATTTTTGCAATTCGATGGGCAAAAGGATGGCCACTTTGTTCTTTCATGGCTATCCCAATTTGATGATTTTTATTCTGATGAATCCTGTTCTAAAATAGAAAAACTGAAATTTCTTACTAATTATTTGGTGGGTAAGGCCCAATTATGGTGGAATGTTGTTGGAGTTAGATGTCTGCGGAAGCACACGAACAACACAAGGAAGAAGAAGAAGCTTGGAGCACAACACACAATACTGAATGTATTACCACTATAATGTACAAAGATAAGTACCCGTTAGGGCAATAGTCATATATACAAGCTGGGGGAAAACAAACTCCTAAGGAGGGAAAAAAGTGCCCCAGTAGTCCTAGAGTGTTCACACACATCACTACCTAAATATATCAACAAATCCCCCTTGGGAGTGATGCGGTGAACATGGAGTTGGCACTCATGTATAAGGAAGTGCCAAGCTATGTGGAATCAATCCACAAAAGGAACTAAGCCCAAAGCTTTGCGGAAATATTCAAACTTCTCCCTAGGCAGAGCCTTTGTAAAAAGGTCTACAATGTTCTCTTGCATGGGCACATATGCCAAGCTGATCTCCCTAGGAGAGAACCTCTCCCTGACATAATGATAATGCACCTCAATGTGCTTAGTGCGAGCATGGAACAAAGGGTTCCTCGCAACTGCCAATGCACTTTGACTGTCAGTGAAGATGGTGGTGGTAGAAGATTTACCGACACCCAAATTGGCCATAAGGCATCTGAGCCACACACAATCAACAGTCGCTGTGAAAGCTTCCCTATACTCAGCCTCACAACCAGAAGTGGCCATAGTAGGCTGTTTCTTGCTCAACCAAGATATACATGAGCTACCAAGCATGAAGCAAAAGCCACTAGTGGATACACAAGTGTCATAGCAACCAGCCCAATCACTATCAAAAAAAGCATGCAAATCTAGCGGTAGTGATCCCCCCTTGGGATAAAACAATCCAAGTAGCCGTGTACCACTCAAGTAGCGAAAGATGTGCTTAACCGCCTGTCAATGCTTGACACCAGGGCAATGCATAAACCTACTCATCTGTGAGACAGCAAACTGAATATCTAGCTGAGTAATGCATAAGTAAATCAAGCATCCAATGGCGTGTTGATAGAGAACAACATCAAATGCATCTCCAACATCATGAAGACTTGATCGTAAACCTCATTCCATAGGAGTGGCAATAGGCTTATAGTCTTCAAGGCCAAAAT
Source organism: Ceratopteris richardii (assembly GCA_020310875.1). Classification (NCBI taxonomy): domain Eukaryota; kingdom Viridiplantae; phylum Streptophyta; class Polypodiopsida; order Polypodiales; family Pteridaceae; genus Ceratopteris; species Ceratopteris richardii. The sequence goes on from CM035432.1 coordinate 90,153,645, forward strand.
GATGCAATAATGTGTGAATATATTTTGTTTGACACAAAGCCATTCCACCATCAAATTGCATAAATTGAAAGCCCAAATAGTGATGCAAATGCCCCAAATTAGACATCTCAAATGAGGCATGCAAATCAGCCTTAAAATCAGCAATATAAAATCAGCAATATGCATGTCATGAGGACCAGTGAGCAACATGTCATCAACATACACCACAATGATCAGAAGCACATCATTAGCACGCTTAACATATAAGGCGCTTTCAGTTGGATTGTTCTCAAAACCATGTGAAATGAGATAAGCATGTATCTTTTCATACCAAGCACATGGTGCTTGCTTTAAACAATATAATGCCTTCTTTAATCTGCACACCTGGTTTTCATGCCCTTTTTGCACAAAGCCACGGGGCTAAAAACAACAAATCATGGTTTATACTTTGGAGAAGCACTATCTGATGTGAATTTCAGCTTATATACCCATTCACATGGTAAAGCTTTCTTGCCATTTGGCAAAGGTACTAAATCCCAAGTACCATTCTTGTGAATAGAATCTAACTCACTCTTCATGGCACGCTCCCACTTGACATGATCCTCTGTCTACATAGCCTCTTTGTAGCAGGCTCGTGGGCATGTGTTAGCATAACAAAATCTAAAGTTGGAACATATCTATCAGGTGGATGTGAAACACGTGTAGAGCATCTCAATGGTTGCTCAAATGGAACATGTGCAAGCTGATTTGATCGGACATTCTCTTGAACATCCCTATGTCCAGCATTTTTATGCATGCTAGCTAGAGGACTAGTATCCTTAAACACCACTCTTCTCACTTCAACCTCCTTAATGGGTTGTTTATGCATCTTAGACTCATTGAAAATGACATCACTACTTCTGATCACTAACCATGTTTCAGGATCCCATACGCGATATCCAAATTGTCCTTCTCGACCATATCCAAGAAAAACGCATTTCTTTGACTTATGGTCCAACTTTTGTTTAAGACTCTTGGGTATATGAACATATGTTTCACACCCAAAAACTCGAAGATGATCATAATATGGTGGGTTCCCTGTCCATAACTCTTGTGCCACTTTCAGACCTTTGGCAGTACTAGGTGAAAAGTTAAGCACATGAACTGCAATCAATACTGCTTCTGCCCAAAAGCCTTGTGAGGGGTTTGCATGATGCAACATAGAAACTACTCTATCTTGAATAGTTCTATTCATCCTTTTAGCTACACCATTCTATATTGGGCTATAAGGAGCTATAAACTCTCTACGAATCCCCCTAGACTGACAGAAAAGGCTGAATTCATGTGAGGTATACTCACCCCCATTATCTGAACGTAAAGTTCCTTTTTCAGTGTCAACTGAAGCAAGCCATTTTTTGAAATTAGGGAATACCTCATCCTTCGATTTGATAGGATATACCCAGACTTTTCTAGTGGCATCATCTATGAAAGTGACAAAGTAAAGAGAACTACCTAAGGACCTAGTGGGCATAGGACCACACACATCTGTATGAACGAGATCTAAAGGCTCAATTGAAGAGTCAATGTGCATTCTATGCACATTTCTGGTTTGCTTTCCATATTGACAATGCTCACAAAATGAAAAATTATAGAAAGATAACACAGGTAAGTAGCTAGAACGAGAAAGATTTTCCATTCCACTACAAGATATATGGCCCAAATGACCATGCCAAATACAAGCCATAGGTTGTTCAGTAACAGCTAACAAGTGTTCTTTCTGTGATACAAATAAAGAGCGAACTTTGCTTCCTTTTGCAATAACCATATTGCCCTTTGATATACGAAAGGACTGAGAATAGAAGACCACCTTGTAACCAAGGTCATCAAGTTGACCAACTGACATCAAACTACATGATAACTGAGGTACATGGTGTATCTTATGCATAGTAAATTTTGAACCATGAATGAAATACACAACCACATCTCCAATCCCCACAATGTCACACTGGTAAGAGTCACCAAACTCACGGTACCAAGAGACTTTGCTGCATAATTAGAGAACCATTTTCTGTGTGGTGTCACATGGAAAGAAGCACCAGAATCTAGAAAAAAGTTGGACCATAAGTCAAAGAAGTGCATTTTCCTTGGATATAGCCAAGAAGGAAAATTTGGATATTGCTTATGGGATCATGAAACACGGACAGTGATTAGTATGTCATTTTCAATGAGTCTAAGATTCATAAACAACCCATTAAGGAGGTTGAAGTGAGAAGAGTGCTATTTGAGGATACTAGTCCTCCGGTTAGCATGCAGAAAAATGTTGCACATAGGGATGTTCAAGAGAATGTCCATTCAGATCAGTCTACACATGTTCCTGTTCAGCAACCATTGAGACGTTCTACACGTGTCTCACATCCACCTGATAGATATGTTCCAGGTTTAGATTTTGTTATGCTAATAGATGCCAGTGACCCTTCTTGCTACGAGGCTATGCAGACAGAGGATCATGTCAAGTGGGAGCGTGCTATGAAGAGTGAGTTGGATACTATTCACAAGAATGGTACTTGGGATTTATTAACTTTGCCAAAGAGCATGAAATCTTTACCATGTAAATGAGTATATAAGTTGAAATTCACATCAGATAGTGCTTCTCCAAAGTATAAAGCATGACTCGTTGCAAAGGGTTTTAAGCAACAACATGGTGTTGATTTCGAGGAAATCTTATCTTGAGTGGTCAAGATGACTACCCTGCGCATGTTGCTTGGATTCGTTGCAATGGAGGACTTAGATCTAGTCCAAATGGATGTGAAAACTGCTTTCTTGCATGGAGATCTTATAGGTGAGATCTATATGGAACAACCAGAGGGTTATGTAGTTCCTGGCAAGGAAAGTCTAGTTTGTAAGCTTAAGAAGAGCTTGTATGGACTTAAATAGTCCCCTATACAATGGTACCATTTGATGCTTTTATGAAATCTCAAGGCTATTCTCGAAGCAATGAGGATCATTGTCTCTACACAAAGAGATGATCAGATGGGAGCTTGATATGCTTGATACTTTATGTTGATGATATGTTGATTGTTGGGAAGTCCTCTTATGATTTTTCAGTTCTCAAAAAGAAGTTGAGTCAGACATTTGATATGAAAGATTTGGGGGATGCCAAACATATTATTGGCATGCGCATTACTCATGATAAGAGTAAAAAATGCATATACTTATCTCAAAGTGAGTACATATCCAATGTACTTCACCAGTTCAATATGTAGGGTGGAAAGGCATTGAGTACACCTTTACCCACATATGTGAAATTGAGCAAGGATGATTGCCCCAAAATAGATGAGGAAAAGGAATTCAGGACCAAAATTCCCTATCAGTCTGCTATTGGTAGTCTCCTGTACGCTATGGTACCTATGAGACCAGACATTGCATTTGTAGTGGGAGTTGTGAGCAGATATATGTCTAATCCTGACAAGAAACATTGGGAAGTGGTCAAGATGATTTTGAGATATCTGAGTGGGACTAAGGACAAGCATCTATGCTTAGATAGAGGGAAAAACATCCATTATTGGTTACATAGATTCTGATTATGATGGTTGTGTAGACAATCGTAAGTCTACATCACGATGCATTTTTCATTTTGCTGGAGGTGCTATCTCTTGGAGATCTCGTCTTCAAGAATGTACAGCTGTTTCCACCACAGAAGTAGAGTATGTTGCAGCAAGTGAGGCATGTAAGGAAGCATTGTGGCTTTCTCATCTTTCTTGTGATATGGGTTTACCTCAACATGTACCTTGCTTGCTCAGTGATAGTCAGAGTGCCATTGCTTTGGCTAAGAATCCAGTCTATCATGCAAAGATCAAGCACATTGAGGTGAGCTATCACTTCATTAGAGATTGTTTAGCCACTGAGCGCATTATTCTTGAGAAGGTTCACGCTCGAGATAATGTTGCAGATGCTTTGACTAAAGCTCTACCACATGATAGCTTTCGACACTATTGTCACTTGATGGGGGTTACTTGATTCTTGATCTTACACAATCACTTGTATACTGTGTAACATGCCCATCAGGTGGGAGGTATAGTTTGTATACTTACACTCAGGTATTCTTTATCATTCTTTATTTTTCTCCCATAATTACTTTGGCCATGTTGGCCTTTAGTGGGACATTGTTACCATTGGTGTCCATGTGAAAGGCCAAATGGCCACTGAACACTTCCTTGTATATGTTCTTTAATAAAACATATAGTGGTTTGGTCAGTCACAGACTATAAGTTCGATCGCATTTGTAAGACCTAAGAAGTCTGTCTTCGTGCTCCTTGTGTACATTGTTTTCTATGCATTCTACAACATCTGTGCAAAGTACTGTGTCCGGCCTCTGGAGCTCGGTTTTCTAATCTGAGCATATAGTCCTGGAGCTCTCGAGAAGGAGAACGCAATGTGCTTCATCACCATCGAAATACTTCAGAATGGGCATTTACTATTGTTCTTAGTTTTGACCCATCTTCTCATGAGTAGTGCATGTCTACAGTAGACTCAGATGTTTGGTACTTTGACAGTGGGGCAACCAAACATATTACCTCGCAGCGCAGTTTCTTCTCTTCACTCGAACCTGCCTCTACAGGGAATACTATTACATGCGCCAACAACTCCTCTTATCATGTTATGGGAGTTGGTAAGATCATTTTGACTACTATTGATGGTAGTTCTTTCACTTTGTTAGATGCTTTATTTGTGATAGGGATCAAGAAGAACATGTTATCAGTTTCTACATTAGCCAAGATTGGCATGGTTGTGAAATTTGTTGATGACAGGTGTACAGTTCATGATCTGTCAAATGGCGATGTGATTATTGCTTCTGGCATTTTATTTTGTGGGTTGTATAAGCTCATAGACTATGAAAGATCTGTGAATAATTCGGCATGTGCAGTACATGATTCTCAGGCTATGTCAGATGCAAAGCTTTGGCATGCACGCTCGCGTATAGAAATTTGAAATGGTGTCCTCTTTGCCCAAACTTGAGGCACGTGGAAAACATGTCTGTGAAGGTTGTATTTTGGGCAAAATGCAGTGTTCCTCATTTCCAAAAGATGGTTCAGTTCGATCTACTCGAAAATTGCAGCTTGTACATAGTGATGTATGTGGTCCTATGCAGACACCTTCTTTTGGAAATTATCTTTAGTTCCTGACTTCCATTGATGATTTTTCCAGGCATGCATGGGTATATCCATTGAAGGAAAAGTTTGAAATGTTCATGTGCTTCAAATAGTTTTTGGTTTTGGCTGAAAATCTGTCAGCATGTAAAATGGGCACCCTCCGTTCAGATCAAGGGGGGGGGGTGTTGGAAGCAGCCAGAGGCATAGAAGACGCGGAAGCATGTAACAACGGAGCAAGGAGCGAGTCGAATCTTTTTTCAAAGAATTATGTTTTCAAATACTTTCCAAAAACCTCCAACAGTGATTTTTATCACTATTGTAACATATGTAACATAGAAAAACCCTTTTCTTAATTTCTCGTTCCATTTTGTGCAAGCCGAGGAGTCCTCGAGCTTGAGGAGCTTAGGTAGAACAAGCGTATCAATTTTCGTTATTTTTAGACACCGTTTACCCTTCCAAATAGCATCTAGGACCTAATTTTTAACTATGCCGGTCGCTAGATGTGAAACCGGTCAAAACTAGTCTAGAAACTATAAAAAGAGCTAGAGAGCTCATTTTTGAGGTTAGCTTGTTGGAGTAGAGAAGAGCTTAGAGTTCTTTTGAGCTTGTAATAGTGTTCTTGAGTAATAGAGTTGATTTCTCACCTTCCATTGTGTCTTGCTTGTCTCTTCGTAGTGTGTGTGTATGTGTGTGTGCATTTCTATGCTTCTCACCTTCACTCTCACTTCATCTCACATTCACGATCTTCATATCACTCCTATCTCTTCCGCGGATTGACATTAAGGAGGTGGAGCTTCTTAACGTGGTTCTCACCATTGTGCTAGAGCAACACCAAATTTGGCACCGTTGCCGGGGATCGAGTCTAGGATGAATGTGTGATGGTAAGAGTATAGCAAGAAGTGGCGTTGGAAGGTAAAAATTTCAGTTTTTGTTGTTGTTTTTACTTAGTTTTTAGTGTTTTTCACCTTCCCCACACTCCATCTTCATCACCGCATCATCATTTTCATCTCCAAAAAAAAATCAAAAAATTCACCATATCCACCCATTCTCCTCATTTCCCCTCATTTGTGCATGCGAGAGAGTGAGAGAGAGCTTTTGTGCTTGCATGTGCTTTTGTTTTCTTGAGTTTTCTTGCAGGTACAGAGCTCCAGTGCATCAGGAAAGCTTGGAAAAGGTAAAATTTTTAGTTTCTGTCAGAAATTTCCGACTGTGTCAGACCATCACGATGGTCTGCAAAGTTCAGAATTTGAAGAAGGCGACCACACCAGCGTGTAGAGCACACTTGCACCTCTAGGAATCCATACTTGCATTGCAAAAACTTATACTTTGGTGGACCATCGCGGTCTCAGACCATCGCGATTGTGTCACACCATCGCGATAGGCTCACGCCATCGCGACGGTTCATTTGGACCATCGCGACGGTTCGCGGACCATCGCGACTGTTCGGTTGACCCCACACCATCGCGATTGGCTCACGCCATCGCGCCGACGGTGCCACGTGGCAAGTTGGACCATCGCGACAACTCAAATTTTGGACCATCGCGATTGGCTCACGCCATTGCGCCCGGACCATTGCGATTGGCTCAAGCCATCGCATCTGTGACCATCGCGATGGTTCACTTTGGACCATCGCGATTGTTCACGTTGACCATTGACTGACGCCATCGCGATTGTCCGCCTGATCGAGCCATCGCGACGGTTCACACTCACGCCATCGCGATTGCTCACCTTTGGACCATCGCGACCGTGCACTTCAGACCATCGCGATTGTTCACCCTCACGCCATCGCGACGGTCCCAGACCATCGTGATCTCACACCATCGCGATTGTGCACCCCCATCGCAAATTTTAGGGTTTCATTTTTTGGCCAATTTTGGGGCTATTTTTGGGAAGGGACTTAAAAGGTGTATATACTCAAGTGCTTGATCATCCAACTGTGAATTGGTCTAATATTGGATTTTTCCAGGTCTAGCAAGGGCAATCAAAGGCAACCAAAGTAAGGCAGAAGGGGCATAAAGCTTGGGAAGCGTGGCTTCTTGGGCATCAGAGCAACCAGAAAAGCTGATTCGAGGTTGGAAGATTACTCAACCCCCTTAGTCAATTCTTAGCTTAGGATAAACGGTAGTATTGTGGATTAAAGACGATAGGAACGCCTCAAGTTCAAGAGAATTAAATTTATCAAGTCCAAGACTAAAGATAAAGGTGTGTGACACGAAAACCTAAAGGAAAGAACATAAGTCTGACGGAACGAGAACTCAAAGTACCACGGAAAGTCGAATTCCTGACGCATACATAAAGACAACAATCTAAAGGAATCTAAAAAGAATCAAGAAAGTAATAACAAAGAATCATTGACGATCTGAGCGTGTACTGAGTGTGCAAGGAAGAAAATTAATGAACCTTAGATCGAGCAAACACATAGGTAAGTCAGACCGACGAAGCCTTAGATCATCAGAGGCAAGTGTAAGAACTACTGCAGGATTGTGGGCTCAACAATTGAACACTAGTTATCCCTACGAGAGCTCAGATAATAGTGAATCAGAAATGGCATTTAGCGCAGAAAGACCAGAAGAAGGGTCGAATGTAGCCTATTTAGAAAAACCAGAAGGACCCTATAGGACTCAACTAGAGTTTCTCCGAACAAACCGCTTAGGTGCTCGCATCTATGAGGATGGTTTGCGAAGGCAAGTGGTGCAAATGCACAACCCCGATCAACCCATTGGATTGGAACATCCAGTGGTGAAATTCGAGAGAGACGCGTACATAGACAAGGAAGGAACAATGTACATATTAAGTACGCAGCCAAACAATACGAATGAGTTTGGCGTAATTCAATTAGAGACGGAAGCTAAATCTCAAGGAAAAGAACCATTAGAAGAGCCTAGAACACCTAGAGGGAAATCTGTACTGACACGAGTACTAATCCTGGAATGGATCCCTCAGGACAACAGAAGCATAGAGTTGTTTGTAAATAAAGAAACTGATGAAGCCTTTTGGAGATACAAGACAGAACTACTTAGTGAGGTAGGAATCATCACAATATACGATTTCAAGGACCCGGATACACCTGGAAAGGTTGTATACCTAGATGAGACTTCAGAAAGAGTCTTTGTGGTGCCTGACCACGCTAAAAACACATACACATGGAGAGGTGAATTGGTATTCCCTCCATCTAGAACGAACATGAATACAAGTCAACAAGGGGCAGGAACATCCTCAGCCCATGGCATGCAAAGAGAAAAGAATAAAGAAAGACCCGAAGTAAGCTTCACTCATCCCATGGGGAGAGATAGAACAACCACGGACACTAATAGAGCGGATAGACAAAGAGATCATGGAATACCAGGTGGTAGAGATGATTTTCCTCTACCTAGACCATGTGAACATGCAAGAATGTTAAGACCCACTCAATTAGTAAAATCAATGAAGAATTATTTTCATGGGACATGAGATCCCTATGACCATGTCGTAGAATTCAAGCAAGTACTAAGAGCAGAACAAGTCGAAGACATGTTCACACAATACAACGCATTTGGACTAACGTTAAAGAATACAGCTTTAACTTGGTTCCAACCATTGCAACAAAGGCAATTTAGAGACATCCATCACTTTTTAGAGTCATTCATCACTGAATTCTCTAAAAGTGGGATTACACATGACACGTCTTCGTTGATTCATAGCTTTAAACAAACCCCTCAAGAAACAGTAAGACTGGCAGGACGTAGGTTTAGACAATATGTTGAACGATGTCCAATGCAAGAGCTACCCTCACAGGCCAAGCAAGTGTCATTGTTTCTAGATGGCTTGTTGAGTTCTAAACTACGCTCCTATGTGTACCTAAAAGAACCCAGAACGCTAGAGCAATGTGTAAGAATTTGTATAGACATTGAGGACAACTTAGGAGACGAGTTGGAACTCTCAAAGGTCTATAAGGACTCAGACTGTTCATCTCTAGCATCCACAAAATTGTCTAGCTCGATAGAGGACCTAGCAGAAAAAGTGGCCCAGAAACTAGGAGTTTCTAGTAAACCTAGGGTGCTAACAAACAAGCATTGTTACACCTGTGGTGGAAATCACATGGCAAATGTGTGCCCCAATGCACCACAACCTCAAGCCAACCCTAGTGGCCAATACTGCACAATTGAGAGAAGATACACGAATCATACGGCTCAGGACTGCCCATACAACAAGCAAACCGTGAGACAGAACTACCCGCAAGCATACCAGCAGCCAGGTAGGTATCAAGGCCATTACAATGCTCAGCCTTATTACTATAGGCCTCCTCAGAACTACCCATACCAGGCTCAACAGAGACCTCAACCTGTCTTAGCTGAGCAACCACCCCCACCAGCGAATGTCATCTCAGTCAAATACGCTGCTGCAGAAGAGAACCTAAGTAGGGCCTTAGTGCCTTCTTCACCTTTGATCATAGAGAGTGACCCGAACTCAAACAGTTTTGACTCTACGCATGTAGATAGTCCACCCGCATATTACACAGAGTCACCAGAACACGTGGAGACATATCATTACGATAGTCCACCAGTGGAACCTAGTTGGGAGCCCGACTACGCTCATGTGATGTACACCAACCCAAATCCACGGCCCCAATTGAGACAACAAAGACCACAGGGCCCTAGAGGACCATGCTTTAGGTGCCAAGGAGATCACTTCATAAAGGATTGTCCACATCCTCCAATAGCAGGGCAATCACAGTACTATAACATACAAGGCTTTTGTGCTGATTGTGGCAAAGAGCATATAATCAAAGATTGTCCTAAGAACCCTGTCAATGCTTCGAATGTGACACCGATCAACGTGATAGGTATTGTAAACAACGCAGATGGATCCAACCCTACGTACGTGCCTATCCAAGCTATAACAAGAGCCCAGGCGCTCTTACAGAACCAACAACTTAATCAGGAGAAAGTAGCCGGAAGTAGTGAAGTTGCAGAATCTAGCAGTAAAAAGACAAAATCTTGGAAAGATTCTAGAGAAAGAATAAAGAGAAAGTGGAGTAAAAAGATAACTGAGTTGGAAGGAAGTTTGAAGGAATCTAGAGCCAAAATCCTAGAATTGACTTCACAAGAATTGAATCAAGAGAATCCAGCTCAGAAATCAGGATCAGTTTTAGCGGAACCCATACCAGAAAATCTAGACATGATGTTTCGTGCATATCAGGCTAGATTAAAAGAGGGACCTCAAGTAGCTGAAATGAGTAAAAACTACCCTCGAGCTGATCTAGAAATTGGAGAGAACTAAACTTTGCATGAAGATGGTAGAATTAGCACAAGCTTTGTTCGAAGCCTCTAGATATCTTAATTGGAATAACATGGCAAAATCGGAATTACACTTTCAAGGACTAATGGAGAGGCTAGAATACTTGATAGAGAGCAAAGAGAAAAAGGATCAGCATAGGAACCCTATTGTCTCAGAGACACAGGAAAGGAATGCACCATCCCTGTCTCAAGTACCCAATACAGAAAGTCAAGACAACCTGTCTTCCATACATAGGTACTCACATGAATTTTTGAGAGAAATCCAAGAAGAGAAATGGAGAAAAGAACAAGGAACTCATCCTCCTATTCAAGAAATAGACGACTTGCAGGAACAATTTCCCCAAGATATTCCCTCTATTTACGATGGTGTAGAGGAGGAACAACTGAGTGAACACACAGGATTTGAATCTAATTCTTTACAAGAATTACCTCAATTCATAGGACCTTGGGAAGCAAAGTCTATTAGTATGAGAGCACCCACGATAATAGTGAGGAATGAAGAATCAGTAATCCCTAGAAACACGGAAGTGATCAAGAATACCAAAGTACAATGTAATCTCACTCTAGAGGAGTTGTTAAAGGTAAAACCAGAACTGTGGAAACATGTAGCAAATCAATTCCCCGAGCTTGCTACTACTCCCTCACAAATAGGATCACAAAATAAGGTACCAGAGATACCCGTAGAAAAGATTGGAGATGTAAGCGAAGGAGAGGAAGGTAACACTTATCTTCCGATAACCCATCAGGGCTACACCACGAAAGCCATCTTAGATTCAGGAGCCGGAGTAGCCATTGCTACCACCGCTTTATGGAAACGTTGGGGTAAGCCAGCATTAAGACCCACCAGGATGAAGCTACAAATGGCTGACGGACACATAGAAAAACCATTAGGCTTACTAGAAGGCATATCTCTCACCACTTGTGGTGTAGAATTTCAGCATACCTTTGCCATTTGTGACTTTGCAAAAAATCATGCTTATGAGATGATATTGGGACGACCATTCATGCGTCAGTTGCAAATTGTACAAGATTGGGGAACTAATTCTTTGTACTTGCAACATTTAGGAGTGACGACCAAAGTCAATCTTAAAGACTATTCACATCGAGATGTACTCCCATTACAATGGAATACCATCCATAAGACACAAGTAGAAACAGAATCCGTGCACTCATTAGAATCAGATCCTTCTTGGTTGCACGAGGACACTCATTTATGGATGTGTAAAGTTGCAAAACAAGAGGAAGAAAGATTAGAAGCAAGGACCTTAGGTGCAGAACAACATCCACGAACCCTTCAGGATCCTGCTTACGCACCTGTAGTATTTCCAGATGAAGAGTTTGAACCCCATGGTTGGGCAGAAATCCTAGCAACCATGGATGTAGCCATCCATGAAGAACAATGGACACCCCACTGTGACGAGGATGGCTATGACATTTCAGTTTTTACGATAGAACCAATCATGTGTGATGCAATTTTAGAAGAGTGTGAACCTAACACTGATGCATTTGAGGATGCAAGCGATTTTGATTTAGAATCAATTATCATGGACTCTCCATTTGCATCAGAGGAAGAATATTTCTACGAAGTAGAGACTCACCCTCAGAGACATGAGGAAATTACGAATGAGGTGAGGTTAGCCACAGAAGTGATTACTAAGAGTAAAGGAAAGAAAAGAAAGAAGAAAGAAACCATGTCAGAAAAAGAAGAATCTTTGTTTGAAGTACCCGAGAATTTCAAGAAATATGAAATCGAAGATAGAAGAATCATGGTACGAATGCCTAATAGAAAGGCGAATGACGGAGAAGTATATGATAACCGAGAGAAAACCAAGAAAATAATAGTTGCCATAGAAGGAGAAGAAAAGAAATGTACATACATAGGGCATGATTTGACGAAGGAAGAAGAAGAAGAATTAGTTGCCCTATTACGCGAATATAGAGATGTTTTTGCTTGGAGTTACAAAGATTTTAAAGGATTAGATCCAGATATATGTTCTCATAGAATCCCTATGACTCCAGATGCAAAACCGACAAAACAGAAACTGTACACGTACAATGATAACTACGCTGCGAAGATTAAAGAGGAGATAGATCGCTTGATAGAAGCAGGATTCATCTATGAAATTGAGCATACCGAATGGGTATCTCCCATTGTGGTAGTGCCCAAGAAGAATGGAAAATTGCGTGTGTGTATTAACCTTAAAAAAGTTAATGCCGCAACGATTAGAGATAGCTATCCTCTTCCTATCACAGAACATTTATTGGAAAGAGTTGCGGGCAAGGAAGTTTACAGCTTCCTTGATGGTTTTTCAGGCTATAATCAAGTAGCCATTGCTCCAGAGGACCAACACAAGACGGCATTTGCCACTCAATGGGGCATATTTGCATTTCGGGTAATGCCATTTGGCTTAACAAATGCACCCGCCACTTTCCAGCGACTCATGTGTCATGTTTTCAAGGAATTCTTACGCAAGAGTTTGGAAGTTTATGTCGATGACTTATGTGCACATTCAAATGTAAGACAAACACATATCCCAGAGTTAAGACAAATATTTGACAAATGTCGAGAATATCAGGTTTGTTTGAACCCAGAAAAATGCGTTTTCATGGTCAGACAAGGCAAAATTCTAGGACACATTGTGTCAAAAAATGGAATCTCTACGGATGAGGAAAAAGTAAAAGTAATTGCAGATCTACCTAGGCCGACGAACATCAAAGAGGTACAAGCATTTATGGGCCATTGCGGTTATTATAGGAGATTCACACACATGTATACAATCATAGCCAAGCCTTTGTACTCTCTTTTAACCAACTTTGTATGGACAGATGAATGTGAAAATTCATTCAATGAACTCAAACGACGCTTGTGCTCAACACCTATATTGACTACACCAGATTGGAGCAAGCCATTCCATGTACATGTGGATGCATCCAATTACGCCATAGGATGCGTGTTAGCACAACCCACGAATGAACGTAACATAGATCTCCCCATAGCTTACACGAGCAGACAATTGAACACAGTAGAAAGAAATTACACCACGACGGAACGAGAAGGATTAGGGATGATCTACGCAGTAAAGAAGTTTAGGCACTACTTGTTGGCCAATAAGTTCAAGTTCTTTACAGATCATCAAGCCCTATTGTACCTAGTCAACAAACCATGTAACACAGGACGACTAATACGTTGGTTTCTATTACTCATGGAGTATGATTTTGAAGTAGTAGTCAGGAAAGGAAAGACACATCTTAGAGCTGACCACCTTTCGAGATTAACCTCAGGAGAAGCTCCTCAAGGAATAGCGGATGAATTACCAGATGCTTATTTGTTTAATCTTGAGATAGCACCAGAATGGCGTAAGCCTATAGTCCCTATTCTCACATATGGACCCAAGAATCCTAGGATAAAGATCAAAGAAGGAGAGATTACCAAGTCTCAGAGATATCAAATCATAGTAGGAAGCATATAGAAACAGGATAATCAAAAGATTCTTGCTTGTTGTGTAGACAAATCAGAACATGCAAATTGGTTGCAATTAGCACACATAGGTGCATTAAAGCAACATCATTCGAAACATCAAACACTGCAGACTCTGCATAGATTGGGAGTATATTTGCATTCGATGGAAGCAGATGTCTACAAGTTGTGTAAAGAATGCCATGTTTGTTGTGAAAGACCACCAGTAGAGCATGCTACATTATATCACGTGTCTCTCACACCAGACTGGAGTGAGCCTTTAGTGACATACTTGAGGACGAAAACGTTCCCTCAAGGAATGACCTTAGCACGACAACGCAGTCTGGAGCAGGAAGCTCAAGACTATTCACTTATTGGCGATAATCTATACAAAAGAGGACGAGATGGATACCTAAGACAATGTGTTCATGAAAGCGATTATCTGAGCATACTAGAGAGTGCACACCAAAGTGTTGCAGGAGGTCATTTTGGACCTGAAAGGATAATCAAAGCCATCCTCTTTGCAGGATTATGGTGGCCCACTCTTCACATGGATGCTCATACCTATGTTAAGAGATGTGATGTGTGCCAAAGAACTCAATTTCCTACTCGCAGAGATGAAATGCCATTGAAACCCATGATGGGCGGACGTGCATTTTCTAAGTGGGGTATAGACTTTGTAGGACCCATTAACCCCCCTGCAAAAGGTACACATGCTGAATACATTATTGTTGCCACAGATTATCTTACGAAATGGGTAGAGGCAAAAGCCACGAAAAAGAATGATGCACACACAACTGCAAAATTCTTATTTGAGAATGTCTTTACAAGATATGGACTGCCTATAGAGTTAGTGAGCGATCGAGGAACTCACTTTCTAAACCAAGTCATTGAATATTTGTTACAGGATTTTATGGTGATTCACAAGAAATCTGCACCATATCATCCTCAGGCCAATGGTCAGGCTGAAAGCACTAATAAGATCCTTTGTAACGTACTGACGAAACTCGTGAACAACAAACGTTCAGATTGGGACAAACAGTTACACCACGCTGTTTGGGCATATCGAGTGGCCTACAAGACCGTACTCAATGCAACTCCCTTTCAGATGGTTTTTGGTCAGAATGCAGTGCTTCCTTTGGACTTCTTGATACCAACCCTTAAGGTTGCACAAGAACATCAGTGGACCGGCCATGAATTATCAACAAGAATAATGGACTTGGAACGATTAGGAGAAACCAGGCTAAAGGCAGCAGCAGGAATATATGCAACAAAGAAACGACAGAAAGCATATTTTGATGCACATGTGAAAGATAAAGGCCTAAAAGAAGGAGATTTAGTTCTAGTATATATGCTAAAGCAACACGCACGTAAGTTAGAAAAGCGAGGTTATGGACCTATGGTCA
The DNA here is from genome assembly GCA_020310875.1 of Ceratopteris richardii. NCBI lineage: Eukaryota > Viridiplantae > Streptophyta > Polypodiopsida > Polypodiales > Pteridaceae > Ceratopteris > Ceratopteris richardii. The sequence goes on from CM035432.1 coordinate 90,168,892, forward strand.
TTAACAGACTCTCGACAAGTGGAGCAGTACAAATAGCCACCTTAGAAGGAGATGTAATGCCTCATTATATTAGTGGCTGTAGAGTCAAGCTATACCAGGAACCTCTTACTGAGGATATGCTTAGACGAATCATGTTGGCAAAGAAGCGTAAGGAGGAAGAAAATAGAATACGAGCGGAAGCTCAGGCAGAAGCAATAGAACGCATTAAACGCATGAAGCTAAGAAGACAAGGACTAGGGAGAGAACATTATAACCATCTAGAAACTACACCCAGATACCCCATGGCCATGTGTCAAGTAAAGTCAACCACTCATCCTAGCATAGTGGACAGGAGACCATTCATTACAGTTAGGCTAGAGCACGACAACCGTTGCCAAGAGCTCAGGGCTTTAATTGACTCAGGTGCTGCGACTAGTGCGATTAGATGGTCCCACTATAAGGATTCAGGAATAGAAATGCGGCCAATTGAGGCATACCTCATAGGCCTAGGAGGCATGGAAACCCCTTGCATGGGTGAGGTGGACCTTCCTATCCTCATTAAGGATGTGACCATGACAGCGAAGCTACTAGTGTGCCATGATGACGACCTAATAGAACCCCTAATCCTTGGCCAAGATTGGCTATACGATCACTTAGTGGACCTAAATCTTAGACAAGGCTCCTTACAGATTGGAACCTTAGAGCAAAAGCGAGTGATACCGCTTGACTTCCCTAACGACATTCCAACTGAGGTTTGTAACCCTAGACCCTATGAAATACATGCGACGGAAGACCGGAAGATCTTGGGTCAGCTCAGTCACGTTACGTCTACACCAACCCACTCGGGCTTGGCTAGGGACAGTTGTCAATCAGAAGGGCGACAGGAGATCTTCCCTGGGGCTTCCTGCAAACTAGAAGGGGCAGCTACCCAACCGCTAGGGCAGATGGACACAATCAGCGGTCAGGTGGGTTGCATCAGCGGCCAAATGAGCACAACACCCTGCGGTGCTCATCCTTCCAAACTTGCTGCGGACTGGCCTAGATTAAAGATAAATAACGAATCACTTCTTAATGGGCAGGTCATGCAAGTGTTGGATCTCCCTTCTTTTCCAAAGCAGAGCGTCCACTGGACCTCTCAAACCCAACCACGAAGGAGTCAACCACAACAGAGGAACGCAGACCGACGACACCCCCAGATAAGGCAAAGAAAGCAGCAGTATCAACATCACAGAACAAGTGGCACGAAACAAATATGGGTGCGAAAAGGATAGCAACCACAGGCTATTGGCAACACTGCAGACGAGAACAGGACAAAGTTTCAACAGAAGCAGAGTCAGCATCCAAAGTCCCCTCGATCTTCTTCCCCAAGTACAAATACTCGGCAGATTTGGATCGCCAAGAAGTATCTTATCAATCGACCCACACCCATGCAGATTTGGGTACCCAAACAATGTATTATAGCCCAACCCTCAAGCCATGTAATATATACCCCTCAGAAATCTTTCCATCCCTCAATACCACCAAACCCGATACCACTTTTTGTCCCTCAGCAGAAACACACCACCCACTCAAAGACTCTTAGGAAATGGATACCAAAACATATCCAAACGTCTTCTTGTATCCCCTTATCTAACAATTCTCCCACCCCGCTTAAACACCACCCTTGTAATAATTCACCCTCAACTAAACCTTGTATAAATTCATACACCAAAACCCCACATCATGCATAATAAAAGCTCATCAAGAAATGTATGCATAATTTGACAATGTAGGCGTCTAGAGACCTTCATTAGTTTTGCAAATAATCATTGCATCAATCACTTCATGACACTTGGCTACACGGGTTACACATCGGTTATGGAAAGGGATTGCGGTCTCACCTTAATGGGATCATAATTAATTTCCATACTAATGTGCTAATCTTTTGTAGCAGATCTTTTCCATTAGCTCGTCAGTCATCATGCAAACCGAAAAAGGACCATCAGAAGCTGGCCCAAGCACACCAATGGCCAATATTGGAGAATTACTCGCGGAATCTTATCCTACGATGCAACCACCAGAGTTTCAAGGTTTTCCACGACCCATGCCAATCGACGATCCTCCTAGAGGATATACTGAGAAGATTCATCGTAATTCTCACTGGTTTCAAGGCCTAGCAGGACCATTAGCAGACGCTGATTTCATATTTGAGGCCAATTTGGCATTTGATCTTCGCACATGGACCAAGTACCAGTTCTTTTCAAGAGAATTTGAAGGACTGCAGAATACACAAGATTTAACGCACGTTTGGGCACGAGCGGGATTTACAGAATATTTTAGTGACCCTCTGCCTAAACCCGATTTTTACAGATGCTTTTACCTAGTAACCACCTTGACAGCTTCAGAGAACAAGGATCTACCTGGCACATTCATGTTACCATCCTTGGTAAATGACCCTCCATTCAGAAGGTTTTATTTGTCCAAAGATTTAATTCGCGCAGCTCTCAAAATACATGGAACACACACTCCGACGGAGCGAGAACGGCTAGTCCCAGAGCAGATGAAACGTGGTGATGTAACTAAGTGGGAGGATATTTCAGCTATAACCCCTGAGCTCTCCAAGCCCTTAAGGATATGCATGCAGCATTTTGCTTTCCCAGCTCAGGATCGTTTTACCATGCCCCACAAAAGAATCTGATTTGGATTATACTTAGCATGTACTGGACCTCAAACTGTTGACCTAGCTAGCTGGATAATTGATCAGCTCTATTTGGCACAACATAGATGGGAACGAAAGAAGGTCATCAATGGGTGTTGTGCACTTACAAGGATTATATATATGTGCTTGGCATATGACTTACCCATAGAGCGCGCCATGACCAGTGAGGAACTGAAGGCATTCAAAGGGACCACTAAGAAGGCTAGAAAGTCTAGCAAAGGCAGAGCCGGAAAACGCATGAGAGGAACCATACCCTGCCTTCAGGTGCCAGAATCACCCTCACCGCAACCATCTCCAGAGCAGTCACCGACCGCATCCACTCCCACGTATACGGTTATCAAGACCAGTTACGCAGGAGGGCACCACCAGTACTGTTGAACCTCAAGCAGCCACAACCCCAGAACCTACAACCACGACAACAGAACTTCCCACCACCATTGGTGCGGACGCTTTCTCTTTTCCAATACCCCATTTAGAAGCAGAACAAACAGCACCACTGGATCCAACTTTTGATTTTGAGATGCCTGATGCATTCTCCAATGAGTTCCAGTTTTCAGAAGGACAATTGTTTTCTCAAGAATTTGAAAGGCCTAGCTACCCTACCACACCCAGGGATCAGCCACCAGGACAGATTGTGTCTAGCTCTGATGACGAAAGAACAGCAATCGATGACGACGAAGGAGACGACGAAGCTAGCCAGGGAACTCAGGAATCCCAAGAGCATGAACAGACAGATGGCCAAGGCCAACAAACAGACACACATGGTGATACAAGTACCCATGAAGATGAAACTTACGAAGCAGTAGCTTACACACTGGCTATTAAGAAGCTGTATAGAACTATGGAAAAAGTTTGGGCACACAAAAAAATGATCGAGGAAGAGAGTCAAGCAATAATAGAATAGGAACTTGTCACAGGCGGATTCGAAGACGCATACATCAAAGGATTCTGCGAGTTAGTCAAATCAGTAGGCTCCAACAAAGCCCTCAGGTACCTGCAAAGAAAGCCACTACCACAGTTTGACCCCCGCAGAGTACGACTACTTTCAAAGCCCGGCGAATACATTCGTGTACCAACAGGAGCACAGTCTTCAGAACAAGCCAGGGAGGCACGCCTTGTCCCCGAAAGTTCGTTGGTAGCAGAAACCATCCTTGTAGATTCCCCACCCCACGCTACAACTGTACATACCTCAGTAGTCACTGAAGTACCGACCACCCCAACCGCTCCCCCATCACCGCCCATCCCTCCAGCCTCCCCTATTCACCCTCCTTCTCCTAGAACAACATCTTCATTCGCCGGTGGCGTAGCAGAAATCGTCTTTACGACCACTCACCCCACAATTCCTGCACCCATTAGACCCAGTCTACCCCCTCACACATCCACCTTTCCATTCAACCCATTCCTCCATCCATCTTTCCCGTCCTTCCCCACACCTCAACGATCCCTTTTCCCATTCCCACCGCGATTAACCTTCTCCCCAGTCTCACCTCCCCGACCCACGATAACCCCTATTTCCCCTTTCCACCAAGCTGCACCAGCCAGCCCCCCTGTAGATTACTCCTCAACCTTTGTAAATCCCGTATTTACACCAGCACAAGCACCCACGGTCACACCCATATTCACGGTCACTGCACTGGACACGTCCAATGACATGGACATCTCACCACCCACTGCACCATCACTCACTTCACTCACGACACAAACATTTTTAGGCACATCACAATTTTCAACAATCACTACAGCATCCACCTTCCCACCCCCATTCCCCGTTCCCGTTGCATCTACACCCACTGCATCTTCATTTAGCACCCCATTAATACTATCACCCACTGTAGATAATGCATTTCGACAGATGTTCATGTGTATGACGCAAGTCAGAGATGAGTTCACATCTCTTGGCGATAATTACCAGCAGCTGCAGAGGACAACGAATGACTTATAGTTGCAGCTTAATTTATTGTCTATTGAGAATGCCTCACTGCACACCCGATACCAGGAATTAAGTGAGGCATATCACAAATTGGAACTAGAAAGCGAAGAAAAGACCAAAGAAGCAAAGGAGGAAAACCAGCGCCTACAAGATCAGAACCGAGAAAACTTAGAAGCAGCTCTTGACCACCCAGACCAACCTTTGAGTCCTAGTCGGTTCAAAGCCATTCCCTCAGACTCCATGAGGATGCTGCTAGAAGATCATGTAAGATTGCTAGATGAATACGAATGCATGAAGGAGGAGTTACAGAAACTCAAAGAAGATCACAAATTACTCCAGTTACGAGAACCGGCACACCAAGACATACCAGCACCTGTGGACCCCTCTCCTGACATCTTAGAGGAACTCAATGCATTACGGGCCCAGGTATCAAACCTTGAATCAAGGATTGCAGTATATGAAGCACCGCCAAGGCCAGATTCCCCACCTGAGCTACCAGCTGAGGAAGAAACTGTCACCATCCCGGTGGAGGAAACGTTTGAAGAGGCGTACGAGCCACAACCCATCCCAGGCGGACGCGTCACGGCCGAAGGCCAGATGACTTATGAACTCCCGACCCCCGCGTGGATGAAGACAATTGAGGAACTTGGAACAACGCACTCAGCTAGAGTAGAGGCACAATTACATGCCATGGCGATGATAGAAGAAAGAATTTTACAATCTCCATTCTTTGCTCATTTGGCCCCGCGACGATACATATCTGGGCACGAGCTACAGTATAAACCGTATTTTATGTTAATGGCTGAATACCAGTTAGCCATTGAGAAAGAGACAAGTAAGAAACCATCGCATGCGACTCAATTCGAAGAGGACGATTTGCCACTAGATGCGCAGCAAGGAGAGATCTATCAACCAGAGTGGCGGAAAGATTTACTACAGAAGTATCCAGAAATGATGAGTACATGGGTAAAGGCACCTTTGCATTTAAAGTACAACCCGTGTTGGGGACCAGTACCACGACGCCGCTCCTGGACTGCCTTTGCTATCAAGGTACAAAACAATAAGCAGTGTCATGACTGGTTGAATTACCCCTATTTTAAGCCACCCATCGAGTTACCAACTGTAGGCTACATGATGGCTACAATTCGCCACTGGCTCCCTAGATTAAAGCATATGGACGATATAGCGGCGCATATGACTGTCAAAATCTTTGACATGATGCAAATGATTTTTAAAGTCTTCCGACGCGTGAAGGCACCTCATGTCAACACCCCGGGCTTTGAGCATGGCAATTTCGATCTGGTATAGGATATGAGTACAACGCCATCACTACGGGTGTGTTATGCCTGGCATTGCAGAATCAAGTACCTACCGGCGTGCTACAAGCAGACGTTCGAAGAGATGTTCACAATCGGCTTCTGGGAATACCATTCCGAGGTATTCATAAGCAGGCCTACACATTTATTACACTTATTTACCTGTGAACGAATGGTCTATTCCACACACTATCAGCTCCCGCCACCAGAAGAACCGCAACCAATAGATTGGGAGAAACTCGAGGCCGATCTGGCCCGAGGCATTCGTATCTCCGAGCACACCCTCGCTCAAGACCTCCTACAAAACTATATCCGGCAGACCTCACAACAAGGTTCTGTCAGGGACAACAGAAGCGAGAGGGAGGGGGGTGTTGGAAGCAGCCAGAGGCATAGAAGACGCGGAAGCATGTAACAACGGAGCAAGGAGCCAGTCGAATCTTTTTTCAAAGAATTATGTTTTCAAATACTTTCCAAAAACCTCCAACAGTGATTTTTATCACTATTGTAACATATGTAACATAGAAAAAACCCTTTTCTTAATTTCTCGTTCCATTTTGTGCAAGGCGAGGAGTCCTCGAGCTTGAGGAGCTTAGGTAGAACAAGCGTATCAATTTTCGTTATTTTTAGACATCGTTTACCCTTCCAAATAGCATCTAGGACCTAATTTTTAACTATGCCGGTCACTAGATGTGAAACCGGTCAAAACTAGTCTAGAAACTATAAAAAGAGCTAGAGAGCTCATTTTTGAGGTTAGCTTGTTGGAGTAGAGAAGAGCTTAGAGTTCTTTTGAGCTTGTAATAGTGTTCTTGAGTAATAGAGTTGATTTCTCACCTTCCATTGTGTCTTGCTTGTCTCTTCGTAGTGTGTGTGTATGTGTGTGTGCATTTCTATGCTTCTCACCTTCACTCTCACTTCATCTCATGATCTTCATATCACTCCTATCTCTTCCGCGGATTGACATTAAGGAGGTGGAGCTTCTTAACGTGGTTCTCACCATTGTGCTAGAGCAACAGGGGGGGATATATGTCTTCTGATTTTAATGCATTTCTGGCTGAACATGGGATAAAACACCAGTGTACAGTGCCATATACACCTAAAAAAAATGGAGTTACTGAACGAAAGAATAGGTCACTCATGGACATGGTGAGGTGTATGGTCAAGAGTCAGGCTTTACCACATAGTTTCTAGCTTGAGGCTGTCATGTGTGCAACATATGTACTTAACAGGTGTCCCACTAAAGCACTGTAGTCTATCACTCCATATGAGGCTTGGGATGATCGCAAGCCATCTATTGCTCATCTGTGTGTTTTTGGTTGTTTGGCATATGCATTAGTGCCTAAATAACATCGCACAAAATTGGATGATATAGCAATGAAATGTATTTCTTTTGGGTACAATTCTGAAAGTAAAGGTTATTGCCTATATCATCCATAGACTAAATGCATTCTGGTCCATCGTGATGTTGTTTTTGTGGAAGATGCTATTCAGCCATTGCTTTCATGTACTAAGGAGACATCTGTTAGCTCCAAAGACATGTATGATAGTTTGCTGCCTCTTTTTACAGGTGGACGGTCTAGTGCTGGTCCTAATGAGGCAACTTCTTAGCCTTTGCAGGTTCCATGTGATGATGTAGATCATCCCATTTCTCATGCAGATTTACATGATGCACTTGTTGATGAGAGACCTGACATTGAGGAAGCAAAAACTATGCCAAAATTCTTGGTGCAGACTTTCTATGATAGCAAATTAGATGCACCTCTCTCATATCGTACTCGATCAGGCTCTAGTGCCTCTTTTGCATCAGATTTCTATGCTATGGCTGCATCTAGTCTTTGTGATGAGATTGAGCCTGTTTCATTTGATGAAGCACAAAATTCAAAAAATTGGATGGGTACTATGCAATCTGAAGATGATGCTATAATGAAGAATGACACTTGGTCTTAATGTGACTTGCCTCTTGGCAAGAAGGCCATTGGCACTACGTGGGTATACAAGCTGAAGCATAAACTTGATGGTATAGTTGACATGTATAAGGCTAGGCTTGTTGCAAAGGGTTATGCACAAGAAAGAGCCATTGATTTTGATGAGACCTTTGCACCTACATGCCGTATGACTACTGTTATGAGCATCTATGCACTTGTAGCCCATCATGGTTGGAATGCACATCAATTGGACATTAAAACTTCATTTTTGAATGGTGAGTTTCATGAAGAAGTGTATGTTTTTCAGCCCCGTGGCTTTGTGCAAAAAGGGTATGAAAACCAGGTGTGCGGGTTAAAGAAGGCATTATATGGTTTAAAGCAAGCACCATGTGCTTGGTATAAGAAGATACATGCCTATCTGATTGCACATGGTTTTGAGAATAGTCCAACCAAAAACACCTTATATGTTAAGCATGCTAATGATGTGATTCTGATCATTGTTGTCTATGTTGATGACATGCTCCTCACTAGTCCTATTGAGAAGCATATTGCTGATTTTATGGCTGATTTTCATGCCTCAGTTGAGATCTCTGATTTGGGGCATTTGCATCATTATTTGGGCATTCCGTTTATGCGCATTGATGGTGGAATGGCTTTGTGTCAAACGAAATATATTGACATATTATTGCAGCGTTTTGGCCTTGAAGACTGTAAACCTATTGCCACTCCTATGGAGATATGTTAACGACTGAGTCTTCATGATGCTGGAGATGCATTTGATGTTGTTCACTATCAGCAGGCTGTTGGATGCTTGATTTACTTATGCATTACTCTGCTAGATATTCAGTTTGTTGTCTCATAGATGAGCATGTTTATGCATTGCCCAGGAGTCAAGCATTGGCAGGCCGTTAACACTAGTGTTGTACTTGGACACTTTGGTGTCCTGAAAAAGAGACAATGTTTGATGGATTTTTTAGATTACTAGAAGGAACCATTTATAAATATGACTATGTAACATGTTGGCATAAGGGTTGAATATTTTCAAAAAAATAGTGTTTTTATTAATGGATATAGAAATTAATATTTATTCACTAATTGTATGATGCTAATTTCAATACTGGTGTATAAAATTACAATGATGTAAGTTAGTGGATATTTTTTATTAAAATCATGATCTCGTAATTTTCATTGGTCTAAATGCAATAAAATCTTTTATTTTATATATGTCAACATGTTTCTATCCATAATTAAAGATTTTTAATGAATTTTACTAGGTTTAGGCAAAAATGAATCTCATTTGTGATATGAAAGTCTTATCATCTATGAATTATTTTGCAAAGTGATGATATGAACATGCATCATTTCTTATTATCAAAATACTATTTGATATTATTACAACTAGAAATATTTTTTTGACAACCTTAGGAGTCGAATTTCTATGTCATTTCTTCAAGTTAAACAATAACACAGTTTTTCTACGCTAAGAAAAAGTCGTTTTATGAGGAAATATTGTATATGTTACATGATTAAAGTTAACATGCTAGTTTTTCTATGTAAAGTAGTTTATAATGTTTATAGAGTTATTTTGATTCATAATATATACCTTATATCATTGAGAAAACCTAATTTTTTGGGATGAATTTTTAATTCTCGGTAGAGAGGATTATGGCCATTCAATGAAATATTGAGATTTTTCATGGTATGTGAGACACATACAAAATTATTGGTTCAAAGACATGTAGCATATCTTTATGCTACTATATGATGGTTTTTGAAATAAAACACAAACCATTTTAGTGTTTTTTATGAATCAATATCATATAGAAGGTTGCTAAAGTGTATAACTTTATAATGAGCACCCTATATTGAACTATTTTTTTATTATAAAAATAATTTTTCTAGTTCCCAAGACGTCTTAAATGCGTATATGACAATATGGGCTACTTATCTTTGTACATTCTAGTGGTACTACATTCAGTATTGTGTGTTGTGCTCCAAGCTTCTTCTTCTTCCTTGTGATGTTCGTGTGCTTCCACAGACATCTAACTCCAACACAAACACCAACGAATAGGTGTATCAAGGAGTAAATTGACCACTGTATAGTTGGCTAAACCAAAAATCTAGAAAAAATTTTCTAGAGTATCCTCTGCAAAATGAGCATATGACCAGTGTCAAAATATCATAAAAATGCAAGTACTGACATGTTTTCCTACATAGTGAATCACTGACTCCACTGCATATAATCAATTACCCAACAAAATCCAACTAGGCTTATCGAGAACCTATGAACGACTATCATACATCTCCTATGATGAGGCTGGGTAAGTCTTCCACCTACATCACCAAAGAGACCCCGACATCTGGGTGTCTCCCAGTTAAGAAAACCTCACCACGACCCTCTTTATCAAACGTAAAAGGCTTTATGCAAAAAATGTAACCGCTATATCAATGACCACATGGACATACATAAGCGGTATCCACAGAAGCATACATGGTGTGTATGTGCTCAATATATGCAATAAAATGATGCTAAAAGGCTGAACGCACATCCCAAAAACTAGCCAACAACACTTGCAAATGTCTGTCAACTTTGATGTTTTAAGCTAAAAAAACCTACATAAATTTGTAGCGGCTGCTCCCACCAAAACTGAAAACCTTTTGAGAAACCTGTAGTTTTACGAGTGTGGCTAAAAACACAACCCCAAAGGTTGATATTTATTTTTGGAGAAGTATAAAGAACACTCTTCTTGATGTTCTCGGAGCTGTGTGAAGAGAACTATGTGCAAAAGTACTCCAAAATGGCTCAAAAAGACACCCCAAAAATGCTTCAAAAATAGGCTTTGAAAGTAAAGAATGAAGCTTTGAGGGACCAAAACATGTTCAAGGTAATGTTAACCTTAGTCTTTCCCCTTCTTCAGACACCACAAGAGTGTAGCTTAGTGGCAAGAGATTGCCATGGTTAAGCGAGCTCTGGGGGGAACAGTGTTGGGATGGGTGACCTCCCGGGAAGTACCGGGAACCTCTATCTTCCTTGATCGTTGAGGTTCTCCCTTGTGCATAGCCAATGGTGACTTTGGTGACTGAAATGACAAGGTATGCCAAGGTCTATGCCTTGGTTGCCACCTTAGTCGTAAGCTTTGGAGAAGCGAGGGGTGCTTGCTTTGCGCACACAAAAGGAACAAAGCTTTTTGCATCAAACCTGGCTATGATACCACATAGAGGGTTGCAGAATACACAAAAAAACACAGTACAGAGGGAGCATGAAGATAGACTTCTTAGGTCTTACAAATGTGGTTGAACTTATGGTCTATGATTGAACATGCCACTATATGTTTTATTAAAGAACATATACAAAGAAGTGTCTAGTAGCCATTTGGCCTTTCACATGGACACTAACTGTAACAAATTGTCTACTAGCAAATGCAACTCCATGATCTCGTTTTCCTTCCTGTGTTGATTGGGCTAAGATGCATCCAATGGCAAAATTAGATGCATCCAATGGCAAAATTAGATGCATCCACATGTATATGGAAACCTTTATTCTAGTCTGACACTTTTAGAATTGGTGTTGAGCTTAGTGTTTTCTTTAATTCATTTTAATGCGTGTTCACATTCTTTAGTCCAAGTGTTGAGTTAGCAGTCCATATAATGGTTTGGCAATTATGGTGTACATGTGAATAAATCTCTCATAGTGCATAAAAGCTTGCACCTCTTTCATATTTTTAGGCCTAGACAATACCAAAATAACCTTGATTTTGACCTCGTCAGAACATATACCATTTGCTGACACTATATGTCCCAATATTTTTAACTTATCTCTCCATGGAAACACATTACTCCGAGTTCAAACACACTCAATATTGCCTACATTTGTCAAAGATTTTCCTAAGTTCTGGTATATGGGTTAGATGATGAGATGAATATGTTCATAAATCATCCACATTTAACTCCACACTTTTCCTTAGGAATTCTTTGAATACGTGACAAATCAATCTTTGGAAAGTAGTTGGGGTGTTGGTTAAACCAAAAGGCATAACCCTAAATGTGTATACTCCCCACTTAGTAGCAAAAGCCATTTTGTGTTGGTCTTCAGTAGCAATTGCTACTTGATTATACCAAGAAAATCCATCAAGAAAGTTGTACACTTCCTTGCCTACTACTCTTTCCAATAGATGATATGTAATGGGTAATGGGTAACTCTCTCAAATAGTGGTTGCATTAACCTTTTTGAGGTTAATACAAACCCTAAGTTTTTCATTTTTCTTTAGTCTGATTACCAAAGAAAAAACTCATTCAGTGTGTTATCCAGTTGCTAATAGTTTGTCTATTTCTTCTTTAATTTTGGCTACATAGACATCACTATGAGCATAGGGTCTTTGCTTAGATGTTGTATCATTGGGTGCCATAGGAATTCTATGAGAACATATAATGGATCGACACCTTTCAGATCTTTGTATGTCCAAGCAAACAAATCCCTATATTCTCACAACAATGCTATTAGCTCTCGTTCTTTTTCTAGTGACACATCTTTGTCTATATAGGTGCATCTTTCTTCATCCCCTTCTAGAGTTACTATAAATTTCTTTGTTTGTTCTTTGTTGTCATATGCGACTCCCTCTTGTGCCTCTCTCGTAGGTATTTGAATTTCTATCTTTCTTTCCTCTACTTCATACCTCTTAAAATGTTTTAGCACTTTGAATTGCTCATGTGATAACTTTTCTTCCTTTGTTTCATCACTCCCCTTCCTAGGGTTTTCTTGATACTCTTCGGAGAATATTCTTTTGTTTTCCTTAAAATCTTCCATTTCTACTTCTTTTAGGTATTGTTCATCTCATTCAAACTTAAGTTCCATTTCTATGCTTTCATATTCTTCTTTCCACTCATTTTATATTATTTCTCCTTCTTTTGCCTCTTGGAGTACTGCCATGTACAAAATCAAATCATATCCTTCCTGATATATACACTTAGTCATGGTTAGTACTTCTTCATTTATGCATACATCCTATGTTGCTTGGATTTCCATCCATCCCTGTGGTTCAAATGCTTGATCTGGAACTATTTGAGGCATGTAATTATGGTCTTCGATTAGTCTTTCTTCTTATGGTATTAATTGCCACTATTGTAATCTTTTCTCCTCTCATTGTGTTGCCTTACAAATCCATAACTGGGGTATCTTCATTCATCCAAGATTGTTCATTAGATCAAGCACTATGGATTCACACATCATCCTCCTCATTATGAACATGATTTCATTGAAGGGGTGGAACATCCCTATATGAGAAATTTTGGAGATTTATTTTGGTTGTAGTGCCTTGGTGTTGAAGGTACAATGCATTTCTTCCCCAATCTTGAACTACCTTTAGCTATCGCATGAATGGTTTTTCTAGGATCATTTCATAGATGTTTGCCTTGCCAGCATATGGCATGTTCAAATTCTACTCTGCATGTAGTCATAACTACATTCTCTATGGGTGCTAAAGGTCATTCAACATGACCATATACTAGTTGTAACCTCATTCTTGTTGCACGTAGAGTTGTTCTTCCCCATTTTTCCCAAATCTCCTTGGCTGCTATTCCTACTCCAACTCCCATATCTAGAATGACTTTGGTCATATATCCTTGAAATGAAATTGGAAGGCACCTATTTCTTTCATCACCTTCACTAAAATCTCCCATTATATCTATTGGTATCTCAATAGTTGGTATCCTCTCCACCTTTTCTTCCTATTGTTATGTTATGTTCATACGGATTTAGTTGATTAGCTAGTCTATTCCATTGATGAGGCTTGACTGGCAAAAGTTCTTCTAGGGTTATTGAACATTGAACTTTAGTTCTCTTTAACTCTTGCAATGTTGAATAATACAAAAAGGTCCATAACAACATGGTGCAAGTTTAACCTTAGGATGTTGTGAAATATTTTTCAAACGTCTTTTAATTATCATAACCATACAAAGTCATTTTCATTAAATTGTTTAGCTACTCGTTTCATTAGGGGAAAAAATGAACCCTTCATGGGCCTTTTAGATTAGGGAGTGATTAGTGATGGACGAATGAGAAGAGGGTGGTGGCCACAACCTAGTCCCTTAATCACATAGGGTAGGCATAGGGTTCCCTTGTTTTTGTGTGGTCAATGAGGAAAAAACCACCTAGAACTGGTGGTTTTGGTCATTTGAATGGTTTTGAATGGATGTCAAATGAATTAGAGCCCTTGGATTGGTCAAAAGATCTAAAGGCTGATGTTTCATGGCAAAAGTCAAGGAAACATTGCATTTAAGCCCTTGGATTTGTTTGGAATGCATGGTGGAGATTGGATGAGCATCCAAAAGGCGCCTTTCATTGTCAGCCATATGATTTCTGAATGAATGTGACGGTTTAGATGAGCTCCACATGAGATATGGCGCCTTCAATTTATGTCCATTAGATTTGAGGTCAATCCTATGGCTGAGATGTAGATCCGCCTTCAGATCCAAGTCCAAAGTGCACCTTTTGATGTACACCACTCAATAAAACACCCATCTGACTGTCATGGATCATCCCCATCTTTAGATCAGCCCCAAATGCGCTGTTCCGTTCGATTGAAGAGGATCTAACAGGTGAAAAACGTGCAGAAGTTTGCAAGCATAGGTGTGAGAGAATCTAAACGGCCAAAACTTGTCAGATCACTCTCTCTCTAAACTTCTGCCGATTTTAATCCTATCCATTCAAACTCTAACATCCAAAGGCTATAAATTTTCCACTTCATTATTTAAATACAAAAGTGCATCAAAGAATATTTTATTTGAGGAAACCACTAGTGGTTTTGTAAGCTCTTTTAATCCCCTAGATTAAGCTTTTTAATCCCTAAAAATTAGGAATCGTTACAAGGCCCATGCAAGGCTCATTTTTTCCCCTAATGTCTTATTAACATTATGCATGTAATGTTCTTGACTCTTTTTAATGTGCTCATGAACCTCATGAAGTGTAGAAATATGACCTTGTGCAAAAGAATCAGCCATAGGTATATAAGTTTGAGTGAGAGTCATAGAAGTGGGAAGCTTTTTACCATAAACATTTTCATACGGTGCACGTCCAGTAGTGGTATGTGTTGTGTTATTATACGTAAACTGTAATAAAGGAATTTTCTCATCCCAATTAGTTGGATTATCTAAAGAATAACAACATAATAAATAAAAAATATTACTATTCGTAACTTCACTTTGCCCATTACTTTCAGGATGAAATAATGCAACCCAAAAGTGATTACAAAAACCAACATCTCGATCTGAAAGAATAATTGTTGGAAAACTGTGATGCGGAAAAATACATTTAATAAATAGCTTAGTAGCTTGAGGTGCAAAAAGAGTATTTTTACAAGGAATGAAGTATGCATGTTTACTAAACCTATCAATAATTGTCCAACTCATATCATTATGAGATGAATTTGTAGGAAGACCAATAATAAAATCCATAGAAATTTGTTCCCATGGTCCATTAGGTATGGAAAGTGGCATTAATAATCCAAATGCTTTACCATGATGTCATTTCACACATTGACACACAATGTGATGGGAAACATACTGTGCAATATCCTTTTCCATATTTGGCCAAAAGAAAAATTCTTTACACATAGAAATAGTACTTTGTATGCCCATATGAACCATATATCATGGTTCATGCATCTCTTTCATAACAAATTCTTTAAAACCTTGTGTGATGCATAACTTGTGTTGGAAATACAGGAATCCATTATGAAAAAGGTAGTGATCCTCATTAGATGGTCTAGAATTATTGAAAGCATTCCATGTTTGTGAAAAATACAAATTAGATGCATAAGTAGGAATCATGTCATGAAATGAATGAATATGAACAACAAAAATATTATTGATTGCAAAAATATTTATTTATGGGGATGGGAAATGCCTAGAGCATCAGCTACAACATTAGCTTTGCAGGGTTGATATTGAATCATAGGTTGAAAATTTTGTATAAATGAAGCCCATTTAATGTGTCTATTTGAAATCAATAATGATTTAATAAATGCTTAATAGCATGTTGGTCTGTTTTGATCAAGACATCGGAACCCACAAGGTAATGTTTCCAAATTTTTAAAGCATGCACAACAGCCAAAAGTTCCTTGTCATATGTACTGTAATTCTTTTCAGAAGGTTTAAGTTTCCCACTTTCAAATGCAATGGGATGATCGTTTTGCATTAATACAACACCTATACCTAAACCACTAGCATCTGTAACTACATGGAAAGGTTGTGCAAAATCTGGTAATTGCAAAACATGTGCATGTTTGAGTTTTTCAAAAGATTGTTGTTGTGCTAATCCCCATGCAAATTTTAACTTCTTCTTCAATAATAATGTGAACAGAAATGCTAAATAGGAAAAACATTTTATAGACTTTCTAAAAAAGCTAGATAACCCTAGAAAAGAGTGTGCATCATTCACGGATTGAGGTACAGGCCATTCTTCAATTACTTTAATTTTCTTTGGATCAACATGAATGACTTGACTATAAACAATATGGCCTAAACACATTAATTCTTTTTTAAAGAAATAATACTTTTTAGGATTGGCAAAAAAATTATTTTTGTGTAACAAATTAAAGATAGTTGCTAAATGATTTTCATGGTCATTGTCATTCTCACTATAAACAAGTATATCATCAAAGAAAACAAGAACAAAAACTTGGTACTCAAGAAAATTGTTATTCATCATGCGTGCAAATGTAGCAGGTGCATTGGTGAGTCCAAAAGGCATTACCATGAATTCAAAGTGACTAGTCTGAGTTCTAAAGGCAGTCTTGTAAATGTCATTTTGTGTCATTCATATCTGATGATACCCATATTTAAGATCAATTTTTCTAAAGACACGTGCTCCACAAAGTTTATCTAGCAAATCATCTATCCTAGGAATAGGATACCTATTTTTAATTGTGACCTTATTGAGCGCTCTATAGTCAATGCACATCCTATAAGTTTTGTTCTTCTTCTCCACTAAGAGAACAGGTGCTGCAAAGGGAGAAGAACTAGGTCTTATAAGTCCTTTGTGAAGTAGATCCTTAACTTGATGTTTCTTTTTTATGTAAAGGTCCATGCGTTTAAGGTGCTTTATGGGGAGAAGAACTATCAAGAATTAAGTCTATATTATGGTCAAGAATTCCCCTAGAAAGTGGTAGTTTAGAAGGAAAATCAACCATAAAACAATCCTTATAAGAGTCCATAAATTATTTATATGCATTAGAAAGTGCATGTGTATAATCAACTATGTTTTTGACAAAAACAATACATGAATTGTAGCCTTTCCTAAATGCGCATTTTACTTGAGTATGACTAATTAATGGAAATGGTTGGAAGTCATGCATTGCAGACAAAGAAATATCTTGAGTGTTAAACTTAAAACTAATTATGTGTGTATGATAATCAATGCATGGATTATGATGATGAAAAGGCATACCAAGTATAACATCATAGGACTGCAAAGGAGAAATTAAGAATGTGCATTCATCTATGTATGAACCTATACAAATCTGAATGTTATGCACCTCACTTGTAACATTATATCTATTTCCTTTTGAAATGAAGCCTTAACTTTATACATAGAAGGAAGTGGGTTTAATTGGAGATCTTGCACTAGTGTATGAGAAATAAAATCATGTGAACTACCATCACCATGTAAAATATTAACAACTTTACCATTAATAGTACTTTGCATGCAAAGTAAAGAATGAATAGAAATTTCATTACCCAAGGTACTTAGATCCTTTTCCAATGCTTCTTCGGTCCAATTAGGTTGGGTGTCTTCATGAACCGCCTCCATGTTGTGTACTTGACCTTTGACAGGATTCATGTTGTTAGTTCGCAACCTACATTTAGCTTTATTATGACCAAACTTACCACAATGCAGCAAGTGATATGGGGCCTCTTTTGTTGAGCATCCATCATCGTAGTTTGAAGGGTTGGAGGTTTGGTAGTTTGTAAGGGGGTTGTCCTAGGTATTGGAGAGAAAGTGGATTGAGGAGGGTGCTGGAAAGTAGGTGGGCATTGAAAAGTAGGTGGGCACTAAAAATTAAGAGAAGAAAAAGTAGAAAAAGAATGCTTGAAAGGAAAATCGGGCTTCATTGGTGGTTGTCATTGACGCATTTGTTGTAAGCAAATGGACTTGATAATGGACTAAAACTCCTTCTCAACATCATGTGCAAAAGAAATAGCTTCACAAGAATTTGTTTGGGCAGTTCTGTTCAAATTTTTGAGATACAGTCAATTTTCTGCATAAAGGTATTTTAGTCACCGGCCATCGCTGAAAGCAGTGATGTATTCCGTATGTTGGCTATTGAGGATAAGTTGGATGGTACCAACTACCCATAATGGGCTTATATGATGTGTCATGTATTTGTTGCAAAAGGACTATGGAATATTGTGAAAGGTTTTGAAAGACGTCCTGTTACACCTGTGAATATAGGTACTGCAAATATAGGTGCTGGAGCTGATGGAGATGGTGTCGAAGATGATGATATTCTGCAGATTCCTATTCATGCTATTGTTTCTGTTGCACCTACTATAGAGCAAATTCATTGGGATGGCCCATGCTCAGGCACATGCATTGATAGCTTTGTCTCTCAAACATGCCATTATTCCTCACATTCACTCTTGTAGAATAGCTAAGGATGCGTGGGATACACTTACCACATTGTACCAGGCTAGGAATGAGGCTTGTGTTTCTTACCTCTGAAAACAATTGGAGAGTGAGCACATGAATGAAGGTGATTCTAAGGACAATTTTCTCACAAAGATCAAGGATTTGAAAGAACATTTGATTTCTCCTGATGAAGTTATACTAGATAGCTCACTTGTGCAGACCTTTCTAAATGGTCTTCCTGACTCACATCAGAGTTTTGATTCTACTCTTCGTTTGATGATGAAATGCAATCCAAATGCCTTATCATTTGAGAAGTTAGTCTCTGTTCTATTGCAGGAAGATCATTCTAGGCAGAATAGGTCTATTATGCGTGTTACAGATCAAGCTTTCCTTGCTAGTCATAAGGGCAAAGGAAAATGGAGCTCTTCTACCAGCAGAAATATGCAAATGCTGCACATTCAAAGAAGGAAGACAAAGATGAGAAGAAATCAGAAAAGCAGAAAATGTTTTGCAAATACTGTAAAGCAAATGATTATATCATCAAGAGCTTTCCAAAACTGGCTGCTAAAGAGGCAAAGAAGAAAGAGGCTAGAGTGGTTGTTGCAGAGGCCTCTACACCGAAAACAGAGTCTGCCAATCTTGTGCACGAAGAAGAATGAGTGTTTACTACTGTTTGCAATTTTGACCCATCTTCTCATGAGCAGTGCATGTCTATAGTAGACTCACATGTTTGGTACATTGATAGTGGGGCGACCAAACATATTACCTCGTAGCGCAATTTCTTCTCTTCATGCATGCCCCTACAAGGACTATTGTTACATGTGTCAACAACTCCTCTTATCATGTTATGGGAGTTGGTAAGATCATTTTGACTACTGCTGATGGTAGTTCTTTCACTTTATGAGATGCTTTGTTTGTGCTAGGGATCAAGAAAAATCTATTATCAGTATCTACATTAGCCAAGATTGGCTTGGTTGTGAAATTTTTTGATGATAGATGTATAATTCATGATCTATCTAATGGCAACATCATTATTGCTTTTGGCATTTTATGTCGTGGGCTGTATAAGCTCATAGACTATGAAAGATCTATAAATGATTTGGCATGTGCATTACATGATTCTCAGGCTATGTCAGATGAAAAGCTTTGGCATGCACACTTTGGTCATCTGAATTTTGCTAGTTTGCTACACCTGCAAAAATCTAAAAATGGTGTCCTCTTTGCCCAAACTTGAGGTACTCGAAAAACATGTTTGTGAAGGCTGTATTTTGGGCAAAATGTAGCATTCCTCCTTTCCAAAAGATGGTTCAGTTTAGGCTACTCAGAAATTGTAGCTTGTACATAGTGATGTGTGTGGTCCTATGCAGACACCTTCTTTTGGGAACTATCTTTACTTCACGACTTTCATCAATGATTTTTCTAGGCATGCATGGGTATATCCATTGAAGGCAAAGTCCGAAGTGTTTGTGTTTCAAACAGTTTCTGGTTTTGGTTGAAAAATCCATCAGCATGTAAAATGGGCACCCTTCAATCTGATTTAGGGGTGAATATATGTCTTCTGACTTTAATGCATTTCTGATTGAACCTGGGATAAAACATCAATGTACAATACCATATACACCTCAACAGAATGGGGTTGTTGAATGGAAGAACAGGTCACTCATGGAGATGGTGAGGTGTATGGTCAAGTGTCAGGCTTTACCACATAGTCTCTGGCTTTAGGCTATCATGTGTGCAGCATATGTACTTAACTGGTGTCCCACTAAAGCACTGCACTCTATCACTCCATATGAGGCTCGGCATGGTTGCAAGCCATCTGTTGCTCATTTGCATGTTTTTGGTTGTCTGGCATATGCATTAGTGCCTAAACAACATCAGAGAAAATTGGATGATAAAGCAGTAAAATGTATTTTTGTTGGATACAATTTTGAAAGTAAAGGCTATCGTTTATACATCCACAGACTAAACACATTCTAGTTAGCCGTGATGTTGTTTTTGTGGAAGATGCTATTCATCCATTGCTTTCATGTACTAAGGAGATATTTGATAGCTCCAAAGACATGTATGAAACTTTGTTGCCTCTTTTTATAGGTGGACAGTCTAGTGCTGGTCCTAATGAGGAAACTTCTCAGCCTTTGCAGGTTTCATGTGATGATGCAAATCATTCCATTTTTGATGCAGATTTACATGATGCACTTGTTGATGAGAGAGTTGATATTGAGGAGGCAAAAACTATGCCAAAATGGCTGGTGTAGAACTTGCGTGATAGCAAATTAGATGCACATCTGTCATATCATACTCAATCAAGCTCTCATAGTGCCTCTTTTGCATCAGATTGCTATGCTATGGCTGCCTCTAGTCTCAATAATGAGACTGAGCCTGTTTTGTTTGATGAAGCACAAAATTTTGAACATTGGATGGCTGCAATGCAATCTGAATATGATGCTATCATGAAAAATCGTACCTAGTCTTTATGTGAATATGTTCTTTAATAAAAATATAGTGGCCTGGTCAGTCACAAACCATAAGTTTGACCGCATTTGTAAGACCTAAGAAGTCTATCTTTGTGCTCCCTGTGTATTGTGTTTTTCTTCGTATTCTGTAGCCCTCTGTGCGGAGTACTATGTGCGGCCTTAAGAGCTCCGTTTTCTACTATGAGGATATCGTCATAGAGCTCTCAATAAGCAGAGTACATCGTGGTGCATCGCCATTGAATCTCTTCACAACTAAACCAACTTGAAAAAAATTACACCACTACTGAGTGAGAAGGCTTAGGGATGGTCTATATAGTGGAAAAATTTTGACATTACCTACTAGCCAACAAGCTGTGTTGTACTTGGTGAACAAATCATTAAGCTGTATTGTACTTGTTGAACAAATCTTGTACTTAGTTCTTTATTAATCATCAAGCTGTATTGTACTTGGTGAACAAATCTTGTAATACTGGAAAGCTAGTTAGATGGTTTCTACTACTAATGGAATTTGACTTTGAAGTAGTAGTAAAAAAAATCCAATATGCACATTAGAGCTGATCATTTGTCTAGTATGACCCACAAAGAACCACCAAAAAGACTGGTGGATGAACTACCAGATACATATTTATTTAACCTATAAGTATGTCCTAAATGGGCTGAAAGATTGGTAGCTATGCTCACACATGGACCAAGTCATACGATCAATGCAACTAGAGACCAAGAACTTTGGAAAGTAAGAAGCCTACACACAATTGTTGGAAGCTTATATTAAAAGGACTCTAATGGAGTACTTCTATGATGCGTCAAAGATGAGAAAAGAAGTAGTATATTCAAACAAGCCCATGAGAACAAATGGAGCACACATAAAGAAGTGAGTGGAACAACACAAGAGTTAAAGAGACAAGGAGTGTATTGGTCAAATATGTAGAATGATATACATGAATATGTAACAAATTGTCATGTGTGTCAAGTCGGTGTCTCCCAGTTAAGAAAACCTCACCACGACCCTCTTTTTCAAACGTAAAAGGCTTTATGCAAAAACATAACCGCTACATCAATGACCACATGGACATACATAAGCGAGATCCACAGAAGTGTACATGGTATGTATGTGCTCAATATATGTAGTAAAATGACACTAAAAGGCTGAATGCACAACCCAAAAACTAGCCAACAACACCTGCAAGTGTCTATCAAATATGATGTTTTAGGCTCAAAAACCTACATAAATTTGCAGCAGCTACTCCCACCAAAACTGAAAACCTTTCGAAAAACCTGTAGTTTTACGAGTGTGGCTGAAAACATATCCCCAAAGGTTGATATTTATTGTCTGAGAAGTACAAAGAACACTCTTCTTGATGTTCTTGGACCCCTGTGAAGAAAACTATGTGCAAAATACTCCAAAATGGCTCCAAAAGACGGCCAAAAATGCTTCAAAAATAGGCTTTAAAAGCAAAGAATGAAGCTTTGAGGGACCAAAACATGTTCAAGGTAATGTCAACCTTAGTCTTTCCCCTTCTTCAGACACCACAAGAGTGTAGCTTAGTGGCAAGAGATTGCTACGGTTAAGCGAGCTCTGGGGGGAACAATACTGGGATGTGTTACCTCCCGGGAAGTACCAGGAACCTCTATCTTCCTTGATCATTGAGGTCCTCCCTCGTGTGCAGCCAACAACGCCAATGGTGACTCGGATGACAAGGTATGCCAAGGTCTATGCCTTGGCCATCGCCTTAGTCATAAACCTTGGAGAAACCCTTGGGGCGGGGTGCTCGCTTCACTCGCACAAAAGGATCAAAGCTTTTTGCATCGAACTGCTCTAATACCACTGAATTATTTCAATGGCGATGCACCACAGTGTGTTCTTCTTCTCGAGAGCTCCACGATGATATGCTCAAACTAGAAAACTGATCTCCAGAGGCCGCACACAGTACTTTGCATAGATGCTGCAGAATACATAGAAAACACAGTACACAAGGAGCACGCAGACATACTTCTTAGGTCTAACAAATGTGGTCGAACTTACAGTTTGTGACTGACCAGTCCACTATATGTTTTATTAAAAAACATATACAAGGAAGTGTCCAGTGGCCAATTGTGCTTTCACATGGACACTAATGGTAACACATTCTTCTTCCTGCACAAGATTAGCAGACTCTGTTTTTGGTGTAGAGGCCTCTACAACAACCATTCCAACCTCTTTCTTCTTTGCCTCTTTAGCAGCAAGTTTTGGACATTTCTTTATGATATGATCATTTCCTTTGCAGAACAGTTTCTGCTTTTCTGATTTCTTTTCATCTTTGTCTTCCTTCTTTGATTGTGCACAATTAGCAGATTTCTCTTACTAGTTGAAGAGCTCCATTTTCCTTTACCCTTGTAACACTTACAGGTGTGATAGGACATTTTTCAACACCCTACACAATGTTCCACAGTCCTTTTGCAACCAATACATGTCGCATCATATAATCCCACAATGGGTAGTTGGTACCATCCAACTTATCCTCAATAGCGAACATACAAAATACATCACTACTTTCAGCCATGGTCGGTGACTAAAATACCTTGATGCAGAAAATTGACTGTATCTCAAAAAGTTGAACAAAACTGCCCAGACGAGTTCAACTAAACCTGTAGCAGACTTTGAGACGCTTATACTGGTGAACTAAAACAAGTGTACATCTTTGGCACAAAAAGATGAAATAGCTTGCACAAGCACTATGATAGTGCATTCGAAGGCCGAAATGAGCTCAGATCATGGAAACATGTTGAGTATGCTCACCAAAATTTGTGCGATTCTGAGACTAGAACCGGAGAAGTATAGATGATGCCCTAGATGAAGCGACGTCCTTCTCTGATACCAATTATTGGAGTTAGACATCTGCAAAGGCACGCGAACATCACAATGAAGAAGAAGAAGCTTGGAGCACAACACACAATACTGAATGTATTACCACTAGAATGTACAAAGATAAGTAGCCCATTAGGGCAATAGGTGTATATACAAGCCGTGGGAAAAAAACCTCCTAAAGAGGGAAAAAAGTGCCTAGAGTGTTCACACACATCACTACCTAAATATATCAACAGTTTGGACTCTTCTAGATCCATTATCATTCTATCAAGTTCTCTACCATCATGGTATCAAACGTCTCAGGCACATTTGATGGATCAGGGTCTAGTGCCAATGTTCCAAGGAGGAGCTATAACTTGTAGGGCAAAGACCATTTTGAAATCCAAAAATTTGATGGCATAAACTTTGCTCTATGGAAGAATGAGATTAAAGATGTGCTGATTCAAAGGAGGCAATGGAAGCCAGTAAATGGGATTTCAAAGAAGCCTGCTGACACGGATGAAGATGATTGGGATGAGTTAGATGAAATGGCCAGGTCTACCATTCGCTTGCACCTCGCAGATAATGTTTTCTTTACAATATTAGACTGTGAAAGTGCAGAGGAGCTTTGGAAGAAGTTGTGCAATACATATGAAAAGGAGATGGCATCAAGTCTGGGTATATCCTATCAAATCGAAGGATGAGGTATTCCCTACTTTCAAAAAATGGCTTGCTTCAGTTGAGACTGAAAAAGGAACTAAGCTTAAGGCTTTACATTCAGATAATGGGGGTGAGTATACCTCACATGAATTCAGCCCTTTTGTCAGTCTAGAGGGATTCCTAGAGAGTTTATAGCTCCTTATAGCCCAATACAGAATGGTGTAGCTAAAAGGATGAATAGAACTATTCAAGATAGAGTAGTTTCTATGTTGCATCATGCAAACCCCTCACAAGGCTTTTAGGCAGAAGCAGTATTGACTGCAGTTCATGTGCTTAACCTTTCACCTAGTACTGGCAAAGGTCTGAAAGTGGCACAAGAGTTATGGACAGGGAACCCACCATATTATGATCATCTTCAAGTTTTTGGGTGTGAAACATATGTTCATATACCTAAGAGACTTAGACAAAAGTTGGACCCTAAGTCAAAGAAATGCATTTTTCTTGGATATGGTCAAGAAGGACAATTTGGATATCGCTTATGGGATCCTGAAACATGGTCAGTGATAAAAAGTATTGATGCCATTTTCAATGGGTCTAAGATGCATAAACAACCCATTAAGGAGGTTGAAGTGAGAAGACTGATGTTTGAGGATACTAGTCCTCCAGCTAGCATGCATAAAAATGCTGCACATAGGGATGTTCAAGAGAATGTCCGATCAGATCAGCCTGCACATGTTCCATTTGAGCAACCATTGAGACACTCTACACGTGTTTCACGTCCACCTGATAGATATGTTCCAAGTTTAGATTTTGTTATGCTAACAGATGCCCGTGAGCCTGCTACAAAGACGCTATGCAGATAGAGGATCATGTCAAGTGGGAGCGTGCCATGAAGAGTGAGTTAGATTCTATTCATAAGAATGGTACTTGGGATTTAGTACCTTTGCCAAACGGCACGAAAGCTTTACCATGTAAATGGGTATATAAGCTGAAACTCACATAAGATAGTGCTTCTCCAAAGTATAAAGCATGACTTGTTGCAAACGGTTTTAAGCAACAACATGGTGTTGATTTTGAGGAAATCTTCTCTCCAATGGTCAAGATGACTACCCTGCACATATTGCTTGGATTCATTGCAACGAAGGACTTAGATTTAGTCCAAATGGATGTGAAAACTTCTTTCTTGCATGAAGATCTTACAAATGAGATCTATATGGAACAACCAAAGGGTTATGTAGTTCCTAGCAAGGAAAGTCTAGTTTGTAAGCTCAAGAAGAGCTTGTATGAACTTAAACAATCCCCGAGACAATGGTACCAAAAGTTTTTATGCTTTTATGAAGTCTCAAGACTACTCTCGAAGCAATGAGGATCATTGTCTCTACACAAAGAGATGCTCTTACGACTTGTCAAGTCTCAAAAAGAAGTTGAGTCCTCTTATGACTTGTCAATTCTCAAAAAGAAGTTGAGTCAGACATTTCATATGAAGGATTTGGGGGATGCCAAACATATTCTTGGCATGTGCATTACTCGTGATAAGAGTAAAAGATGCATATACTTGTCTCAAAGTGAGTACATATCCAAAGTAGTTCAGAGGTTCAATATGCAAGGTGGAAAGGCATTCAACACACCTTTACCCACATATGTGAAATTGTGCAACGATGATTGCCCCAAATCAAATGAGGAAAAGGAATTCATGACCAAATTCCCTATCAGTTTGCTGTTGGTAGTCTCATGTATGCTATGGTAGCTATGGATGAGACATTGCATTTTTGCAGTTGGAGTTGTGAGCAGATATATGTCTAATCCTGGCAAGAAACATTGGGAAGCGATCAAGATGATCTTGAGATATTTGAGTGGCACTAAGGACAAGTGTCTATGCTTAGGTAGAGGGAAAATATCCATTATTGGTTACACAGATTCTAACTATGCTGGTTATGTAGACAATTGTAAGTCTACATAAGATACATTTTTCATTTTGCTGGAGGTGCTATCTCTTGGAGATCTTGGCTTCAAGAATGTACAACTGTTTCCACCACATAAGCAGAGTATGTTGCAACAAGTGAGGCATGTAAGGAAGCATTGTGGCTTTCTCATCTTGCTTGTGATATGGGTTTACGTCAGCATGTACCTTGTCTGCTCAGTGAGAGACTGAGTGCCATTGCAAAGACCAAGCACATTGAGGTGAGGTATCACTTCATAAGAGATTTCTTAGCCACTGAGTGCATTATTCTTGAGAAGGTTCACACTCAAGATAATGTTGTAGATGCTTTGACTAAAGCTCTACCACATGATAGCTTTTGAGACTCTTGTCACTTGATGGGGGTTACTTTGATTCATGATCTTACATAGTCACTTGTATACTATGTAACATGCCCATCAGGTGGGAGGTATAGTTTGTATACTTACACTCATGTATTCTTTATCATTCTTTATTTTTTCTCCCATGATTACTTTGGCCATATTGGCCTTTAGTGGGAGACTGTTACCGTTAGTGTCCATGTGAAAGGCCAAATGGGCACCAGACACTTCTTTGTATATGTTCTTTAATAAAACATATAGTGGCCTGCTCCCTGTGTGTTGTGTTTTTTTGCGTATTGTGCAGCCCTCTGTGCGGAGTACTATGTGCGGCCTTAGGAGCTCCGTTTTCTACTCTAAGGATATTGTCCTAAAGCTCTCAATAAGGAGAGCACATCGTGGTGCATCGCCATCGAATCTCTTCACAATTAAACCAAGTTGAAAAAAATTACACCACTACTGAGTGAGAAGGCTTAGGGACGCTCTACATAGTGGAAAAATTTTGACATTACAACAAGCGGTATTGTACTTGGTGAACAAACCATCAAGCTGTATTGTACTTGGTGAACAAATCTTGTACTTAGTTCTTTATTAATCATCAAGCTGTATTGTACTTGGTGAACAAATATTGTAATACTGGAAAGCTAGTTAGATGGTTTC
The DNA here is from genome assembly GCA_020310875.1 of Ceratopteris richardii. NCBI lineage: Eukaryota > Viridiplantae > Streptophyta > Polypodiopsida > Polypodiales > Pteridaceae > Ceratopteris > Ceratopteris richardii. The sequence goes on from CM035432.1 coordinate 90,196,274, forward strand.
TACTACTAATGGAATTTGACTTTGAAGGAGTAGTAAAAAAAAAACCAATATGCACATTAGAGTTGATCATTTGTCTAGGATGACCCATAGAGAACCACCAAAAAGACTCGTGGATGAACTACCAGATACACATTTATTTAACCTAGAAGTATGTCCTAAATGGGCTAAAAGATTGGTAGCTATGCTCACATATGGACCTAGTCATATGATCAATGCAACTAGAGACCAAGAACTTTGGAAAGTAAGAAGCCTACACATAGTTGTTGGAAGCTTATATTAAAAGGACTCTAATGGAGTACTTCTATGATGCATCAAAGATGAGGAAATAAGTAATATAATCAGACAAGCCCATGAGAACAAATGGAGAACACATAAACAAGTGAGTGGAACAAGACAAGAGTTAAAGAGACAAGGAGTGTATTGGTCAAATATGTAGATTGATATACATGAATATGCAGCACATTGTCATGTGTGTCAAGTATCGATTCTAGATGACCATTCATCCTTGTGTTATTTGACTATAACACTTGAGTGGATTAAGCCACTTTGTAGATACTTGAAGACACAAACATGTTCAGAAGGAGCCACCCTACCACGGAAAATAGCCATAGAAGAATAGAGCAAAGACTATGTAATCATGGGAAAGAAATTGTTCAAGCGGGGAAGGGATAATCAACTATGATTGTGCCTATAGAGAATAATTTCCCATATTAGAAATTGTACATGTGGGAGTAGCTGGTGTTGGAGTTAGATGTCTGCAGAAGCACGCGAACAACACAAGGAAGAAGAAGAAGCTTGGAGCACAACACACAATACTGAATGTATTACTAGAGAATGTACAAAGATAAGTAGCCCATTAGGGCAATAAGTGTATATACAAGCCGGGGGAAAAAAACCTCCTAAGGAGGGAAAAAAGTGCCCCGGCAGTCCTAGCGTGTTCACACACATCACTACCAAAATATATCAACAAATCCGCCCTGGGAGTGATGCAGTGAACAAGGAGCTGACACTCATGTATAAGGAAGTGCCAAGCTATGTGGAAATCACTCCACAAAAGGAAGTAAGCCTAGAGCTTTGCAGAAAGCTTCAAACTTCTCCCTAGGCAGAGCCTTCGTGAAAAGGTCTGCAATCTTCTCCTGCGTGGGCACATATGCCAAGATGATCTCCCCAGGAGAGAACCTCTCCCTGACATAATGATAATGCACCTCAATGTGCTTAGTGCGAGCATGGAACACAGGGTTCCTTGCAACTGCCAATGCGCTCTGACTATAAGTGAAGATGGTGGTGGCAGAAGACGACCAACACCCAAATCAACCATAAGGCATCTGAGCCACACACACTCAACAGTAGCTGTGAAAGCTACCCTATACTCAACCTTACAACTGGAAGTGGCCAGGCTACTTCTTGCTCAACCAAGATATACATGAGCTACCAAGCATGAAGCAAAAGCCACTAGTGGACACACGAGTGTCATATCAACCAACCCAATCAGAGTCAGAAAAAGCATGCAAATCTGGTGGTAGTGATCCCCACTTGGGATAAAACAACCCAAGCAGTTGAGTACCACTCAAGTAGCGAAAGATGCGCTTAACCACCTGCCAATGCTTGACTCATGGGCAATGCATAAACTTGTTCATCTCTGAGACAACAAACTGAATATTTGGCCAAGTAATGCATAAGTAAATCAAGCATCCAATAGCCTGCTGATAGAGAACAACATCAAATGCATCTCCAACATCATGAAGACTCAATGGTAAACTTGTCTCCATAGGAGTGGCAATAGGCTTACAGTCTTCAAGGCCAAAACCCATCAATAATGTGTCAATATAGTTCGTTTGACACCACCATCGACTTGCATAAACTGAATGCCCAAATAGTGATGCAAATACCCCAAATCAGACATCTCAAATGAGGCATGCAAATCAGCCCTAAAATGAGCAATATGCTTCTCAATAGGACCAGTGAGTAACATGTCGTCAACATAGACAACAATGATCATAAGCATATCATTAGCACGCTTAACATATAAGGTGCTTTTAGTTGGACTCTTCTCAAAACCATGTGCAATCAGATAGGCATGTATATTCTCATACCAAGCACGTCGTGCTTGCTTTAAAACATATAATGCCTTCTTTAACCTGCACACGTGGTTTTCATGCCCTTTCTGCACAAAGCCACGGGGCTGAGAAACATACACAGTGACCATTAAAAAATGCAGTTTTAATGTCCAACTGATGTACATTCCAACCATGATGAGTTGCAAGTGCACAGATGCTACGAACAGTAGTCATAGGACAAGTAGGTGCAAAGGTCTCATCAAAATCAAAGCCTCTTTCCTGTGCATAACCCTTTGCAACAAGCTTAGCCTTAAAACATGTCAATTGTACCATCAGGCTTACGCTTCAGCTTGTATACCCACTTAATCCCAATGGCCTTCTTGCCAGGAGGCAAGTCACATAAAGACCAAGTACCATTCTTCATTATAGCATCATATTCAGATTTCATAGCAGCCATCCAATTTTTTGAATTTTGTGCTTCATCAAACGAAACAGGATTATTCTCATCACAGAGACTAGATGCATCCATAGCATAGAAATCTGATGCAAAAGGCACTATGAGAGCATGAAGGAGTACGATATGATAGAGGTGCATCTAATTTGCTATCACGCAAAGTGTGCACTAGCCATTTTGGCATAGTTTTTGCCTGCTCAATATCAACTCTCTCATCAACTAGTGCATCATGTAAATCTGCATAAGAAATGGAATGATCTGCATCATCACATGAAACCTACAAAGGTTGAGAAGTTGCCTCATTAGGACCAGCACTAGACTATCCACCTCTAAAAAGAGGCAGCAAAGTATCATACATGTCTTTGGAGCTAACAGATGTCTCCTTAGTACATGAAAGCAATGGCTGAATAGCATCTTCCACAAAAACAACATCACAGCTAATCAAAATGCGTTTAGTGTGTGGATGATACAGATGATAGCCTTTACTTTCAGAATTGTACCCAACAAAAATACATTTTACTGCTTTATCATCCAATTTTCTACGATGTTGTTCAGGTACTAATGCATATGCCAAACAATTAAAAACACGCAGATGTGCAACACATGGCTTGCGATCATGCCAAGCCTCATATGGAGTGATAGACTGCAGCGCTTTAGTGGGACACCTATTCAGTACATATGTTGCACACATGATAGCCTCAAGCCAAAAACTATGTGGTAAAGCCTGACTCTTGACCATACACCTCACCATCTCCATGAGTTGAATGCAACTTGAGAGGTACCCAGATGATGCTTCTCAAGTGGGAGTCATGGGAACTCTATTATGTGGTCCTGCTCTTTCATGGTTAGCACCTATCCTAGAGAAGAACATGGATATTTTGTATGATTTCACGGCCTTTGTTCAAGAGTTCACATCTTCTTTTGGAGATACCAATTGTTCACATGTTGTGGAGACAAAGTTAAGGAAGCTACATCAAGGAAATAGGCCTGCATTTACCTATGCATCAGAATTCAGAGAAATCATTTGTGACCTCACATGGCATGAGGATTATTTTATCAACCAGTTTCGATGGGGCTTACGTGATGATGTTAAGGACCTCATGCTAACCATGCCCAAGGTAAAGACTTTAAATGAATTCATGAATCAAGCAATTGAGTGTGATAATAGATTGTTCAAGAGAAAGCAAGAGAAAAAAATTTCTATTAGAGATTGAGAATACAAGTTTACTTCTATTCCATAACAACATATTCTTGAGGAAACTCAACCAAAACCCATGCAATTGGATCACATCATGGTCAGACAACTTATAGCAAAGGAAAGACAATATCGAAAGGATAATGGATTATGCTTTTATTGTGGAGAGCATGATCGTATGGTATTCAAATGCCCTAAGAAGAAGAAACAAGTTGGGATTAGAACTTCCACAATCACCACCCCACATCAGAAGGACCATCATCAGAGTCAAAAGAAGAATATAATTCATCATGAGAATCATGCCCTTGATTATGTACCTCAATATACTACAAAGAGTTTCCAGTTTCATCATGGATATCCATCATTATCTTGTGCTAGTACCACATATCAAGAACTCTACAAAGACCAAGAGTTATGAAGATTCAAGTCCTAGAAGATCTCAGAGTCACATAACCGCTCCTCGTGGAACTCGTCGCTTGAGGGGGAGGTGATGTCATGGACACAAAGGAAACCATCCCAAACCTTAAATTCCATGGCCCATTCTATATCTCATGATTGGCTCAGAATTTGGAGAAACTAATGCGTCCACTGCATTTGGAATGTGCCAAAACCCCAAGATTGATTGTCTATTTGCTCAATTCTAACACTCGGAGGTCTTGTTTCGAGTTGATGACATCATCGATGATATCATCAATTCATAACTGCCTTTCATGAACTGCCCTTGAAAACCTATATAAGGAGGGGTTGGCCACATTCATAATCAATCTTGCCAATACCAGTCTTGGGAGCTCAAGGAGTTGTGACCACCAAGTAAGTACTCTCCAAGTTCCAGTTCCAGTTCTTGTCTTCTTCCTTGTTCCAGTCTTGTCTAGTCTAGTTCTTAGACATCCTGTCTTGTCCTCTTGTAATCTCGTAGTAGGAGATCTTGTCGATTTCTTTCTTGTATCTAGTTAAACTCTTAGAAGGGAGTTCTTGTAATCCAAATATCTTGTTTCATACTTACGATCCCGGGTTGTGGGATCTCTTGTATCATCTCTAGTCAAGTTATTCATACCTATCAATCCCGGATTGTGGTACATCGTGTATCAGTCACATATTCTTGTATCGTTTTCCCTTTGTGGGTATTCTTGCAATCAGAAGTATATTTCCAAAATATTTTCTAGTGTAGTGAGAGAGCACAACCTAGTGCTCCCCTGACAGTAAGAATCTCAACAAAAATATTTATCTTCGACATCAACGATTCTTGCGTGATGATCATCCATTAAGATGTAAAAGAGAAGCGATACATTTTAATGGAAAGCTTGAAACAGGTCGGTTTCCAAAACATATGACACCTATGGATTGGTATCCAAAATGGAAAGATGGATCTCTGATAGATCCAGAATCAGAAATCTTCAGTGATGATGAAGATAATGAGAATGCAAAGAGAGGGAAAGGAAAATTGGCACTCGCAGATAATATATCAATATGGTATTCTTTGGAGTATTGGAAAGAGTTAAATGTATGTCATCTTCTTGATCCTATGCATATATTCAAGAACATTGGTTATTCATTATGGCAACATCTTCTTGGATTAAAAGACACTATAGCATCAAGGAATGATTTGAAGGACCAAAACTCAAAATCAAAGTTATGGCCATTTTTTGATAGACATCGACAGGAAACAACTTATGCAGCTGCTCCTTGGGTACTTACGACAAAAGAGATACAAACTATCAACAATTGGATTCAATTGATTTGGACTCCTACAGGATATGGAGCATCTTTCTAGAACATGTTTACTATGGATGATAAGAGCTTATATGGGTTAAAGACCCATGATTGGCATAACTTTTTGAAACATATTTTACCTTTGGTTATCAATGGATGTACAACAAAAGGAGTATGAGATGTGATCTATCATCTTGGATGGCTTATAAGGTAATTATGATACTTTTATATTTAATATTTATGAATATTTGATATCTTTTATTTTTTATTTAATTTCTTTAATAATTTTTTTATGATATGTATAGGTGGATTACATCAAAAGAGATTGACAAAGACTCGATCCCACAAAAGAAATGTGAATGCAAAGAGCTACTATGTTTGATGGAGAAAAAGCTTCCTACTCTATTTTTTGATATTCAGGTTCATTTATTAGTCCATCTTGTAGATGAAATAGGGATTGTAGGTGTTGTGAACACTCGATGGATGTTTTCGGTTGAGCGATTTATGGGAATATTAAAAGGTTACGTGTAGCAAAGAGTGAAACCAAAAGGATCCATGGCAAAGGGTTGGATGCTTGAAGAGTGCATGTACCATGTTAGTGGGTACCTTGAAAGAGTTCATGAAGAAGCTCCACGTGCATGGACCAATGAGTCTTCTTCAAAAATAACAGACGAGGTATTATCAGGTAAGGAAGTTCCATTTTTATTTACATTTCAAGAAAAAAATGATGTTTCTACTTTTGTAGCATATCATAGCGAATGCATGCAAGCATTCGTTAGTGAGTACGAACAAAAACTTCAAAATCTCCCAAGTAAATAACGGAGAAAAAAAGGATATAGATGTAATCTCGATGATAATGAGATTACAAATATATCTTCTTTTATGGATTAGCTATATACTCGTTTGCAACAAGCCAATGTAAATAATAAAGAAATCTCAGATGAGTAGCGAGAGTTAATGATAGGTTGTGAACAAAAGGTAATTTTATTTTAATAATATTTTGTTTTTTTCATATATGTATATTAATTTCTTTTTACTAATTTAATTTCTTTTGTAGGCTCGTATGTCACTAATATGTGGGCTTTTCGACAACATATTAGAATCAAAGATATTGATTCTTTACGTAAAACAAAGGATTCTAGTATTGTTGCTTCTTTCAAGCAACTATCACGTGCTAGCTCAAAAGACACGAACCTTATAGATGGTGAACTTGGTTACGTGGAAACTATTGTTGGTATCTACGAAATATCATTTCGTACATTCAAATAGGTTAAAAAAAGTTTATATTCTTTATGATAGAGTTTATTATTTTTTAAAGCACCTAATAATGGTTTTTTGTTTTTATATATTTTGATAGGTCATTTTGAAGATTGACTGGTTTCGAGCCAAGTATAAAGGTAGTAATTCCACATTGAGAAAGGAATTATCTGGGTTTTGGGCAATTGATTCTTCCAAGGTAATGCGATCTACTAGAGAACCATATATTCTTCCTAGGCATATTGAACAAGCATTTTTTTATAAAAACCCTGATGCTCATCCTTGGTGGCAAGTCATTCATGTTGAACCTAGAGGTAGTTCATTGTTTGAATAGTTTATTGTTATAGAGATCAAAGAAATTCCTCTTGATGATTCACCATCAGATACTGATACAACAACATTTGAAAGAGACATTAGAATCATTGTACATGATAATGATACTAGTCTTTTTGATGAAGAGGATAATAGTCTACATGCTGATTCTATTGATGATGAAGAGGAATTACCAGAAATTGATATTAGTCCATCAATAGATGATGTCATTCATGAGAACACACATTTAACAATAGAAGAAATAAATGAAATCAATAAGGATAATGAAGATGACACTATAGTGATGTCTTACCAAAATGATGGCAAGAATGAAAACATATGAGTAGATTAGATAGTAAATCCTACTCTAGTTATCGATCAATAACTAGCATAGATAGTAAATCCTACTCTAGTTATCGATCAGTAACTACTCTTGAATCATTTGAATGGATGGTAGATAAAAGATTCTTCTTTATTCAACTAGCATATCGGTGAACCCTACTAGAGAGATGAAATCATGTTCTTTTAAGTTAGAACATGAAGCTCACGGGTATGCCTAAAATTTTATATAAAGCTTTACTTTCGAGGAGCAAATTTTTATCATGTATGTATGCATATGTGTGTGTATTCATGTGTAGTATATGTATACATGTGTTAGTATGCACATATATGTGTTTCATGTATATGTATGTGTGTGCATGTGTGTGATATATGTATACATGTGTTAGTATGCACACGTGTATGTATGCATATGCATTTGTGTAATATATACAAGTGTGTTTATAATTGTGTATGCATATATAAGTATACATGTGTGCATGTAGGCATGTATATGTGATGTGTATATATGTATATGTGTATATGCGTAAATGTGTACATGTAAATATGTATATATATATATATATATATATATGTGTGTGTGTGTGTGTGCGCATATAGGCATGTATGTATGATGCATAATGTATCTACTCCATCATTTTATATTTATGTATGTGTATCTACATGATGTGTATGTATCTTTGTATATATTATGATCCTCGTTGATTCGAGTAGCTATATATAGAGGCATAAGGTTGGGAGGAGAGACATCTCTCTAGTAGGTGGTCGGAGGAATAGATGCAATGTGTACATATACTTCAATCATATGGCTAAAAGGTTGAATTAGGGTTTCTAAATTAGGGTTTGTAAAATCGTAATATCAAAATTAGTGTTCCCAAATTAGGGTTTTTGAATTAGGATATATATATATATATATATATATATATATATATATATATATATATATATATATATATATATATATATATATATATATATATATATATATATATATATATATATATATATATATATATATAATTAGATATATATATACACACACACACACACTATATGTATGTGTGTCTATATGTGTGTATGCATGTGTGTGTATATATGTGTATCCATATGTGTGTATGCATGTGTTGTGTGTGTGTGTGTATGCATGTGTATGTGTATATATGTATGTAAATATGGTTATGTGAGTCTATGTGTGTGTACATATGATTATGTATGTGTATGTGTATGTGATTATGTGTATGTGTATGTGTCTATGTGTGTATTCATTATATATGTGTAACTGCATGCATGTGTGTGTGTAAATGTGGATGTATGTGTGTATGTGTAAATGTTCATGTGTGTGTAAATGTGCATGTATGTGTGTGTATGGATGTGTATGTGTGTGTATGCATGTATGTATACCTCTAGTCACACTCCTTTCTCTCTCTCTCTCATATACATACATACATACATACATTAACACACATACGCATATCCACATATATATACATACACACATACACATGTATGCATTTGACCTGATGTGCATGTATGTTTGTGTATATATGTGTGTGCATATAAATATGTGTATAAATATATATGTAAATATATGTGTATATTATGTTATGTGTATATATACAGTTACACATATAAATATAACAAATAAAAGCAATGCATACCGTGCATTATCACGGCGATGAACCATAAGTGTTTGCATCTCTTTTAGACACCACTTATCTGACCACCGAGTCCCAAATTCTGTCTCAAGTGAACTAAGCATGTATTTTTTATCCCTCTCATCATGCTCACTACAAAAATAAAAAAAAATCATGTAAATAAAACATAAGATATTTATTTCAATTTATACTATGTAAAAGTTATACGTACTTTCTCTGCAAGTGGAGAAGGTGCAAGTAGGAGTCGCATAATGCTCCCATTCTTCTCTTGAACTCCAATCCATTCCCTATATACACTTTATTCCCCTCTGGCTCTATATCACATTCCAGCCCTAGGATGCATATGCGAAGCACCTGTGCTCTGCTCTCATGATCTGGAGGTGGTATAGGTGTCCTAAAAATAGATAGATATAAATAAATAAAAATATGTATTATAATATCATTAAAAAAATTGTGAAAAAAAACGTAATTATGAGTAGATAGTTCTCATCCTGCTTGTGGAAGTGCAAAAGATCCCTCCTCTGATCGCTAGGTAAGCATCTGGATCATAAAATCTAGCTCATCATCATGCATCTCTGAGTACTCATGCATGATGATCCCTGAGGTATCAATCGGAACTCTTGCTCTCATAAGACTTTTTATGAGAGTGAGTTTTGCCTTTCTCTCTCTACTAGGATCCATAATACCTATACATATAAAGCAAAATGGGTTAGAAATCAATATATGTATGTGTACATATGTATGCATGTATATGTATGTGTATGTATATGTATATGTGTATGCATGTGTATGTGTGCATTGTGTATGCATGCATACGTATATATGCATGTGTATTCATATGTGTATGTATGTGTGTATGTTTGTTGGCAGGTATGCATGCGACACATGTGTATATGTATATGTATGTATTTCTATGTGTGTGTATATGTATGTGTATGCATGTGTATGTGTGTATGCATGCATATGTGTATATGCATGTGTGTATATGTGTGTATGTACATGTAAGTATGTATATGTGTGTGTATGTGTATGAAGGTGTATATGTGAGTGTGTGTATGTGTGTAAGCATGTAAGCATGTATGTATGCATATGCATTTGCATTATGTATGCATGTGTGTGTATGCATGTATGTATGTATGCATATGCATATGTATGCATGTATGTGTATGTGTGTGTGTATGTATGTGTATGTGTGTGTATGCATATATGTGGGTGTATGTGTCCATGTGTGTGTATGTGTGTGTGTGTGTCTATGTGTGTATATACGTGTGTATCTGTGTATATATGTCTCTATGCATGTGTATGTGTGTGTGTAAATGTGTGTGGATGTGTGTGTGTGTAAGTGTGTATGTCTTTATGTATGTATGTGTTGTTGGTGTAAATCACAAGCCTACACATTTGGCTTGAAAGATATCTTGAAGATCTTACATATGTGAAGAAGCATAGGAACCATTGCTAGTGGTTAATTACCACTTTATCTCATTGTAAAAGTCAAATTGACTTGGAATCTCTTGTAATCACCTATCAAAAGGATTCATGGAAAAGTTAGTCGTTTGATTGAAAGAATATCTCCTAACATATAGGAGCATGATCATAGGGAGTCATTGGACATTTTATGGTGTCATTGGAAAGCTAAGGAAGTCTAGTTATGAACTCTGAAGCAATAGAAGAACAAATTGTAAGGCAAGTGATCAATGGGATCAAGGCTGATGACAAATGGGAAAGCTTCACCACTGCCATGGATCTTTACATGGACATGCACACTCCAGATCTTACAACTCTCATGGGACAATTGTTTTCTCATGAAGCAAAGCTCAACAAGAATGGAGACACATCCAAAGGTAATAACTCTTCTGCCCTATACACTGATAATAAGTCTAAAGATAAAGGCAAGAGCAAGAAGGTGGAAGATGAAGGTTCAACCTCTCAAGCCAACTATGCAGGAAGAGGTAGATCATCAAGAGGAAGGGGTAGAGGAGGTAAGCAAGGTAGGGGGAGATCTTATAACTCCTCACCATGCAACATTTGTGGTTTATCAAATCATACTACAGATGAGTGTTTCAGGAATTACAAGAATCAGAGAGGAAGAGGATATAAAAAAGGTGGCTACTCACAGTCAAGAGGTAGATTCAACCATCACCAAGGCTACAACAATAACTACAACAACAACTACAACAATAATTACAATGGCAACTACCAAGGAGGATTCAAATCCAGGAAGGATAACAACAACTACACAGAGGAGCAGGATGAATCTCTTCTAATCATGAACATGACTTCAAAGTCAGGTACAAATGATGACCACCTATTCTACATTGACTCAGGATGCTCAAATCATGTGGCTGGCAATGTAGCACTACTCTCTGATCTTGAGGAACCAAAAGGTAAGCATCAAGTTCAAACAGGTGATGACACAAAGCATTCAATAGTTAAAGTTGGAAATGTTTAGACGTGATGGAAATCAGAATTTGTTGAGTAGGGTACTCTATGTACCAACCATTACCGAAAATTTGATGAGTGTTGGTCAGATTGTGGAGAAAGGTTTGCAAGTTAGATTCAATCAATATGGAGCATATGTGGAGGATCCAAGACATGGATTCAAAAGGATTGCTAAAGGAGAAAAATCAGGTAGACTTTTCACTTTTGAGTTAGAAGATACAAAGAATATTGCACTATACAGCTATAAAGATCAAACACTTTCAGAGCTTGAGATTTGGCACAAAAGGTTAGGGCACATAGGAGAAAGAACCTTGAAACAAATTTCTAGGGACCAATGTGTGCTTGGGATACCCAATGTATCCAAGCAACATAAACCTAGAGCTTGTACACACAGATGTATGGGGACCAAGCAAATTCAGGATAAGGTACTATGTGTCTTTCATTGATGATTATAGCAGATGGACTGTATTGTACTTCATGAAGCACAAGGATGAGGTATTTAATTGCTTTAAAAATATCTTGCATTAGTTGAAAATCAGATAGGAAGGAATTTGAAGAGGCTAAGGTCAGATGGAGGAGGTGAGTACTTCTCCAATGAATTTGAAGACTTCTTGCAGGACAGAGGCATCAAAAGAGAGATAACCACAAGGTATTCTCCTGAACAGAATGGGGTAGCTGAGAGAAGAAATAGATTAATTGTTGAGACAGCTAGGTCTATGTTGAATGAGAAAAAGTTACCTAACTATCTATGGGCAGAAAGTGTTTCTACTGCCACTTATCTCATAAACAGGTTACCATCTAAGTCTCTTGATGGTATGACACCCTATGAAGCATGGCATGGTAAGAGACCCTCACTTGACAATTGCAAAATATTTGGATGTGTAGCATATGTACACATTCCTTCTCAGATAAGAGGTAAGCTAGACCCAAAGGCTGAAAAATGCATCTTTATTGGGTATGATTTAAATAAAAAAGGTTACAGGTTTTATAATCCTATCAATAAGGGATTCATGGTAAGCAGAGATGTAGTCTTTGATGAAAATGATTCTTGGTATGAGAATGAATGCAGGAAGATCAAATTACCCTATGATTTGGAAGAGGAATTTCCAAGTCTTACAAAGGAGGAACCTACTCAAAATGAAGACTCAAGTTCAGATGATGAAACTACTATCAATCTTGAAGAATTCAAAGCATGGAAGTCCAAAGGCAAAATGAAGATGAAGAAGCTTGAAGACATACCTGAATCTTCAGCTCAACCATTTAGAAGATCACAAAGAGAAAGCAAGAAACCTATCAGATATGGGTATGATACATCTCTTGTTACTAAACATTCTGTTTATCTTGCCAAAGATTTGTCAAATGAAGAACCAGGATCATATGAAGAAGCAATAACCAAATCAGAATGGAAAGAAGCTATGGATGAGGAGATTGATGCACTCAAGGAGAGTGACACATGGGAGTTAGTACCTAAGAAGGACTCAATGAAGGTAATAGGATCCAGATGGATCTACAAGCTTAAAAGAAATTCTGATGGCACAATTAATAGGTACAAAGCCAGATTGGTAGCCAAGGGTTTTGCACAAACCCAAGGCATTGACTATATGCACATGCACATACATGCACATACATACATATACACACACATACACATGCACATACATACATATACACACACATACATATACTCTTAGGTACACACATATGAATGAATTATATAATTAAAGTATTAAAACAAATATACACATGCACACACACACATGCACATACCTACATATACACATATACATGCACATACACACACATACACATAGAGTTATACATATACATGCATATACATATACACACACATACACAAGAACATGCACATATTGATACACACATATACACTTATACATGCACATGCACATACATACATATACACACACATACACATGCACATACATACATATACACACACATACATATACACTTAGGTACACACATATGAATGAATTATATAATTAAAGTATTAAAACACATATACACATGCACACACACATGCACATACCTACATATACACATATACATGCACATACACACACATACACATAGAGTTATACATATACATGCATATAAATATACACACACATACACAAGAACATGCACATATTGATACACACATATACACTTATACATGCACATGCACATACATACATATACACACACATACACATGCACATACATACATATACACTTAGGTACACACATATGAATGAATTATATAATTAAAGTATTAAAACACATATACACATGCACACACACATGCACACACACATGCACATACCTACACATACACATATACATGCACATACACGCACATACACATAGAGTTATACATATACATGCATATACATATACACACACATACACATGCACATGCACATACTCATACACACATATACACTTATACATGCACATGCACATACATACATATACACACACATACACATGCACATACATACATATACACACACATACATATACACTTAAGTACACACATATGAATGAATTATATAATTAAAGTATTAAAACACATATACACATGCACACACATGCACATACCTACATATACACATATACATGCACATACACACATATAAACATAGAGTTATACATATACATGCATATACATATACACATATGTACATACACATGCATATGCACATACTCATACACACATATACACTTATACATGCACATGCACATACATACATATACACACACATACACATACACATACACATACATACATACATATACACACACATACACATGCACATACATACATATACACACACATACATAATTAAAGTATTAAAACACATGCTTAATATAAACAATAATAACAATCAATAGAACAAAACTCTTCATTACTTAATACCATACACACAATCCAAACATAACTGAAATGAAAATTATATAGATAAAATATATATATATATATATATATATATATATATATATATATATATATATATATATATATATATATATATATATATATATATATATATATATATATATATATATATATATATATCAATGTAAATACATATAATCCAATGTCATAATCAACTAAAATCCTAATCATCATCATCATGATCATTATCATCATCAGCAATATCATGATCATCCTGATCTTCCTCATCCTCATCGTCATGATCACCCTGTGACGATCGAGATCATCCCTCCTGTGTCTATCTCTCCACCTCATCCATACTTGTCTCTCCATAATACTCCTGTATTACATATAACAAACATAAATAAATAAAGTAATTAAACCATTAATAAAAACAAAATAATTGCTGATATATTTAGGTAGTGATGTGTGTGAACACTCTAGGACTGCCGGGGCACTTTTTTCCCTCTTTAGGAGTTTTTTTCCCCCGGCTTGTATATACGCCTATTGCCCTAATGGGCTACTTATCTTTGTACATTCTCTAGTAATACATTCAGTCTTGCGTGTTGTGCTCCAAGCTTCTTCTTCTTCCTTGTGCTGTTCGTGTGCTTCCGCAGACGTCTAACTCCAACAATTGGTATCAGAGCAGGTCGTCGCTTCTTCTAGGGCGCCGTCGACACTCCTCCGTTTGCAGTCTCAGATTCGCACGAAATTTGGTGAGCATACTCTGGGTGTTTCCGAGATCAAAACAGCTTTGCTGTGTGGTGCCAAAATCGCGATCTGAGCTCGTTTTGGCCTTCGAACGCACTATCACAGTGCTTGTGCAGGCTATTTCGTCCTTTTGTGCCAAAGGTATCTACCAGTTTCTATTCGCCAGTTTAAGCATCTCGAAGTCTGCTACAGGTCTAGCAGAACTCGTTTGGGCAGTTCCATTCAACTTTTTGAGATACAGTCAATTTTCTGCATCAAGGTATTTTAGTCACCGGCCATGGCTGAAAGCAGTGATGTATTCCGTATGTTGGCTGTTGAGGATAAGTTGGATGGTACCAACTACCCATTATGGGCTTATATGATGCGACATGTACTAGTTGCAAAAGGATTGTGGAACATTGTGCAGGGTGTTGAAAGACGTCCTGTTACACCTGTAACGACAGGTACTGCAAATACAGGTGTTGGAGCTGATGAAGATGGTGTCGAAGATGATATTCCGCAGATTCCTGTTCGTGCTGCTGTTTCTGTTGCACCTACTGCAGAGCAGATTCGTTGGGATGGCAGAGATGCCCAGACACATGCATTGATAGCTTTGTCTGTCAAACGTGCCATTATTCCTCACATTCGCTCTTGCAGAACAGCAAAGGATGCTTGGGATACACTTACCACTTTGTACCACGCTAGGAATGAGGCTCGTGTTGCTTACCTCCGAAAACAGTTGGAGAGTGAGCACATGAATGAAGGTGATTCTATGGACAGTTTTCTTACAAAGATCAAAGACCTAAAGGAACAATTGATTTCTGCTGATGAGGTTATACCAGATAGCTCACTTGTGCAGACCGTTCTGAATGGTCTTCCTGATTCATATCAGAGTTTTGCCTCTACTCTTCGGTTGATGATGAAAGGCAATCCGAATGCCTTGTCATTTGAGGAATTAGTCTCTGTTCTGTTGCAGGAAGATCAGTCCAGGCAGAACAGGTCCATTATGCGTGTTGCAGATCAAGCTTTCCTGGCTAGTCAGAAGGGCAAAGGAAATGGAGCTCTTCTACTAGTAAGCAGAAATCTACAAATGCTGCACATTCAAAGAACCAAGACAAAGATGAGAAAAAATCAGAAAAGCAGAAATTGTTTTGTAAGTACTGTAAAGGAAATGATCATATCATAAAGAACTGTCCAAAACTGGCTGCTAAAGAGGCAAAGAAGAAAGAGGCATGGTTGTTGCAGAGGCCTCTACACCAAAAACAGAGTCTGCAAATCTTGTGCAGGAAGAAGAATGGGCGTTTACTACTGTCTGCAGTTTTGACCCATCTTCTCCTGATCAGTGCATGTCTGCAGTAGACTCAGATGTTTGGTACTTTGACAGTGGGGCGACCAAACATATTACCTTGCAGCGCAGTTTCTTCTCTTCACTCGAGCCTGCCCCTACAGGGAATACTGTCACGTGCGCCAATAACTCCTCTTATCCTGTTATGGGAGTTGGTAAGATCATTCTGACTACTGCTGATGGTAGTTCTTTCACTTTGTCAGATGCTTTATTTGTGCCAGGGATCAAAAAGAATCTGTTATCAGTTTCTGCATTAGCCAAGATTGGCTTGGTTGTGAAATTTGTTGATGACAGGTGTACAGTCCATGATCTCTCAAATGGCGATGTGATTATTGCTTCTGGCATTTTATGTCGTGGGCTGTATAAGCTCATAGACTATGAAAGATCTGTGAATGATTCGGCATGTGCAGTTCATGATTCTCAGGCTATGTCAGATGCAAAGCTTTGGCATGCACGCTTTGGTCATCTGAATTTTGCTAGTTTGTTATGCCTGCAGAAATCTGAAATGGTGTCCTCTTTGCCCAAACTTGAGGCACCTGGAAAACATGTTTGTGAAGGCTTTATTTTGGGCAAAATGCAGCGTTCTTCCTTTCCAAAAGATGGTTCATTTCGGGCTACGCAGAAATTGCAGCTTGTACATAGTGATGTCTGTGGTCCTATGCAGACACCCTCTTTTGGAAATTACCTTTACTTCGTGACTTTCATTGATGATTTTTCCAGGCATGCATGGGTATATCCACTCAAAGCAAAGTCCGAAGTGTTCATGTGCTTCAAACAATTTTTGGTTTTGGCTGAAAATCTGTCAGCATGTAAAATGGACACCCTCCGTTCTGATCGAGGGGGGGAATATATGTCTTCAGATTTTAATGCATTTCTGGCTGAACGTGGGATAAAACACCAGTGTACAGTGCCGTATACACCTCAACAGAATGGAGTTGCTGAACGGAAGAACATGTCTCTCATGGAGATGGCGAGGTGTATGGTCAAGAGTCAGGCTTTACCTCATAGTTTCTGGCTTGAGGCTGTCATGTGTGCAGCATATGTACTGAACAGGTGTCCCACTAAAGCGTTGCAGTCTATCACTCCATATGAGGCTTGGCATGACCGCAAGCCATCTGTTGCTCATCTGCGTGTTTTTGGTTGTTTGGCATATGCATTAGTGCCTGAACAACATCGCAGAAAATTGGATGATAAGCCAGTAAAATGTATTTTTGTTGGGTATAGTTCTGAAAGTAAAGGCTATCGTCTGTATCATCCACAGACTAAACGCATTCTGGTTAGCCTTTGTGGAAGATGCTATTCAGCCATTGCTTTCATGTACTAAGGAGACATCTGTTAGCTCCAAAGACATGTATGATACTTTGATGCCTCTTTTTACAGGTGGACAGTCTAGTGCTGGTCCTAATGAGGCAACTTCTCAGCCTTTGCAGGTTTCATATGATGATGCAGATCATTCCATTTCTGATGCAGATTTACATGATGCACTTGCTGATGAGAGAGCTGATATTGAGCAGGCAAAAACTATGCCAAAATGGCTGGTGCAGACTTTGCATGACAGCAAATTAGATGCACCTTTGTCATATTGTACTCGTTCAGGCTCTCATAGTGCCTCCTTTGCATCAGATTACTATGCTATGGCTGCATCTAGTCTCTGTGATGAGAATGAGCCTGTTTCTTTTGATGAAGCACAAAATTTAGAAAATTGGATGGCTTCTATGCAATCTGAATATGATGCTATAATGAAGAATGGTACATGGTCTTTATGTGACTTGCCTCCTGGCAAGAAGGCCATTGGCACTAAGTGGGTATACAAGCTGAAGCGTAAACCTGATGGTACAGTTGACAGGTATAAGGCTAGGCTTGTTGCAAAGGGTTATGCACAGGAAAGAGGCATTGATTTTGATGCGACCTTTGCACCTACATGCCGATGACTACTGTTCGGAGCATTTGTGCACTTGCAGCCCATCATGGTTGGATGTACATCAGTTGGACATTAAAACAACATTTCTGAATGGTGACTTGCATGAAGAAGTGTATGTTTTTCAGCCCCGTGGCTTTGTGCAGAAAGGGCATGAGAACCAGGTGTGCAGGTTAAAGAAGGCGTTATATGGTTTAAAGCAAGCACCACGTGCTTGGTATGAGAAGATACATGCCTATCTGATTGCACATGGTTTTGAGAACAATCCAACTGAAAGCACCTTATATGTTAAGCGTGCTAATGATGTGCTTCTGATCATTGTTGTCTATGTTGATGACATGCTGCTCACTGGTCCAATTGAGACACATATTGCTGATTTTAAGGCTGATTTGCATGCCTCATTTGAGATGTCTGATTTGGGGCATTTGCATCACTATTTGGGCATTCAGTTTATGCACGTTGATGGTGGAATGGCTTTGTGTCAAACGAAATATATTGACACATTATTGCAGCGTTTTGGCCTTGAAGACTGTAAGCCTATTGCCACTCCTATGGAGACAGGTTTACGATTGAGTCTTCATGATGCTGGAGATGCATTTGATGCTGTTCTCTATCAGCAGGCTGTTGGATGCTTGATTTACTTATGCATTACTCGGCCAGATATTCAGTTTGCTGTCTCACAGATGAGCAGGTTTATGCATTGCCCAAGAGTCACGCATTGGAAAGCGGTTAAGCGCATCTTTCACTACTTGCGTGGTACTCGGCTACTTGGGTTGTTTTATCCCAAGGGGGGATCACTACCGCCAAATTTGCATGCTTTTTCTGACTCAGATTGGGTTGGTTGCTATGACACTCGTGTGTCCACTAGTGGTTTTTGCTTCATGCTTGGTAGCTCATGTATATCTTGGTTGAGCAAGAAGCAGCCTACTGTGGCCACTTCCAATTGTGAGGCTGAGTATAGGGCAGCTTTCACAGCGACTGTTGAGTGTGTGTGGCTCAGACGCCTTATGGCTGATTTGGGTGTTGGCCAGTCTTCTGCCACCACCATCTTCATTGACAGTCAGAGCGCATTGGCAGTTGCGAGGAACCCTGTGTTCCATGCTCGCACTAAGCACATTGAGGTGCATTATCACTATGTCAGGGAGAGGTTCTCTGCTGGGGAGATCAGCTTGGCATATGTGCCCACGCAGGAGAACATTGCAGACCTTTTCACGAAGGCTCTGCCTAGGGAGAAGTTTGAAGCTTTCCGCAAAGCTTTGGGCTTACTTCCTTTTGTGGAGTGATTTCCACATAGCTTGGCACTTCCTTATACATGAGTGCCAGCTCCTTGTTCACCGCATCACTCCCAGGGGGGATTTGTTGATATATTTAGGTAGTGATGTGTGTGAACACTCTAGGACTGCCGGGGCACTTTTTTCCCTCTTTAGGAGGTTTTTTTTCCCCGGCTTGTATATACGCCTATTGCCCTAATGGGCTACTTATCTTTGTACATTCTCTAGTAATACATTCAGTCTTGCGTGTTGTGCTCCAAGCTTCTTCTTCTTCCTTGTGCTGTTCGCGTGCTTCCGCAGACGTCTAACTCCAACAATAATTATATAAAATTTAAAAATACTCACAAAGGCATCAGGATGATCTTGCATATACTCGCCCAAACGTCGATATCCAAAATGTGTAGCATACTCGATCTCATGTTTCATAGGATATCGGCCATAATCCGTCCGCTGCAATGAAACAAATAAAAAACATTAGTTGCTTGCATTTTAACTAAAATAAAAAATATACTCACAATAACACATATACTTACAAACGTTGCTACAAAACCATTATGGCCCATTTGGCCTAGGTGCGATGTGTGGCCCGACTCCACTCTCTTCTTTGCAGCAGCCTGTTTATTCAAGAAAAAAATACATAAATTAAATGTAAAAAATTACTAAAATATATAAAAATTATAAATATAAAGTATTAATTTGTGTACCTTCTGCTGAGGAAATGACTCCTGAAGACGTAGCTGTCTACGAAAAAACTGCCACGTCTCAGGTGGTATGTTAGCTCGCCTCTTATTTTTTTCGACCATACAATATCTCTTATTAATTTAATCTCAAACAGAAAAAAAAATTAGAATACATACAAATATATACACACAGATACACACACATATCCACATACACATATACATGCAAACATATACGCATACATATATGTATACATATACACATATACATACATATAACATAAACACACATATACATATCCACATATATACGTACACACACATGCATGCATATACACTCATTGATACAAAATACATGCATTTATCCCACAATAATGTGTAGTTGTGTATATGTGAATATGTATGTATGTGTAAATGTGAATATGTGTGTATGTGTAAATATGTATATGTGAATTTTTTGTGTATGTAGATAATCAGATTATTAATACCAAATACCATTATTTGTAGATTCTGATCAATCAGATGGAACTCCACCACCGTCTCCTCATCGTGCGACGACTTTATACTGTAAGTATATAAAATATTTAATTTTAAATATATTTGATGGATACATAACTTATATATTTTTTTTTGTTTCTTATTATGTGCAGATTCTGATCAATCAGAGGGTACTCCACCACCTCCTACCCATGCAACGACTTCACATGTGTCCTCCGATAGGAATTATGATGAATTTTACTATGAAGAGCATATTATATGTTGGTGTAACTCTCGTTATAGCATGTATCAAAGACCACGATTGGAATGTATTGAACATGAGGCAGAGTATGGTACTTTTGAGCGTGCACCATCACCTAGTCAACGTGATAATGCTTGGGTATGTATTTTTCTATATATATTAATGTCATTATTTTATTTAAAAACCATATATAAAATCAAAT
Organism: Ceratopteris richardii; assembly: GCA_020310875.1. Classification (NCBI taxonomy): domain Eukaryota; kingdom Viridiplantae; phylum Streptophyta; class Polypodiopsida; order Polypodiales; family Pteridaceae; genus Ceratopteris; species Ceratopteris richardii. Next base: position 90,217,475 of record CM035432.1, read on the forward strand.
TATTGTTGATATACAGGAATACTTGCTCGATGATAATGATGATGATGATTTTTCTCATAATGTTAATATACCTCGTACACGTCATGGACTTGCTGTTCATCAATTACAAGCAGAGGTTTCTAGAAATCCTCTACCTCCTGGTTTAGAGAATGAAACGGTTGGAGATTATCCATTGCCAGCTCATGATCGTTCTTTAGTACAAACATATGATAGAAGAAGATATGGAGGATGGAATAGAGGACCACTTCCTTTAGATGGAGAGGTTTTCAACTTTTGGGGTAATCGCTATATGATTGCTCCATCCACTATTACTAATGTTGGTCGTGGTCTCTTTATTGTAGAGGATTTGTATGTGCCTCCGAACTCTGAAGTCACTCTTATGTCATTTTGTGGTCCTATATATGGATGGGGAGATTGGCATTGACTTTCACGTTATGTTCAAAGCATGAGTACTTATGGAATATGCTTGAACGTAGCATCCCTTACTAGTAGAAGGATTTTACATGCAGAAAATGAAAGATTATATATTGATGGAAGACCTTACACACATGGAAATATAGCAGGTTTAATAATGAGTAGTCGAGGGTTACATAATAGTTTAAGAACTAATTGCACATTTGAGGAGCGTGAAAATAGTCATGAATCACCATACATGAGTAGAGATGTATCAAGATACATAGTTGTCAATGCTATTACTACATTACATGCTGGTGATGAACTATTAGTGAATTATGGATGGCGTAGACCTCCAAGAGCACCTTTTAGCTAGAGAGAATAAAATTTCTCTATCCATATTTAATAAGTTATATACTTAATTTTATATTTGAAGTTTACTTTTTATTCATTTATGGAATACTAATGAGTTTTATTTATATGTGTAGATTCCAACGTATGATGTTGATGATATTCGTCCATAGCATTCACAATTACCAGTAAGACCTCATTTATCAGAAGCTTCCATGAGGACGCTACGCAAAACTAATCCTGTGCAATATGCAAAGTTGAAAGATCTATATTCAAAAGATGATAAAGTACAAGATTTGTGTGACAATGATGAAGATGATGGCATGGCAGATTTTATTGAAGATTGGTATCAAAATGACAGTGAGAGCATTGATATTTCTAAAAATGAGAAATATCTTCCAGAGGAATGTCTAAAGCATGTATATGAAGGAAGTCGTTTGACACGACTAAGTGCGAGCTTACTTATTCTCAACCTTCAAAATCGTTTTGGATGGAGTAATGTATCTGTTTCGACACTATTAAGGTATAATGTTCAATTGTCTATCTATTTATATATATATGCATAAATATATATATATATACATACACACATGTATGTATGTATATATATATATATATATATATATATATATATATATATATATATATATATATATATATATATATATATATATATATATATATATATATATATATATATATATATATATATATGCAGGTTTTTATTCTTACTTTAGATAAGGTAAGAACAAGAACTTGAATTGAATGGACACTTTTTGTCCGCACATCTTTTTCAAGTTCTTGTTCTTACCTTATCTAAAGTAAGAATAAAAACCTACATGTATATATGTATATTTATTTATTTACCTTTTTTAATATATCTTTTTTTGATAAACTTACAGGTTATTATCTGAAAAGTTTTTACCAAGTCAGAATATTCTTCCTACCTCACATGATGAAATGAAGAAGATAATAAAAAATCTTGGTATAGATTATCAATGTATACATGCATTTCCTAATGATTGTATTTTATATAGAGGTGAATATGCAGACTCTTTGACATGTCCCAAATGTCAATCTCCTCGATATAAGGGTGAAGAAGGTAAAATCCCAAAAAAGGTATTGAGACATTTTCCATTGGCTCCATGGATTAGACATATGTTTCAAAGCCCCGAATTATCAAAGCTTTTGACTTGGGGACATGATCACAAAAGTACTGATGGAATAATCAGAATTCCTCATGATAGGGTTGCTTTTCAGCATATTGATTCTACATGGCCAGAATTTGCACAAAATCCACAGTTTATAAAGTTAGGAGTTGCATTAGATGGGGTTAATCCATTCTCCATGAAATCTAGTAAATGGTCAACATGGCCAGTGGTAGTCATAAACTACAATCTTCTGCCATATCTTAGCATTAAAAAGGAACATTTAATGCTTTCACTTTTAATCCCAGGCAAAAGACAAGTTAAAGATATGAATGTATATCTTGCTCCTCTCATTGACGATCTTCAAGAGTTATGGAGAGGTATTAATGTCATTGATGTATCGAAAAGCATCAATGAAAGACATATTACGGCTCATGGTATTGTGGCTTGGACTATTCACGATTTTCCTGGATATGGTGTTTGTTCAGGTATTGATGTAATTTTTTTATTCAATATGCATGTAAATGAATATGATTTAATCTAATTATATTTTTATCATTTTCCATGATGCAGGAATATCTACTAAGGGTTATAAAGCTTGTCCATATTGTGGTGATTGGTTGAGATCAATCTATAGTAAGAATCTCAACAAAAATATTTATCTTCGACATCGACGATTCTTGCCTGATGATCATCCATTAAGATCTAAAAGAGAAGTGATACATTTTAATGGAAAGCTTGAAACAGGTCAGTATCCAAAACCTATGACGCCTATGGATTGGTATAAAAAATGGACAGATGGACCTCTTATAGATCCAGAAGCAGAAATCTTCAATGATGATTTAGATAATGAGTATGTGAACAGAGGTAAAGGAAAATTGGCACTCGTAGAGAACATATCAATATGGTATTCTTTGGAGTATTGGAAAGAGTTAAAAGTATGTCATCTTCTTGATCCTATGCATATATTCAAAAATATTGGTTATTCACTATGGCAGCATCTTCTTGGACTAAAAGATACCACAACATCAAGGAATGATTTGAAAGATCAAAAATCCAAACCAAAGTTATGGCCAGTTTTTTATAGACATCGACAAGAAATGACTTATGCATCTGCTCCTTGGGTACTTACAACAAAAGAGATACAGACTATCAACAATAGGATTCAATTGATTAAGACTCCTACAGGATATGGAGCATCGTTTCAAAACATGTTTACTATGGATGATAAGAGCTTATCTAGGTTAAAGACCCATGACTGGTATAACTTTTTGAAACATATTTTACCTTTGGTTATCGATGGATGTACAACAAAAGGAGTACGAGATGTGATCTATCATCTTGGATCACTTATAAGGTAATTATGATACTTTTATATTTAATATGTATGAATCTTGGATATCTTTTATTTTTTAATTAACTTCTTTATAATTGTTTTTATGATATGTATAGGTGGATTACATCCAAAGAGATCGATAAAAACTCGATCCCACAAAAAAAACGTGAATGCAAAGAGCTACTATGTTTGATAGAAAAATAACTTCCTACTTCATTTTTTGATATTCAGGTTCATTTATTAGTCCATCTTGTAGATGAGATAGAGATTGCAGGTGTTGTCAACACTCGATGGATGTTTTGGGTCGAGCGATTTATGGGAATACTAAAAGGTTATGTGCGACAAAGAGCAAAACCAGAAGGATCCATGGAAAATGGTTGGATGCTTGAAGAGTGCATGTATTACGTTAGTGAGTACCTTGAAAGAGTTCATGAAGAAGCTCCACGTGCATGGACCAACGAGTCTTCTTCAAAAATAACAGATGAGGTATTATCAGGTAAGGGGGTTCCATTCTTATTTACATTTCAAGAAAAAAATGATGTTTCTACTTTTGTAGCATATAATAGCGAATGCATGCAAGCATTCCTTAGCGAGTATGAAGAACTTCAAAATCTCTGAAGTAAAAGGCGAAAAACAAAAGATCTAGACGTAATCTCGACAATAATGAGATTATAGATATACCTTCTTTCACGGATTGGCTATATAGTCGTTTGCAATGCGCCAACACAAATAATGAAGAAATCTTAGATGAGCAAAGAGAGTTAATGATAGGTTGTGAACAAAAGGTAATTTTATTAAAATACTATTTTATTTTTTTCATAGATGTATGTTAGTTTCTATTTACTAATTGAATTTATTTTGCAGGCTCGAATGTTCACTAATATGTGGGCTTTTGGACAACATATTAGAATCAAATCCATTGATTCTTTACGTAAAACAGAGGATTCTAGTATTGTTGCTTCTTTCAAGCAACTATCACATGCTAGCTCAAAAGACACGAACCTTATAGATAGCGAGCTTGGTTACGTAGGAACTATTGTTGGTATCTACAAAATTTCATTTTGTACATTCAAACAGGTAGAAAAAAGTTTATATATTTGTTTTAGAGTTAGTTATTTTTTTAAGCACGTAATAATGGGTTTTTGTTGTGATATATTTTGATAGGTCATTTTGAAGGTTGACTGGTTTCGAGCGGAGTATAAAGGTAGTAATTCCACATTAAGAAAGGAATTATCTGGGTTTTGGGCAATTGATTCTTCCAAGGTAATGCGATCTACTAAAGAACCATATATTCTTCCTAGGCATATTGAACAAGCATTTTTTTTTTATAAAAACCCAGATGCTCATCCGTGGTGGCAAGTCATTCATGTGCAACCTAGAGGTAGGTCATTGTTTGAACAGTTTATTGTTAGAGAGATTGAAGAAAGTCCTCTTGATGATTCAGCATCAGATACTGATACATCAACATCTGAAATAGAAATTAGAATCATTATACGTGATAATGATACTAATCTTTTTGATGAAGAGGATAATTCTCTACATGCTGATTCTACTGATGAGGAAGAGGAATTACCATAAATAGATATTAATATATCAATAGATGATGTGATTCATGAGAACATAGATCTAACAATAGAAGGAATAAATGAAATCAATAAGGATAATGAAGATGAGACTATATTGATGTCTTACCAAAATGATGGCAATAATGAAAACATATGAGCAGATTAGATAGTAAATTCTACTCTAGTTATCGATCAATAACTTGAAGCTTCTGAATGGATATCAGATAATAGATTTTTTCATTAACTTGAATAACGATGAATCCTACTAGAGAGATGAAATCATGTTCTTCTAAGTTAGAACATGAAGCTCGGGGGTATGCCTAATTATTTTATATATAGCTTTATCTTCGAGGAGCAAATTTTTATCATGTATGTATGCATATGTGTGTGTATTCATGTGTATTATATGTATACATATGTTAGTATGCATATATATGTATTTCATGTATATGTATGTGTTTGCATGTATGTGATATATATATATATATATATACATGTGTTAAATATGCATATGTGTATATATGCATATGCATTTTTGTAAAATACTCATGTATTCATGTAATATATGCAAGTGTTTATATTTGTGTACATGTATATATGTATATGTGTCTATGTGTAAATATGTATGCATGTATATATATGTTTATGTGTGCATGTAGGCATGTATATGTGATGTGTACATGTATATATGTCTATGTGTAAATGTGTACATGTAAATATGTTAGTATGTATATATATATTATGTGTGCATTTAGGCATGTATGTGTGATGCATAATATATCTACTCCATTTTATATTTATGTATCCTATCTACATGATGTGTATATATCTTTACATATATTATGATCCTCGTTGATTTGAGTAGCTATATATAGAGGTATAAGGTTGGGAGGAGAGACATCTCTCTAGTAGGATGTCGGAGGTGTACATATACTTCAAACATATGGCTAAAAGGTTGCATTAAGTTTTTAAATTAGGGATTTTAAAACCCTAATATTGAAATTAGTGTTTTCAATTTAGGATTTTTGAAATAGGATTTATTTATTTATTTATTTATGCGTATGCATGTTGTGTGTATGTATGTGTATCTATATGTGCATATGCATGTGTTGTGTGTGTATATATGCATGTGTATATGTATATATGCATGTAAATATGATTATATGAGTCTATGTGTGTGTACATATGATTATGCATGTGTATGTGTATGTGAGTATGTGTACGTGTATGTGAGTATGTGCATGTGTCTATGTGTATTCATTATATGTGTGTAACATTGCATGTGTATGTGTGTGTAAAAATGTGCATGTATGTGTGTGTATGTATAAATGTGCATGTATATGTATATGTGTGTAAATGTGCATGTATGATGTATATGTGTGTGTATGCGTGTATTTATACCTCTAGTCTCACTCTTTTCTCTCTCTCTCTCTCTCATATACATACATACATGCATAAACACACATACTCATATCCACACATATATACATAAAAGCAGTGCATACCGTGCATTATCGCGACGATGAGCCATAAGTGTCCGCATCTCTTTTAGACACCACTTAAGCGACCATCCTGTCCCAAACTCTGTCTCAAGTGAACTAAGTACATATTTTTTATCCCTCTCATCATGCACACTACAAAAACAAAAAACATAATGTAAATAAAACATAAGATATTTATTTCAATTTATATGTAAAACTTTTACTTGCTTTCACGGTAAGTGGACAAAGCGCAGGTAAGAGTCGCATAGTGCCTGCACTCTTCTCTTGAACTCCTATCCGTTCCCTATGTACACAATGTTCCCCTTTGGCTCTATGTCGTACTCTAGTCCTAAGGTGCCTATGCATGTCCTCATAGGCAACTCTACTCTGCTATCACGATTTGGAGGTGGTATAGGTGTCCTAAAAATAGATAGATAGAAATAAATAAAAATATATGTTATAATATCATTAAAAAAGTTTATGAAAAAAAAAACATACCTATGAGCAGATAGCTCTCTTCCTGCATGTGGAGCCACAGAAGAGCCCTCATCTGATCGCTGGGTAAGCATCTGGATCGTATAATCTAGCTCCTCATCAAACATCTCTGAGTAATCACGCATTATGGCCCCAAGAGTATCAGACGGAACTCTTGCTCTCATAAGACTTTTTATGAGAGTGAGTTTCGCATCTCTCTCTACTGGGATCCATAATACCTAACATATAAAACAAAATGGTTAGAAATCAATATATATACGTGTACATATGTAAGTGTGTATGCATTAAGTATGTGTATGTATGCATGTGTGTGTGTATGTATGTGCGTGTATGTGTGTGTGTATGTGTGTGTGTATGTGTGTATGCATGTGTATGTGTGTGTATGCATCATTATGTGTATATGTGTCTATGTGTGTATGTGTGTGTATATGTGTGTGTGTATGTATGTGTATATGTGTGTGTGTATGTATGCATGTATGTATGTATGCATATGCATATGCATTATGTATGTATATATATGCATGTATGTGTATGTGTGAGTATGTCTCTCTATGTGTGTGTATGCATATATGTGTGTATGTATGCATATATGTGTGTATGTGTGTGTGTATATGTGTTTGTATGTGTGTATGCATGTGTATGTGTGTGTATGCATCATTATGTGTGTAAGTGTCTATGTGTGTTTGTGTGTGTGTATATGTGTGTGTGTGTGTCTATGTGTATGTGTGTGTCTATGAGTGTGTATGTGCTTATGTGTATGTATGTATCTATGTGTGTGTATGTGTCTATGTGTATGCATGTATGTATGCATATGTGTGTGTATGCATGTGTATGTGTGTGTATGCATCATTATGTGTGTATGTGTCTATGTGTGTATGTATATGTGTGTGTTGTCTATGTGTATGTGTGTGTGTCTATGAGTGTGTATGTGTTTATGTATATGTATGTATCTATGTGTGTGTATGTGTCTATGTGTGTATGTGTCTATGTGTGTATGTGTATGCATGTATGTATGCATATGTGTGTGTATGCATATGTATGTGTGTGTATGCATCATTATGTGTGTATGTTTCTATGTCTGTATGTTTGTGTGTGTGTATATATGTGTGTGTGTATGTGTATGTGTCTATGTGTATGTGTCACTATGCATCTATGAGTGTGTATGTGTCTATGTGTGTGTATGTGTCTATGTATGTAGGTGTATGCATGTATGTATGCATATGTGTGTATGCATTATGTATGCATATGTGTGTGTATGCATTATGTATGCATATGTGTGTGCATGCATTATGTATGTGTATGTATGCATGTATGTATGCATGCATATGCATATGCATTATGTTATATGCATGTATGTGTATGTGTGAGTATGACATTGTCTCTCTATGTGTGTGTATGCATATATGTGTGTATGTGTGTCTATATGTGTTTGTATGTGTGTATGCATGTGTATGTGTGTGTATGCATTCTTATGTGTGTATGTGTCTATGTGTGTTTGTGTGTGTGTATATATGTGTGTGTGTGTCTATGTGTATGTGTGTTTGTCTATGAGTGTGTATGTGTTTATGTGTATGTATGTATCTATGTGTGTGTATGTGTCTATGTGTGCATGTGTATGCATGTATGTATGCATGTGTATGTGTGTATGCATCATTATGTGTGTATGTGTCTATGTGTGTATGTGTGTGTATATGTGTGTGTGTGTGTCTATGTGTATGTGTGTGTGTCTATGAGTGTGTATGTGTTTATGTGTATGTATGTATCTATGTGTGTGTATGTGTCTATGTGTGTATGTGTATGCATGTATGTATGCATATGTGTGTGTATGCATATGTATGTGTGTGTATGCATCATTATGTGTGTATGTGTCTATTTGTGTATGTTTGTGTGTGTGTGTATATGTGTGTGTGTGTATGGGTATGTGTCTATGTGTATGTGTCGCTATGTGTCTATGAGTGTGTATGTGTTTATGTGTGTGTATGTGTCTATGTGTCCGTATGTCTCTATGTGTGTCTGTGTGTGCATGTATGTATGCATATGTGTGTACGTGTGTGTATGCATTATGTATGCATATGTGTGTGTATGCATTATGTATGTGTATGTAAGCATGTGCATTATGTATGCATGTAAGTATGTATGTATGCATATGCATATGCATTATGTATGCATATGTGTGTATGTGTGTGTATGCATTATGTATGCATATGTGCGTGTATGCATTATGTATGTGTATGTAAGCATGTGCATTATGTATGCATGTAAGTATGTATGTATGCATATGCATATGCAATATGTATGCATGTATGTGTATGTGTGTGCATGTCTCTCTATGTGTGTGTATGCATATATGTGTGTGAATGTGTGTGTACATGGGTTTGTATGTGTGTATACATGTGTGTGTGTGTATGCATCATTATGTGTGTATGTGTGTATATGTGTGTGTATGTGTGTGTCTATGTGTATGTGTGTGTATCTATGAGTATGTATGTGTTTATGTGTGTGTATGTGTCTATGTGTGTATGTGTCTGTGTGTGTATGTATTATGCATGTGCATTATGTATGCATGTAAGTATGTATGTACATTGTATGCATATGCATATGCATTATGTATGCATATTTATGCATGTATGTGTTTATGTGTGTATGTCTCCCTATGTGTGTGTGTATGCATATATGTGTGTGTATGTGTGTGTATATGTGTCTGTATGTGTGTATGCATGTGTATGTGTGTGTATGCATGTGTATGTGTGTATGTGTCTATGTGTGCATGTGTGTGTGTATGTGTGTGTGTCTATGTGTATGTGTGTGTATCTATGAGTGTGTATGTGTTTATGTGTGTATGTGTCTATGTGTGTGTATGTGTCTATGTGTATGCATGTATGTATGCATATGTACGTGTATGCATGTGTATGTGTGTGTATGCATCATTATGTGTGTATGTGTCTATGTGTGTATGTGTTTGTGTATATGTGTGTGTATGTGTGTGTGTCTATGTGTATGTGTCACTACGCATCTATGAGTGTGTATGTGTTTATGTGTGTGTATGTGTCTATGTGTGTTTATGTGTCTATGTGTGTATGTGTCTATGTGTGTATGTGTCTATGTGTGTATGTGTATGCATGTATGTATGCATAGGTTTGTGTATGTGTGTGTATGCATTATGTATGCATATGTGTGTGTATGCATTATGTATGTGTATGTTTGCATATGCATTATGTATGCATATGTATGCATGTATGTGTATGTGTGTGTATGTCTCTCTCTATGTGTGTGTGTGTATGCATATATGTGTGTGTATGTGTGTATGTGTGTGTGTATATGTGTGTCTATGTGTGTATGCATGTGTATGTGTGTGAATGCATCATTATGTGTGTATGTGTGTATGTGTCTATGTGTGTGTGTATATGTGTGTGTATGTGTGTGCACGTCTATGTGTATGTGTGTGTGTCTATGAGTGTGTATGTTTGGATGTGTGTGTGTATGAATGTGTGTCTATGAGTGTGTATGTTTGGATGTGTGTGTGTATATGTGTGTCTATGTGTGTATGCATGTGTATGTGTGTGAATGCATCATTATGTGTGTCTATGAGTGTGTATGTTTGGATGTGTGTGTGTATATGTGTGTCTATGTGTGTATGCATGTGTATGTGTGTGAATGCATCATTATGTGTGTATGTGTGTATGTGTGTGTGTATATGTGTGTGTTTGTGTGCACGTCTATGTGTATGTGTGTGTGTCTATGAGTGTGTATGTGTTTATGTGTGTGTATGTGTCTATGTGTGTATGTGTCTATGTGTCTATGTGTGTATGTGTATGCATGTATGTATGCATATGTGTGTGTATGTGTGTGTATGCATTATGTATGCATATGTGTGTGTATGCATTATGTATGTGTATGTATGCATGTGCATTATGTATGCATATGCATTATGTATGTGTATGTATGCATGTGAATTATGCATGCATATGTGTGTGTATGCATGTAAGTATGTATGTATGTACGCATATGCATATGCATTATGTATGCATATGTGTGTGTATGCATGTAAGTATGTATGGATGTACGCATATGCATATGCATTATGTATGCATGTATGTGTATGTGTGTGCATGTCTCTCTATGTGTGTGTATGCATATATGTGTGTGTATGTGTGTGTGTATGTGTGTGTGTATGTGTGTGTGTATGTGTGTGTATGTGTGTGTGTGTGTGTATGTGTGTGTGTATGTGTTTGTATATGTATGTGTATATGTGTGTGCATGTGTATGCATTATGTGTGCATGTGTATGCATTATGTGTGCATGTGTGTATGCAACATTATTTGTGTATGTGTGTATATGTGTGTGTATTTGTGTGTATGTGTGTGTGTGTGTCTATGTGTATGTGTGTGTGTGTGTCTATGTGTGTATATGTGTGTGTATGCCTATTTATGTGTGTGCAAGTGTGTGTGTGTATGCATACCTTGCTGTTGGTAGATGCGGCTCTCTCTCTCTCTCTCTCTCTCTCTCTCTCTCTCGGTCTCTTCTTGCTCGCGTCCAAATCCCGGCACAAATGTGCCGGGAGAAATCAATTTTTTTTTTTACATTCCAGAGCGTCACATATGCGATGCTTTGCAGTTTGCCAACGTCGCTAATCCCGTCGCTAGCCAGTGACGAGATTTGCGATGCTATGAATTTAGCATCGCATAAGCGACGCTATCATTGCTTATGTGACGAAGGTCGGGGAAAAAAAATCGAAAATTGTACCGTCGCTTATGTGACGGCAGCGTCGCATAAGCGACGGTACCCGTTTTTTTTCCAATTCGGGGTGTCGCTACGCCCCCCTTTTTCTTGTAGTGCCATCTAAGATCCACATTAGGAGCACATGAGTGGACAACACCATGGTTATAGCTGCATTACTCTTGACAATTTGAGAATTTGATTTCTCTATGTTTGAATCTACGTGTATCTTTGTCTACAATTTTTCTCTCAAGTCTCTCTACTGGTCTATTTATGTGGCTATTTTCTTACATCCCCAACAATAGCTTTATCACTTTTCCTACAGCCACTAATTCTATGGAGGGGATGCTCCCCACAATACATCTTCTTGCTGGGAAAGAGTAATGGATTATTGAGATTGAATCATATGTGGATGATGGGCTTCCAAACTTTGATGTTCTTGATCTTGTTCGTAAGGACATTGATTATACATGTTGTTGATCATCTTCCTAAGGAAATAAAATATAGGTGAAATGCATGCTTCGTTTTCAATAGTTGGAGATACCTTTGTATTTAGCTCAAACGTGCCATCCCTTCAAAGACCTTTTAACGAGCAACGAAAATTCATAACCTCAAACAACACCATAGTATCCAATCCTTCATCAATGACTTCTTCTTAGTAAATTTAAGGAATATGTGATTGAACAATGGCTTGGAGTTTCTAATTTATGAGTCTGCACTTGGGTGCTGAAGGAGATGTTCATTAAAGCCCCATGTAAATGAGTTAATTTCTAGCCCTTGATATGAAGTACAGACATCCCAAAATACGATGGTTTCTTTGTGTTTCTTCCTATTACAAAGAGGACCATTGACACTAAATAATAATTCATACTGAGAATTTATGTGTGTTTCTTCCTATTACAAAGAGGACCATTGACACTAAATGGTTTTATAAATTGAAATGTATGGCCTATGTTAAAACTGATTGCTATAAGTATACACGGCTAGAGTTGTAATAAAAAACTATGCGCAAGAGACTAGTATTGTATGACAACTGTATGGAAACTGTTTAAACCATCTATGCAGTTTGCAACTCATGATAGTCCGATTGTACATTGTTCAGAAATTAACATTTTACATATGAATGGGGATTCAAATTAGTAAGTTTTTGCTACACGTATGTGTTCCTGAAGTAGCTTTGATGTGATCCTTTTCCCTATACATTGATACTTTTTACTCTAATGCTGGCTAGAGATTTTATCCCCATGTTACCACATACATGAATCACTCATATATGGTGGTATTTTGTACTTAGGAATATTATTCACCTCTTATTTGAGTTCTGATCATCATCAATAGAGAGAGCTATTCTAGCCATTTGTCTTCTCCATGTGTCTTGCTACACTTGTGCTCCTTGTGTGTGCTTCTCGTGTGTCTCTCACACTTCTACATACACCCAACAGTAGTATCATAGCAGGTTTAGATCCTTCTCAAATTTTAGTTTTTCACATATGATGCACACACTTTTAAGAGTGCAAATTGAATTTGGAGCATAGAACAATTATTCTGAGCAGGCAAGAAACAATTCCACTAGTTACACATAGGTTTTACCCCCATTTCAAAGCTATTCGTGTAAGCAGAGTCCATTAGAGTGATGGCTTGTGAACTAAAATTTTAACACTCATTTGAGCTTTTTTTGAAGTAAAGATTTTGTCACATTTTTGTTTTTTAGTGAAATGGCAGGAAGCAATGACTTGTTTGGCATGCTTCAAGCTAGAGATAAGCTTGATGGGACCAAATATCCAATGTGGTGTTACATGATGAGACATGTTGTTACGAAACAACTATGGAACATAGTGGCAGATGTAGATCGAAGACCTGCATGTTCTTCTACTTCGCAATCTACCATCATAGATGGAGCTTCTTCTTCTACTATAGCGGTTACTCCTTCACCTACAGAAGAGAAACTTACATGGGATGGAAAAGATGCTCAAGCTCATGCATTGATTACGCTCTTTGTGAAGCATCATATAGTTCCACACATTCGATTATGGGACACTCTTGCTTCTTTGTATGCTATGCATAATGAACCATGTGTTGCATACTTGATGAAGCAACTTGAGGATGTATGTATGACTGAAAATAAGTCTATGGATAAGTATGTGAGATGCATCAAGGGGTTGAAAGAGCAATTAGCAAACATAATTGAGATTAGTCTAGATGTATCACTCATCTCTACATTGTTAAAGGGAATCCCAATATGTATGAATTATTGAGGTTATGTCTCTGCTTTTGCAAGAAGAGCAATCGAGAGTGAACAGGAGTGGTTTGATTGAGGCAACACAAGCACTTGCTATCTCATAAAAAAGGAAAAACAAGTATGGTTAAGTTTTGGGCTCATTGAAACCCAAGCCTCAACCTTCCTTTTCCACTCATTCCTCTAATGATGTTGATTTTCAAAAGAAGAAGAGCTACAAATATTCCCAAAAGGCTGGCCATACTATTGATGAGTTTAGAAAGCTTGCTAAGCGCAATGAAAAGAAGAAAGAGTCCGATATGTTTATTGCTGAAAATTCTTCAAATGCAAAGAATGATGAAGCCAACATGGCTCAAGAGTTTTGGGCATGTGTTGTTACATGTCATTATGATGTATCATTGCATTCTAAATGTATGGTTTTGAGTGAGGCTGATTTGGATTGGTTCTTTGATAATGGTGCTTCAAATCACATAACTTCATGCAAAAGGTTTTTTGCATCTTTGAAAGATGCACCCAAAGGAGGACATATGGTGTGTGCAAACAATGCCTCTTATCTTGTCATTGGAGTGGGAGAAGTTGAGCTTATGGCTGCAAATCGAGGTGTGATTATCTTGAAAAATGCATTGTATGTGCATGGTATAAGGAAAACTTATTTTCAATTCTATTGATTGTCAAATATAGAATTCATGTAAACTTTTCTTATGATAAGTGTATGGTTCATGATTTGAGCAATGGTGATATTGAGCTTTGGCATCCTTGTTTTCGTCACTTGAACTTCAATAGTTTACTTTAATTGCAAAAGAAGGACATGGTCATTATTTATCCAACACTTGAGTCCATTGAGAAGCATGCACGTGAAGGTTGCATTCTTGGAAAAATGTATCATGCTTCTTTTTCGAAAGATAGTCATGCACACACTACAAAGAAAATTGTAGTTTGTTCATAGTGATGTATGTGATCCCATCAATACTCCATCTTTTGGGAAGCATGGATATTTTGTTTCCTTCATTGATGATTCTACTCACCATACATGGGTGTATCCTATGAAAGCAAAGAATGAGGTATTTTCTTGCTTCAAAGTATTTTAATCTATGGTTGAAATTTTTTCTAGAAATAAGCTTTTGACTCTATGCACAGATCGAGGTGGTGAATACATGTCACATTAGTTCAATGCTTTTCTTTATGAAAGATGAATTTCACATCAATGCATGGTGCCATATAGACCTCAAAAAAATGTTGTCGAGCATAAAAATAGAACACTCCTTGAAATGGCACGATGTATGGTTGAAGGAAAACATCTTCCTAACAAGTTTTGGATGGAAGTGTTCATGTTTGCAAACTATGTGTTGAATCGCTGCCCTAAAAAAGCATTGAGATTCATCACTCTTTATGAGGCTTGATATGAACATAAACCTATGGTTAGTTATATGCACATGTTTGTTTTTTTGGCATATGTTATTGAGCAATCACAACAACCTCACAAACTTCATGACAAGGAAAAGAAATGTATATTTTTTGGTTATAGTGTTGAAAGTAAAGGATATCATTTGTACCATTCATTGACAAACATAATTATTGTGGGTCCATATGTAGTATTTGCTGAGAATTTAGTTTTCCCTCTATTGAAAGCAAAAAAATACCAAACAATTAGCTTACAAGATGTGTTTGATCCACTCATGCCTTTGTTCCAAAGTGGTGTGCTTGATTATGGGCATGACCATCTACATCGGAGAATGCTATTTGATTAGAAATGGATTCCATACATAGGAATGGTACTTGGGTGTTATGTGAATGGCCAAAAAGAAAAAAATGCCATTGGTACAATGTGGGTTTAAAAGATTAAGAGAAAGTTAGATGGTAGCATTGATAGCTAAAAAGCTAGATTGGTTTCCAAAGGATATGCGCAACAAAATGACATTGACTATGAGGAAAAAATTTCCCCTAATTCATGCATGACTACCATTTGTAGCATGGTTGCATTGGCTTCCCAACAAGGTTAGAAAGTACAATGGTGATTTGCAAGAAGAGGTTTATGTGAATCAACCTCCTTGATTTTCCATGGAAGGGAAAGAGCATATGGTTTGTTGCTTGCATAAAGCCTTGTATGGTCTTAAGCAAACTATTGGAGTTAGACGTCTGCGGAAGCACACGAACAACACAAGGAAGAAGAAGAAGATTGGAGCACAACACACAATACTGAATGCATTACTAGAGAATGTACAAAGATAAGTAGCCCATTAGGGCAATAGGCATATATACAAGCCGAGGGAAAAAACCTCCTAAAGTGGGAAAAAAGTGCCCCGACGGTCCTAGTGTGTTCACACACATCACTACCTAAATATATCAACAAATTCCCTCTGGGAGTGATGCGGTGAACAAGGAGCTGGCACTCATGTATAAGGAAGTGCCAAGCTATGTGAAAATCACTCCACAAAAGGAAGTAAGGCCAAAGCTTTGCAGAAAGCTTCAAACTTCTCCCTAGGCAGAGCTTTTGTGAAAAGGTCTGTAATGTTCTCTTGCGTGGGCACATATGCCAAGCTGATCTCCCTAGTAGAGAACCTCTCCCTGACATAGTTATAATGCACCTCAATGTTCTTAGTGCGAGCATGGAACACAGGGTTCCTCGCAACTGCCAATGCGCTCTGACTGTCAGTGAAGATGGTGGTGGCAGAAGCTTGACCAACACCCAAATCAGCCATAAGGCATCTGAGCCACACACGCTCAACAGTCCCTGTGAAAGCTACCCTATACTTAGCCTCACAACTGGAAGTGGCCATAGTAGGTTGCTTCTTGCTCAACCAAGATATACATGAGCTACCAAGCATGAAGCAAAAGCCACTAGTGGATACACGAGTGTCATAGCAACCAGCCCAATCAGAGTCACAAAAAGCATGCAAATCGGGTGGTAGTGATCCCCCCTTGGGATAAAACAACCCAAGTAGCCGAGTACCACACAAATAGAAAAAGATGCGGTTAACTGCCTGCCAATGCTTGACTCCTGGGCAATGCATAAACGTGCTCATCTGTGAGACAACAAACTGAATATCTGGCCGAGTAATCATAAGTAAATCAAGCATCCAATAGCTTGCTGATAGAGAACAACATCAAATGCATCTCTAGCATCATGAAGACTCAATCATAAATATGTCTCCATAGG
The DNA here is from genome assembly GCA_020310875.1 of Ceratopteris richardii. Taxonomy (NCBI): domain Eukaryota; kingdom Viridiplantae; phylum Streptophyta; class Polypodiopsida; order Polypodiales; family Pteridaceae; genus Ceratopteris; species Ceratopteris richardii. The sequence continues at coordinate 90,234,353 of CM035432.1, forward strand.
AGTGGCAATAGGCTTACAGTCTTCAAGGCCAAAACCCATCAATAATGTGTCAATATATTTCGTTTGACACAAAGCCATTCCACCATCAACGTGCATAAATTGAATGCCCAAATAGTGATGCAAATGCCCCAAATTAGACATCTCAAATGAGGCATGCAAATCAGCCTTAAAATCAGCAATATGCTTCTCAATAGGACCAGTGAGCAACATGTCGTCAACATAGACAACAATGATCAGAAACACATCATTAGCACGCTTAACATAGAAGGTGCTTTCAGTTGGACTATTCTCAAAGCCATGTGCAATCAGATAGGCATGTATCTTCTCATACCAAGCATGTGGTGCTTGCTTTAAACCATATAATTCCTTCTTTAACCTACACGCCTGGTTTTCATGTCCTTTCTGCACAAAGCCATGGGGCTGAAAAACATACACTTCTTCATGCAAGTCACCATTCAGAAATGATGTTTTAATGTCCAATTGATGTACATTCCAACCATGATGAACTACAAGTGCACATATGCTCCGAACAGTAGTCATATGGCATGTAGGTGCAAAGGTCTCATCAAAATCAATGCCTCTTTCCTGTGCATAACCCTTTGCAACTACACTTCAACTTGTATACCCACTTAGTGTCAATGGCCTTCTTGCAAGGAGGCAAGTCACATAAAGACCAAGTACCATTCTTCATTATAGCATCATATTTAGATTGCATAGCAACCATCCAATTTTATGAATTTTGTGCTTTATCAAACGAAACATGCTCATTCTCATGACAGAGACTAGATGCAGCCATAGCATAGAAATCTAATGCAAAAGAGGCACTATGAGATCCGGAAGGAGTACGGTATGATAGAGGTGCATCTAATTTGCTGTCACGCAAGATCTGAACCAGCCATTTTGGCATAGTTCTTGCCTGCTCAATATCAACTCTCTCATCAATAAGTGCATCATGTACATCTGCATCAAAAATGGAATTATCTGCATCATCACATGAAACCTGCAAAGGTTGAGAAGTTGCCTCATTAGGACCAGCACTAGACTGTCCACCTGTAAAAACTAGCAGCCAAGTATCATACATGTCTTTGGAGCTAACAGATGTCTCTTTAGTACATGGAAGCAATGGCTGAATAACATCTTCCACAAGAATAACATCACGGCTAACCAAAATGCGTTTAGTCTGTGGATGATACAGACGATAGCCTTTACTTTCAGAACTCTACCCAACAAAAATACATTTTACTACTTTATCATCCGATTTTCTGCGATGTTGTTCATGCACTAATGCATATGCCAAACAACCAAAAACACACAGATGAGCAACAGATGGCTTGCGGTCATGCCAAGCCTCATATGGAGTGATAGACTGCAATGCTTTAGTGGGACACCTATTTAGTACATATGTTGCATACATGACAACCTCAAGCTAGAAACTATGTGGTAAAGCCTGACTCTTGACCATACACCTCACCATCTCCATGAGTGACCTATTCTTTCGTTCAAGAACTCCATTCTATTGAGGTGTATAGGACACTGTACACTGATGTTTTATCCCAGGTTCAGCCAAAATTGCATTAAAATTAGAAGACATATATTCCCTCCCTCGATCAGAATGGAGGGTGCCCATTTTACATGCTGACAGATTTTCAACCAAAACCAAAAACTGTTTGAAGCACATGAAAACTTCGGACTTTGCCTTCAATGGATATACCCATGCATGCCTGGAAAAATCATCGATGAAAGTCACGAAGTAAAGATATTTCCCAAAAGAAGGTGTCTCCATAGGACCACAGAGATCACTATGTACAAGCTGCAATTTCTCAGTAGCCCGAACTGAACCATCTTTTGGATAGGATGAATGCAGCATTTTTCCCAAAATACAGCCTTCACAAACATGTTTTCTAGATGCCTCAAGTTTGGGCAAAGAGGACACCATTTCAGATTTTTGCAGGCATAGCAAACTAGCAAAATTCAGATGACCAAAGTGTGCATGCCAAAGCTTTGCATCTTACATAGCCTGAGAATCATTTATTGCACATGCCAAATCATTTACAGATCTTTCATAGTCTATGAGCTGATACAATCCACGACATAAAATGCCAGAAGCAATAATCACATCGCCATTTGACAGATCATGAACTGTACAACTGTCATAAAAAAAATTCACAACCAAGCCAATCTTGGCTAATGCAGAAACTGATAAGAGGTTCTTCTTGATCCCTAGCACAAATAAAGAATTTGACAAAGTGAAAGAACTACCATCAGCAGTAGTCAAAATGATCTTACCAACTCCCATAACATGATAAGAGGAGTTGTTGGTGCATGTAACAGTATTCCTTGTAGGGGCAGGCTCGAGTGAAGAGAAGAAACTGCGCTGTGAGGTAATATGTTTGGCCGCCCCACTATCAAAATACCAAACATCTGAGTCTATTGCAGACATGCACCGCTCATGAGAAGATGGGTCAAAACTGCAGACAATAGTAAACGCCTATTCTTCTTCCTCCACAAGATTAGTAGACTTTGTTTTTGGTGTAGAGGCCTCTGCAACAACCATTCCAACCTCTTTCTTCTTTGCCTCTTTAGCAGCCAATTTTGGACAGTTCTTTATGATATGATCATTCCCTTTATAGTACTTACAAAACAATTTCTGCTTTTCTGATTTCTTCTCATCTTTATCTTCCTTCTTCGAATATGCAGAATTAGCAGATTTCTGCTTACTAGTTGAAGAGCTCCATTTTCCTTTGCCCTTCTGAGTAGCTAGGAAAGCTTGATTTGCAACTCGCATAATGGACCTGTTCTACCTGGACTGATCTTCCTGCAATAGAATAGAGACTAACTCCTCAAATGATAAGGCATTCAGATTGTCTTTCATCATCAACCGAAGAGTAGAAGCAAAACTCTGATATGAATCAGGAAGACCATTCAGAACGGTCTGCACAAGTGAGCTATCTAGTATAACCTCATCAGCAAAAATCAACTGTTTCTTCAAGTCTTTGATCTTTGTTAGGAAACTGTCCATAGAATCACCTTCATTCATGTGCTCACTCTCCAAGTATTTTCGGAGGTAAGCAACACGAGCCTTATTCCTAGCTTGGTACAATGTGGTAAATGTATCCCAAGCCTCCTTAGCTGTTTTGAAAGAGCGAATGTGAGGAATAATGGCACATTTGACAGACAAAGCTATCAATGCATGTGCCTGGGCATCTCTGCCATCCTAGTGAATCTGCTCTATAGTAGGTGCGGCAGAAACCGTAGGACGAACATGAATATGGAGAATATCATCATCTTTGACACCTTCTGCATCAGCTTCAGTACCTGCAATTGTAACATTTGCAGGTGTGATAGGACGTTTTTCGACACCCTGCACAATGTTCCACAGTCCTTTTGCAACCAACACATGTCACATCATATAAGCCCATAACGGGTAGTTGGTACCATGCAACTTATCCTCAACAACCAACATATGGAATACATCACTGCTTTCAGCCATGGCCGGTGACTAAAATACCTTGATGCAGAAAATTGACTGTATCTCAAAAAGTTGAATAGAATTGCCCAGACGAATTCTGCTAGACTTGTAGCAGACTTCGAGATGCTTATACTGGCAAACAAAAATTGTTATATACCTTTTGCACAAAAAGACAAAATAGCCTACAAAAGCGTTGCGATAGTGCATTCGAAGGCTAAAACGAGACACCAAAATTTGTGCAATTTTGAGACTACAATCAAAGGAGTGTCGACCATGCCCTAGATGAAGCGACAACCTACTCTGATACAAATTGTTGGAGTTTAACGTCTGCGGAAGCACACGAACAACACAAGGAAGAAGAAGAAGCTTGGAGCACAACAATACTGAATGTATTACTAGAGAATGTACAAAGATAAGCAGCCCATTAGGGCAATAGGCGTATATACAAGCCGGCACAAAAAAACCTCCTAAAGAGGGAAAGTGCCCCGACGGTCCTAGTGTGTTCACACACATCACTAACTAAATATATCAACACAAACTCCACATGCTTGGTATGAGAAAATCCATAAGAATGTGATTGCTCTTGGTATTATATGTAGTCTGATTGAAAGCACACTTTGTACATAAAGATGGGGCCGATCTTATAGTGCTTATTCTTTATGTTAATGACATACTCTTTCCTAAGTCATGTGATCCAAAACTTGACGTTCTTATGGATGATTTGCAACATACTTTTGATATCAATTATCTTGGTCTTTTGAGCTACTATCTTGACATCCAATTTGTATTTGTTGAGGGGGGAATTTTTATGCATCAAGAAAAGTATGTTGAAAAACTACGCCAATATTTTGACTTTGAGGATCACAAGTTAGTTTCTACACCACTTGAGATAGGATTTAGGTTCTCAATTGAGGATTCGAGTGATGCATTTGACACTTCTCTTTATCAGCAAGGTGTGGTATGTCTTATGTATGCATGCAACACAAGGTTGGATATACAGTATGCAATTTTGATTTGAGTCAATTCATGCAAAACCCTAGCACTAATCTTGGAGTTTGAGGTCTATGAAAGCATGTGAAGGGCACAAGGAAGACGAAGAAGGTTGGATCACAACACACAATATTGAATGTATTACCAAGAGAATGTCCAAAGATAAATAATCCGTTAGGGTTATAGGCGTATATACAAGCCGAGGGAAAAACCTTCTAAAGAAGGAAAAATATTATCTAGAGATCCTAGTGTGTTCACACACATCACTACCAAAATATATTAACAAATCTCCCCTAGGCGTGATGCGTTGAACAAGGAGTTAGCACTCATGTATAAGGAAGTGACAAGCTATCTGGAATCAATCCACGAAAGGAAGTAAGCCCAAAGCTTTGCGGAAAGCTTCAACTTCTCCCTAGGTAGAGCCTTGTGAAAAGGTATGCAATGTTCTCCTATGTGGGCACATATGCCAAACTAATCTCTCCAACAGAGAACCTCTCCCTAACATAATGATAGTGCAACTCAATGTGCTTAGTGTGATCATGGAACGTAGGGTTCCTCGCAACAATGTGCTATGAGTTTCAATAAAGATAGTGGTGGCAGAAGATTGACCAACACCCAAATCAACCATAAGGTGTCTGAGCCACACACACTCAACAATTGCTGTGAAAGCTACCCTATACTCAACCTCAAAACTAGAAGTGGCCATAGTAGGCTACTTCTTTCTCAACCAAGATATGCATGAGCTACCAAATATGAAGCAAAAATCACTGGTGGACACAAGGGTTTCATAGCAACCAATCCAAGCAAAGTCAAAAAAAGGATGTAAGTCTGGTGGTAGTGATCCCCCCTTGGGATAAAACAATCCAAGTAGCCACATACCACTCAAGTAGTGAAAGATGCGCTTAATCGCTTGCCAATGCTTGCCACCTGTGCAATGCATAAACTTGCTCATATGTGAGACAACAAACTAAATATGTGGCCAAGTAATGCATAAGTAAATCAAGCATCCAACAACCTATTGGTTCAATAGAGAAAAACATCAAATGCATCTCTAGCATCATGAAGACTCAACTATAAACCTATGTCCATAGGAGTGTCAATAGGTTTGCACTCTTCAAGGCCAAAATGCTGCAATTATGTGTCAATATATGTCGTTTGATGCAAAGCTATTCTGCCATCTACTTGCATAAATTTAATGCCCAAATAATGATGCGAATGCCCCAAATTTGACATCTCAAATGAGGCACACAAATCAGCCTTAAAATCAGCAATATGGTTCTCATGAGGACCATTGAGCAGCATGTCATAAACATAGACAACAATGATTAGAAGCACATCATCTGCATGCTTAATATATAAGGTGCTCTCAGTTGGACTATTCTCAAAACCATGTGCAATCAGGTAGCATGTATCTTTTGATACCAAGCACGTGGTGCTTGCTTCAAACCATATAATAGCTTTTTCAACTTGCACACTTTGTTTTCATGACCTTTTTGCACAAAATAACGGGGTTGAAAAACATACGCTTCTTCATGCAAGTCATCATTTAGAAATGCAAGTTTAATGTCCAACTTATGTATGTTCAAACCGTGATGAGTTGCAAGTGCACAGATTCTAGAAACAGTAGTCATTCCGCATGTAGGAGCAAAGGTCTCATCGAAATCAATGCCTCTTTCTTGAGCATAACCCTTTGCAACAAGCCTAGCCTTATACGTGTCAACTGTTCCATCATGCTTATGCTTTAGCTTGTATACCCACTTATTGCCAATGCCCTTCTAACTAAGAGACAAGTCACATAAAGAACAGGTACCATTTTTCATAATAGCATCATATTTTGATTGCATAGCAGCCATCCAGTTTTCAAAATTTTGTGCTTCATCAAACAAAACGAGCTCATTCTCATCACAAAGACTAGAGACAGCCATATCATAGCACTCTAATGTAAAAGAAGCACTATGAGAGCCTCAACAAGTACAATATGATAGAGGTGCATCTAAATTGCTATCTCGCAAAGTCTACACCAGCCATTTAGGCATATTTTTTGCCTCATCTATATTGGTTCTCTCATCAATAAGTGCATCATGTATATCTGCATAAGAAATGGAATGATCTACATCATCATGTGAAACCTATAAAGGTTGAGAAGTTTCCTCATTTGCACCAAAACTAGACCATCCACCTATAAAAAGAGGGAGCAAGTGTCATATACATCTTTGGAGCTAACTGATGTCTCTTTTAGTACACAAAAATAATGGCTGAATAACATCTTCCACAAGAACAACATCACATATAACCAAAATGTGTTTAGTTTGTGGATGATATAGATGATAGCCTTTGCTTTCAGAATTGTACCCAAAAAAAATACATTTCAATACTTTATCATCTGATTTCTTGCATTTTTGTTTAGGTGCTAATGAATATTTCAAACAACTTAAGACATGTAGATGAGAAAAATACGGCTTGCGGCCATGCGAAGCCTCATATAGAGTGATAGACTGCAATGATTTAGTGGAACACCTATTAAGTACATACGCTCCACACATAACAGCCTCAAGCCAAAAACTATGTGGTAAAGCTTGACTCTTGACCATACATCTCGCCATCTCCATGAGTGACTTGTTCTTCCTTTCAGAAAATCCATTCTGTTGAGTTGTGTATGGAACTGTACACTGATGTTTTATCCCACGTTCAACCAAAAATGCATTAAAGTTAGAAGACATATATTCCCCCCTGGATTAGAACGGATGGTCCCCACGTTACATGCTCACAAATTTTAACCCATATTAGAAGCACATAAACACTTTGGACTTTGCTTTCAATGGATGCACCCATGCATGCCTGGAAAAGTCATGTACTTCCCAAAAGAAGGTGTTTGCATAAGACCATAAAATTCACTGTGAACAAGCTACACTTTTTGAGTAGCTCGAAGTAAGCCATCTTTTGGGAAGGAGGAATGCTACATTTTTCCCAAAATACAACCTTCGCAAACATGTTTACTAGATGCCTCAAGTTTGGACAGAGAGGACACCATTTTAGATTTCTGCAGGCATAACAAACTAGAGAAAATCAGATGACCAAAGCATGCATGCCAAAGCTTTGCATCTAACATAACTTGATAATCATGTACTGCACATGCTGAATCATTCATAGATTTTTCATAGTCTATGAGTTTATACAACCCTCAATTCCACGAGAAAATTTTGAAGCTTTCTGCAAAGCTTTAGGATTATGGCCTAGTGGAGCCTAATCTATCACTCCCTATATGCGTTTATATCATTCACTCAAGGGGTTTTGTTACACATGTATTCCTCGAGTAGCTTTGATGTGAACCTTTTCCCTATACATGGGCACTTTTTACTCTAGTGATAGCTAGAGGTTTTTTCCTCATGTTACCACATACATAATTCACTCAGGGTGCTACTTTGTACTTAGGGATATTATTCAACTCTTATTCAAGTTCTGATCATCACCAATAGAGAGACCTATTCCAACCATCCACCTTCTCCATGTGTCTTGTGGCATTTGTGCTGCTTGTGTCTCTCGCACTTCTACATTCACCCAACATTTTCATACTACATCCTTGGGGCTTTATCAAACAAGAAAAAAAGAATCTCATGCATGTTTGTGAAAGGGGGAAATGAAATAAGCCATACATTGGTTTGAAACAAGAACCATATGCTTGGTTTGAAAGTATACATGCTTACTTACTTGTTGGCTTGGCACATGTACGTAAAGCATGTAAATGATAAGCTTCACATCCTTGTAATTTGTGTTGATGTTTCCAATAGATTTCTATAACCATGTGTGGGAACACAAATTGGTATCTTTTGACATTTTTTCTACTTACTTAGAAGGTTTTAACCCTAGTTAATAAAGGTTTTTATCCTAGTTAAAAAAGGTTTTTACCCTACTTTTTTTACATTCCAATAGCCCTAATAAACTATGCATCTTGTCAAATGACACACTCAATATTATCATTGTGTTCCATGCTCTTGAGCTCCCTTTTTCTCATGGTTTGTTCCCAACCCCACACACTCTAATAATCTGCATCAAAGCTATGTTCATGTTTTTTAAGGCGTGTGATCAACACATTCCACTTACTATCTCATTTCTATGAAATTTTATGAACATTATGAGGTCAATAAATGGTTCAAAAAAATCTTGGAAAGCATTTTTCATCTAATTTTTATTCATTCTTTCTTTTAGTTTCATTTGCACTATCATCTGTTGGAGGAGATGGTGGACACCTTCCAGAGATGAGATAATGTTGCAAATTCCTTCTTCACACCAGCCAAAACTGAGTTGAGAAGTGTAAATTAGACCTCTTGAGCTTTCCAAGAAGCACAAATTATCACCCATGTACTTTGGAAGATGATCCTCAAATCATTGGATCAAAGCAGATAACTTGGACTTATCACTATGAACCAAAACTTGCTATTTTGGTTATCACATGTTCTCAGGAAGATGAACAATACTCCCTTCCTGGTAACAATTGGAACATCATTTTGGAAATATCTAATTGACTATGGTCTCTAAAGTTAAGAAGTTATTTCACTTGAAATGATCAACTATGCTCATAGAATGATGCTTAGCAAATGAGATGTCTATCTCGACATTTTCGGGAGTTACCAATATGCAGACTAGAGTGCATTGTCTTGCACATAAATCGAGATTGGCTATGGCAATTAAAGTGAAACTTTGTAGAATACAAATAGACTATTTAAGGAATCTATATCAAGTTAAACCATGGGAAATGATCAAGTACATGCTGAGAAATTGATCTAAGAAGTTCACTATTTTGAGTGATCCATGATAGAGAATAGGAAATGAAACATAATCGAGGAATATGTATTAATGCACATAAAGTACAATGATATTGGAAATGAATGATTGAAAAATATGCGAGAAATGATAGAGCTATGATGTGAGCTCAATATGCCACACAAATTCCTCTGAAATCTCTTCTATCTCTAGCTAATATGCATGCGACTAGGTAGTCCTCTTTTTATAGCCTTTTTTGTTGGAGCCAAGATTCAAATTGAATTCAAGTCTTTACCGAAAAGTGTTCCAAAGCTTTATGACTTTATTTTCCATAAATCCTCACGAAATAATTCATGGAAAGATTCTACTAAGTACTCATTATTGCAAGTGCTTCCATATATGCACTTTTACAAGGAGTGAAAATCAATCTTTTACAAGAGATCATTCATGTGCTAATACATGAATGAACATGTGATCTCTATGGTAAGTCACCAAGAATTTGGGCTTGGAGTACTTGTACCAATAGCTCTCGCTTAAGCCTAATATGCTTGGTCTTCAACTTTTTTTAATCTCCTGCAATCCAATCATCATCTCGAACCTGTTCAATTTAGTTCCATCCAAAGATTTAGTTAGCATATCAGCACATTGCAAGTTTGCTGATACATAGGACAATTGGTTGTCCTTGCTAAGTAGCTTTTCTATCACATAATGATAATGCACTTCAATGTGCTTAGACCTTGCATGATATACATGATTAGTAGCCAAATGTAGTGAGCTAGTATTATCTCCAAAGATCATTGAAGTGGATGTATGTAGTCCCAAATCTGAGTAGAGTAGCTTTAACCACATTGCCTCTTGTGTTGCATTTCCTAGGCCCCTATATTTAGCTTCAATTGATTTCAATGCCATAGTTGGTTGTTTCTTGGATGACCATGAAATTAACTTAGATCCTACAACAGATAAGTAGCCAGAGGTGCTCCTCCTATCATCTTTTGAGCTAGCCCAATCTGCATTAGAGTATAGCTTGATATCCAAGTCAGGTGTAAATGGACAAAATAGCCCTTCATTTATGGCACCCTTCAAGTACTTTAAGATCCTTTTAGCAGCTTCCATGTGAGGTTTTCTTGGTGTATGCATGAATTGACTCAATGCACTCACCCCATAGCATATATCAACTCTTGTTAGGGTTGCATAATTGAGACTCTTAACAAGACTTTGATAACTTTTAATGTGTTCAAGCAGCTCTCCTTCATGAGCACTAAGTTTGTGATTCGATTCCATGGGCGTGCTTGTAATTTTTGCATTTTCCATTTTGAATTTGACTAGTATATCATAAATGCACTTTCTTTGAGTAATGAAAACACCAGAATCTATATAAAAAATCTCTAAACCAAGAAAATATATATGCAATCCAACATCATTGATCTTGAACTCTTCCTTCATCTGGATTTTAACATTCTTGACGCCATTGAAATCGTCTCCTATAATGATAATGTCATCCACATAAACACATAGATAAATAACCTCTGAATTAGTCTTCTTAATGAAAAATGAAGAATCTGCCTTGCTTGCAACAAAACCTTGGTCCTACAAGTGTGAATGAATAGCCTATTGTTCCAAGCTCGAGGAGGTTGCTTTAAACCATGCAGTGCCTTCCTTAGTTTACATACATAATTAGGTTTGTCTCTGTCTTCATATCCTGGTGGTTGAGCCATGTAGACCTCTTTAGATATCCACCCATTAAGGAATGCATTTTTAACATCTAATTGGTACAACTTACGATTCTTTGAAGCAACAATACTTACTAAAACTCTGATAGTTTGCATCTTGGCTACAGGTGAGAAGGTCTCCTCATAATCCACTCCATGGGTTTGAGCAAAACCCTTTGCTACTAGCCTTGGTTTACACCTATTTATTGTGCCATATGAATTCTTTTTCACTTTGTAAAATCACCTCGATCCTATTACCTTCATGAATGCTTTTTTTGGAACCAAATCCCAAGTGCTATTCTCTTGAAGTACTTCAATTTCCTCCTCCATAGCTTTTCTCTACTCTTCTTCCTTGTTGGCTTCCTCAAATGAAGATGGTTCCTCTAACATAGAGTCTTTAGCTATGTATATAGAATGCTTGGTGACTAGTGATGTGTCATAGCCATACCTTATAGGTTTGTTGCTTTCCCATTGAGACCTTCTAAGTGTTTGATTGGATGACTCTAGAATGTCTTCCAATTTTTTCAATTTTACTTTGGCCTTGGACTTCCAAGCTTTGAATTCTTAAAAATCGATTTGTTCTTCATCTTCTGAGTTGAAATCCTCTGATGTATGGTTCTTCTTTGGTCAGATTTGGAAATTAATCATTCTCCAAATCATAGGATAGCTTATGTTCCTACAACCATCCTCAAACCAAGATTTATTTTCATCAAATACCACATCCCTACTCACTCTAAATGCTTTGTTAGTGGGATTATATAACCTATATCGTATTTTATCATGATCATAGCCAATAAATATGCATCTTTCAGTGTTTGGATCAAACTTTCCCCTAATCTGTGAGGGTATGTGTTCATAAGCAATGCACCCAAAGATCTTACAATGATCTAAAGAAGGTCTCCTACCATTCCATGCCTCATACAGTGTAATCCCATCCAGAGACTTGGATGGAAGCCTATTGATTAGGTAAGTGAATGTGGAAACAACCTCTACCCATAGATAATTAGAGAGTTTTCTCTCATTCAACATTAGTCTTGCAGCCTCTACTATTAATCTATTTCTTCTCTCTGCCACTCCATTCTATTCAGGAGTGTACCTTGTTGTAGTTTCTCTCTTTATGTCTCTATCTTGTAAGAAGGAGTCAAACTCATGTGAGAAATACTCACTACTTCCATATTTGATTCTCAACCAATGCCAAATACTTCTTGAAACAAGTGAAACTTCATCTGTATGCATTATAAAATAAAGTATTGTCCACCTACTATAGTCATCTATGAATGAAACATAATAGCTTAACCCTGAAATTGATGGCTCTTTGCGAGGACCCCACACATCTATGTGTACAAGCTCCAAGTAGTCTTCATACATGTATGCTCTTTTGTTGAATGGTTGCCTGTGTGAATTGCCAAATTCGCATGCTCCACATTTCAAAATCATGTGTTGCTTGGACACATTTGGGATGCCAAGTACACTATGATCCTTGGATATTTGCTTTGAAGTCCTTTCACCTATATGTCCTAATCTCTTATGCCATATCTCCAATTCAGATAGGGTTTGGTCCTTATAATTGAAGAGAGCAATAATTCTTGTATCTTCAACTTCAAAGGTAAAAAGTCTACTAGATTTCTCGCCTTTTGTAATCCTCTTGAAGCCTTTTTTAGGGTCCTCCACATATGCTCCATGCCTTGTGAATCTAACCTATAAGACCTCCTTAACGATCTGTCCAACACTGATTAGATGCTTGGTTATTGTTGGCACATATCATACCTTGCTTAGAAGATTAATGTTACCATCAGATGCTTTAACATTTCCAATCTTCTTAAATGAGTGTCTAGTTTCATCACTTGTCTAAACTTCATGCTTTCGTTTGGGTTCTTCAAGGTCATTCAATAATGCTACATTTCCTGCTACATAGTTGGAGCAACCAGAATCAATATAGAATAGGTACTCATCATCTTTACCTTGCTTGGTTGTCATATTTATGAGTAGTAGAGAATCCTCTTAATCATCTGTATAGTTTTTGTAGTCTCTCCTTCCTCTAAAGCCTCCTTGATAGTTGTTTTTGTAGCCTTGGTTGTAATTGTGATGGTAATTGTTTCCTCCATTATTGAAATTGCCTCTTGCTTGTCCATAGCCTCCTTTGTGGAAGCCTCTTCCTCTTTGATTCTTTGTGTTCTTGAAGCATTCATCTGTAATGTGATTGGTCAAGCCACAAATGTTGCAAGGTGAAGAATTGTATGGTATCCCCCTGCCTTGGTTTCCTCCTCTACCCCTTCCTCTACTTTTGAAATTCACTTGAGAGGCACTTGCGTCTTCTTCATTCTTCTTACCTTTTCCTTTATCTTTACTCTTACTTTTATTTGTGTAAAGGGTAGAAGATTGATTACCTCTAGAAGTATCTCCATTCTTGTTGATCTTTGTCTCATGTGTGAAGAGTTGCCCCATCAATGTATTGAGGTCAGGTATTTGCATGTCCATATATAGTTCCATTGCTATGGTAAAAGACTCCCATTTTTCATCAGCCTTGATGCCATTTATGATCTGCCTTACTATATACTCCTCTTCTATTTCTTCTCCAATGCTCCCGAATTGATTAGCTACATCCTTCATCTTGGTCACATAGTCAGCAACACTTTGCTTTGGTTGCTTCTTTAAGGTTGTGAACTCCATCCAAAGCTGGTTCTTTCTAGCCATTGTATTTGATGATAACTATGAAGGGAGTACTTCCCAAGTCTCTTGGGAAGTCTTACAATTTTGAATATGAGATAACAAAAAATCAGATACTGAATTGAATATGTAAGACCTAGCTAGAGCATCCTTTGCACACCATGTAGCTAGTCTCTCTTACTCCTCTCTTGTAGGTTGGTTTTTGCTTCTAAAGGTTGGCATTTCTTCATCTTCAGATATGTACCCATACAAACTTCTTCCTTGGAGGTAAGCCTTCATCCTTAGGGACCAAGCTGGATAATTTCCCTTGTCCAATTCCTCAATGAATGATGGAAATCCATCTCCCATTTTACCTTGATGTTGCTCTCATACCACTATTGGAGGAGATGGTGGACACCTTTCAGAGATGAGATGGTGATGCGAATTCCTACTTCACATAAGCCAAAACCAATTTGCGAACTGTAAAGTAGACCTTCTGAGCTTTCCAAGAAACTCAAATGATCACCCAAGCACTTTGGAAGATGATCCTCAAATCATTGGATCAAGACAGATAACTTGGACTTTTCACTATGAACCAAAACTTGTTATTTTGGTTATCACACCTTCTTAGGAAAATGAACAGTACTCCTTTCCTTGTAACAATTGGACAAAATCCTTTTGGGAATATCTAGTTGACTATGGTAGCTAACGTTCACAAGTTATTTCACTTGAAATGATCAACTATGCTCAAAGAATGATGCTTAGCAAATCATATGTTTATCCTTATTTTTGGAGAAGTTTGAAGCTTTCCGCAAAGCTTTGGGCTCACTTCCTTTTGTGGAGTGATTTCCACATAGCTTGGCGCTTCCTTATTGTTGGGGGATTCTTGTACAAAAGGGATTTGAGTGTTTGTAGGAGAAAAGGGAAAGATAAGAAGGAAGATACACACTGGAAGCCTCTATTGATTCATTATAAGAAGAAAATTACAATGGTGATACACAATACAATCCAATACTTCTGTGCAAAATCCCACAGAGTGCACAATCACAAGGTACAAAATACCCAAGGATCTTGTTGCTGTCGGACTTCTCTGCACCAGACCTCCAGCTTCTCCAAGCCTACTCTTGTGCACACCTTGCACCAAGCTTCCAATAAGAGGGAGGGATGGATACCTTCTGTCGGCTCGTGCATAGCTTCAATGGGACCTTGGGATCTTTGATTGTAAGCGTAGCACTTCTCTGCATAGTTCTTAGTCACTCTTCATGCACACCTTGCACTTCACTTCTCTGTGTCGCACACCATGTGTCCCTTGCACTTCTCTCCCTTGCCTAGCTTAGACTATGCTCACCTTGCTTAGTCCCAAGAATAGTCCTTGCCTTGATTTGAGTGTCGATTCACATACGCTCCTAACGGCTAGAGTATCTTGGTGCTCACTTTGATGTCCCAAGATTGTCTCCAAAAGTAGGCAGCCAACGAAACCCTGTTTTGTCCTGTAGTGACTTTAGACTAAAACAAAAATTTTAATTTGGGGGCTATCGTTTGCCTTCTGCGTACACTGCCGCTTCACATACCTTCACATTTTGCCTTTTAATTTCTCAAATGTGCACCTAAGAGAGGGTTCACCTGAACCCTCCAAAATACTTTAAAAACACTTTTGAACCTTAGGGAATTATAGAAATACCTCTGCAATTTGCAACCAACTTTCTGCAATTATACCCTTTATGAGCAATTAATTGTGCACTACGTGTGCCTTGACACCCGAACTTTGAACACTTTGACTTCACCCATGTTGACTTTGACCGGGCTCAATAGTTGCCCGACACCTAATGGGCTCTCCGTCCCAGAGAGCTACAATCCAAACCTGGAGCAGAGATGACACCATATGCTTGTGTTGCAAAATCTTCAAAAGGACACTTGAGTAGCAACCAAATCCACCAAGAGCAGGAGAGACGAACACCAGAGAAGAACTGAAAGTAGAGAGGTTGCATAGAAAAGCAAAGAATGGCAAATGGAGGGTAGGAAGAAGGGGGAAGGGAGGGCTGAGGGGGTTGAGATTGATAGGGTAGGGAGGGTTAAGGATGGGGCTGGTTAGAAGGGTAAAGGGAGGGTGAGGGAGTAGGATTATGGGCTCTATAGAGGGCCAAAATTATTAAACAGTAGAGCTACATGGGGTGCATATGGGAAATTGTGAAACAAAAGTAAAAGCAAAGTGAGAATAGACTATGTGGACCATGTGGGTAATGAAAACACGGGAGAAATGTGCTCAAAAGATGTAGGTTTTGACCAAAAGTCATAGAAAACTAGGATTTTGGAAAAAGTAAGGCCAAAAATGAGTTCAGAGGTGCCAAAATACATGAAAATGACCCCAAGTTTGAAAAAAATGGCCATTCGAAGCACAAACTAGAGCCAAAAGCATGGACCATAGAAAATAAAAAATATATATATTTTAAGGGGGGGGGGGGACGGTGGGGGAACGGTGGGGGGTGGGTGGGAGAACGGTGGGTGGGGAGGGCGGTGGGGGGTGGGTGGAGGGGGGGGGTGGGGGGACGTTGGGGGGATAGTGGGGAGGTAGTGTGGGTTGGGTGGGGGAACGGTGGGGGGTGGGTGGGGGGCGGTGGGGGGTGGGTGGCTGGGGGGTTGGTGGGGGATGCGTGGGGGGACGATGGGGGGTGGGTGGGGGGGGCGTTGGGGGGTGGGTGGGGGAACGGTGGGGGGTGGGGAGGCGGTGGGAGGTGGGTGGGGGGCGGCAGGGAGAGAGAGAGAGAGAGAGAGAGAGAGAGAGAGAGAGAGAGAGAGAGAGAGAGAGAGAGAGAGAGAGAGAGAGAGAGAGAGAGAGAGAGAGAGAGAGAGAGAGAGAGAGAGAGAGAGAGAGAGAGAGAGAGAGAGAGAGAGAGAGAGAGAGAGAGAGAGGAGAGGGGGAGAGGGAGGGAGAGAGAGAGAGAGAGAGAGAGAGAGAGAGAGAGAGAGAGAGAGAGAGAGAGAGAGAGAGAGAGAGAGAGAGAGAGAGAGAGAGAGATTTTTTGAAAAATAAATTCAGCCTCTAGGGGCCTCTTTTTTTGGGGGGGAGTTAAAAATACCTTGAAATTAAAAAGAAAAAATGCTTAGAAAATCCAAAAAAAAAGCAAAAAATTCAAGAAAAATTCTCAAAAAAATTCCCAATATTTCTAAGCCATTTTTCCCCTCAAAACCAGAGAGATCTTCCTTTATATGTGCATTTAATTAAGAAAAAGGCATTGAAAAAGATGAAAAAGTGCTAGAAAAAATTCTAACAATGCCTAAAAAATTCCCAAAAAAATTCCAAAAATTTCCAAAAATTGTATCTATGCAAAGGCCTATGAAAGGGTTGCTAAATTTGCTAAAAACGCAAAGAACAAGCATGAAAATGGATAAAAACTACTAAAACTTAAGCAAAAATGACATGAGAAGGCTATGTACAACCTGGATAGATTTTGGGATTTCCAGGTGATCCATGAATCTTCAATTGTGATGATGATAGGCCTTAGCCATGATATGATGACTCAAAGAAACTCCTCCATAATCTCCAATTGTACTGCACTTCATTTGTTTTGTCTTCTTATTCGACGCAATCACCCTCTGATAGGGGTACCCTAAATCCTTCATTAGAATATTATCTCCTCCATACTGCATCTTTTGTATTTATGTTTCAGCAACTTTATAACTTAATCTGAAAAATTTCATTTTTACTATTCCAGCTTCTTCCTCCCAAAGACTTGCAGGTACTCCTTCCACATCCTTGTAAAGCCCTGCACTTACTATCATAAAAATTGACATAACATATGATATCCATACCAGTATCCATAACAAACTAGCCCTTGATATAGGATTTGAAGTAGCTTCGTCACTACTGCACTTAAGGGCTTTTCTTTTCTTCTCTTTTCTATGACCTTTGAATGAAACTGTCTCACTCGAGTCAGTAACCTGAATGATGTCCTCTTTTTCTTCATATGTTTCCTCTCTACTTGAGTTTGGAAAAAATCCATAGTAGGAAGATGGGTCTTTTGCATGGAGCCAAGCCAACATGTTTTCATCATCATATAAATTTGCCCCTTCAAATAGATCTACTTCTGGGTTGTCCAGCAATTCTTCTTCCATACAAGTACCAATTGTCTGCATCATGTTGGTATGTCTTTGGTTGTCTGGTCCTTCATCCAAAAATATCTGTTGCAACTCTTTTCCCTCCTGCTTTACCCACATTGTGTCCTTGCCCCAGTCCTGCAGCACATTGGCATGCATTAACCAAGGTCTCCCAATTAACAGGGGGAAACTTCCTCCTACCTGTGGCAGCCTTAAAACAACAAAAGGCCTATTTAGGAAAAATGGGAATTACACAAGATTTTGGGACGCTTCTTTGTGTCCCAATGTTTTAGTTTTTGACTCATTCACAGACTTGAATATGTTATTATCTCTTGATTGGAGTATATTAAATGGACACTTTAATATTAAGGATAATTTTGTTATAAATGTGTCATCAAGGTTGGGCTCAAACTTAAGAAGTTAACATAGTAAGCAATATAAATGGGACTTGAATAATTCCCAAATTTCTTGAATAGGCCTTACAAAATCCAAGTTAAAGATGGTACCTTGTATCTTGACTGGGACTCCAGGGACCACTCCCATAGGCTTTACTATGCTTTGGTTTGCCAGTATTACAGTGAAGTTTGCAGGTCTTGAAGGGTGTAGTCCAATCTTTTTCATGGTATGTTCAGGCATCAAGTTAATACTAGAACCACCATCCACAATAACTCCTTGAAAATCATGACCTTTGATAGAGACTATTAGCTGAGGGTTCTTATAATCTGTGAGAGATGCTTCCCCTACAATTTTATCTTTATGCATAATAGCAGCCTTTGCCACTAAACTTGTTGTGGACACCTCATCAATTATCTCCAAGAGTTCTAACCTGAATTTCCCATCCATCTTTATTAAATAAAAAATACTGACCTCCTTTTTCATGGACTTGAGTAGTCGGGAAGCTTCTGATTCCTTAAGAGCATGGGCTCCAATTGACTTATCAAACTCCTCATGAGCCCTATTGAATGCATGTCCAAGGGCATCACTGGTACCTATGAGATTTCCTTTTTGCATTGTAACTGCACATGTGGTTGCTTTATCTTCATATGTCTCTTTGTCTTTGTTCAATCCATTAATCCTTGATTCTTGAACTATTTCCACTTGAGCCTTCCCCTTACTTCTTGTCTGCACTGTAAAAGATTCAATTTCTTCTAACTGCACCACCCTGGTAGATGGAGATTGCACATTGACTTGATCTACCATTTCTTCTTTGCGCACATAAATCATTTGAATGTGGGGCCCACATGAAGATGCTTGGTTCTTAGGACAGCAATTAGTATAGTGGTCTCTAGCCTCTCGGTAGTTCCTGCAAGGAGGGGCATTTTTTGGGAGAGTGCACCTACTTTGGTAATGCCCACATTCTCCACATCTGAAACAAATAATTGGCCTCCTTGGCCCATTTCCAAAGTTATCCCTATGTCTAGGGTTGTAATTATTACCTTGATTAGGTGCAACTACCATCACATTAGCTAGTGGTAGGGCTCCTCCTTGTGTCCAATATGTTGTTGCAAGCATTCCTCTTTATTGACATTCCTGGGCCTCATGACCAGCTTTCCTGCATAGTTAGCAAGTTACACTTAACAGAGGATATTCACTTACTACATGACCTTGCTTGCTGCACATGGTACACCATAACCCACTTTTGATGCCACCCCCTTTGAGTTCTTGCAACTCCTACCGCAGTTGAGCCAGTTCTTCTACTTGGGCTTCCTTCTCTTTTTGTAGCTTCAATGCCTCAATCTCCCTCCTCAACTGAGTAACAACATTCTTCTCCTCTTTATGGGGCTTATTCCTTTTTAAGCCCTCCAGCTCTTTCCTTAGCTGGAATACTGGATCCTCCACTTCTATAGAATAGGGTAGTTGAGAAGAAATTGCTCCATATTGTTGCGTTATTTGATCCAGTCATGTAGTTGTATTGATGAACTCCTCTATGGTGGCTATTGGCAACCCTAATTCCTTGATTTTACATTGTGTGGTCACTGCAAGTGGTTTAGTTAACCATTTCTTAATAAAGAAATCATGTGGAGGATCTCCCAACTTAGCCACTAGTGCCTTGGCCCTAGTTACAAACTCTAGAAACTTTTCACCTGGACCGAGTCTCAAGTTTTCTAATTACTCTATGATGATCTCTGTAGTATTTCCATGGTGGAATTGAGTTTTGAATGCATCTTTCATTAGGTCGCAAGTGGTGAAATGGTTCTCAGCAAACTGGCTGAACCATTTATCTACTAACCCTTCTAATGTGGCAGGGAAGAGTACCAAAAAGGCATCCTCTCTTCCCATCAAGCCTCTTGTTTTGCATAGTGCTAAAAACCTCCTAATATGCTCGTCCAGATCCTCCTAAGCTAAGCCTTTGAAAGAAGGAAATTTTATATTTAATCTTGAAAGTAGGGTTTCCAAATCTATCTGACCTTCCATGCTGTTTATTGATGAGGTTGACGAGAGTGGACTGGAGGATCTTCTAATAGCCTTCCTTCTTGTTGCTTTGCAATTGACCCTCAATGTTTGAGACCGGGTTGCGGTCACAAGTTCTTCATAATCCTCTTTAGGCTAAGAGAATTGATAAGAAAATTTACCTCTTAACCCAATGAAGTAGCACTGTAGCACTGTTGGCACTTGAACTCTTCTACACTTTGTAATTTGCTTCTCCTATGCTCAAATCTCCTTGGAGTCCCACTTGGCGTGCCAAATTTTGTTGGGGGATTCTTGTACAAAAGGGATTTGAGTGTTTTTAGGAGAAAAGGGAAAGATAAGAAGAAAGATACACACTGGAAGCCTCTATCAATTGATTATAAGAAGACAATTACAATGGTGATACAGGATACAATCCAATGCTTCTGTGCAAAATCCCACAGAGTGCACAATCACAAGGTACAAAATACCCAAAGATCGTGTTGCTACCGGCCTTCTCTGCACCAAACCTCCACCTTCTCTAAGCTTGCACTTGTGCACACCTTGCACCAAGCTTGCAATAAGAGGGAGGGATGGATACCTTCTCTCGGCATGCGCACAGCTTCAATGGGACCTTGGGATCTTTGGCTGTAAGCTTAGCACTTCTCTGCACACTTCTTAGTCACTCTTCATGCACACCTTCACTTCTCTGCATCGCACACTGTGTGTCCCTTGCACTTCTCTCCCTTGCCTAGCTTAGACCATGCTCACCTTGCTTAGTCCTCCAAGAATAGTCCTTGATTTGATTTGAGTGTCGATTCACATACGGTCCTAACTGCTAGAGTATCTTGGTGCTCACTTTGATGACCCAAGATTGTCTCCAAAAGTAGGCAGCCAACGAATCCCCATTTTTCCCTAAATGACTTTAGACTCAAACAAAAATTTTAATTGGGGGGCCATACTTCCCCTTCTACGTACGCTGGCACTTCACATACCTTCACATTTTTCCTTTTAATTTCTCAACTGTGCACCTAAAAGAGGGTTCACTTGAACCTTCCAAAACACTTTAAAAACACTTTTGAACCTTAGGGAATTACAGAAATACCTCTGCAACCTGCAACCAACTTTCTACAATTATACCCTTTATAAACAATTAATTATGCACTACCTATGCCTTGACACCCAAACTTTGAACACTTTGACTTCACGCATGTTGAATTTGACCTTGAACATGTTGGCTTTGATTGCTTTGGCTTTGACTATGGTTGACTTTGATTGTGGTTGATTTTGACCAATACGATTTTTATGGGCTCAACACTTATACATGAGTTCCAGCTACTTGTTCACCGCATCACTCCCAAGGGGGATTTGTTGATATATTTAGGTAGTAATGTGTGTGAACACTCTAGGACCACCGGGTCGCTTTTTTCCCTCTTTGGGAGGTTTTTTCCCCCGGCTTGTATATATGCCTATTGCCCTAATGGGCTACTTATCTTTGTACATTTTCTAGTAATACATTCAGTATTGTGTGTTGTGCTCCAAGCTTCTTCTTCTTCCTTGTGTTGTTCGCGTGTGAATTGTGTGGTTGGTCTTGTCACATATGGCACAAGGTTGAACCTTCTAACCTTTGTTTTTGTCATGCTTTGGTCCTTTCTTCTTCCCTTTCCACTTGCTCTTTCATGCAAAGTTAGCCTGGGAAGTCTCCCCTTCATCTTCTTCCTTCTTCTTGCCTTTCAACATCTTATTCTTTTTATCTGCATATAGAGCACTAGTTGAATTACCATGATACGAGTTACCTTCCTTTCTGCTATTGTTGGCCTCTTGATTGAAGATTTGTCCAAGAAAGATGTTAAAGTTTTGAGTTTGCACATCCATGATGAGATCATATGCCATGGTGAAAGACTGCCATTGCTTATCACATCTAATCCCATTGAGAATTTGCCTCATGATGGCCTTTTCCTTCAATGAGCTCTCCAATGGATGACAACTGATCAACAACCTCCTTGACCTTTGTAACAAACTCTGTTATGGTTTGTTTAGGTGTCTTCTTCATCTGGTTGAACTCGTTCCAAAGTTGACTCTTTCTTGCTTTGGTACTAGCAAAAAGGAAAGTCTCAAGGGCATCCCAAGTCACTTGAGATGTCTTGCATCCTCTAATATGTGGTAATAGGAAATCAAAGATAGAGTTTAGTATGTAACACCTTGCGTGAGCATCCCTTGCACACCAAAGTGTGAGCTTATTTGTCTTCTCTTGTGTAGGTCCTCTTTTAGATCTTGGAATAGGCTTACGTTCATCACCTAGTACAATTCCATAAAGATTTCTACCTTGCAAATAGGCCTCCATTCTGATTTTCCAAGTGTCATAGTTGTGTTGATCAAGCTTCTCAGTCATTGAGGGAAAGCCGTCACCCATCTTCATTTGGCTCTAATACCACTAAAAGAACTTCAAGAAGCTTGTAGGAGGTAGAAAAGTTAGTTGTGAAGTGACAAAGTTCATTCTAGCCCACTAGCACAGGACCAACCCTTGAGCTCATGGAGACTCAAATAGACCTTATACTCATGTGATAAGTGCAATAAAATTCACTATGTACTTTGGAGCATCAAGGAAAAAGAGACGATACAAAACAGATAGGTTTGCACATTGTGTAGCTCAAAAAACTTGCTATCTTTAGATGAAACAATCCACTTCAAATGCTCATAGCATCCAACATGATTAGAATAAGAAAACATCCTTTTGGAGGAATGATATACATAGGTTTGAGTGTATAGAATGCACAAGAGTACAAGAAATAAGCAAAATATGCTTTTGGAATGAACTTGATACTCAATAGTGGTACCTTCTATTTTTTAGGGATGCACATAGATTGACTTGAGACGGAAAAACTAAGATTTCTCCAAATCTACTAAACCAAATCTATGAAACTTTGTACACATAAACTAAAAGCTAATATTGTTCCAATGAAGAATTCATCCATTTTGAAGCTCTATAGAGAGAGCCACAACCTCTAGAATTTAGCTGTTATTGAAGAAGATGAAGAAAAATGAAGGATGAAGACAATGATGGCCACAAGTGTATGTATATTACTTCCATGTAATGTACAAGTGATGAGAAGTCTTTATATGGACTCTTGAAGTTCTCCACAATATCTACATGTGGATTTTGAATTCAAATGAAGGCGGGATCAGGTGTTGAAGAGAATCAGTTCACTTTCCTACAATCTAGGAAAAGTGAATATCTAGTTTGATTTACTTTTAGGTGATTGATTGATTGTGAAGCTCAACCACCCCAAATTCGTGGAATTTGAGCTCTCTTTTTCTCCTTTTGCATGTGTAAAGCTCTAGGCTTGTACATTGGTAAATTATCCATAAAAAATCTTTTAATAAAATACAATAAATGAGCATAAGTAAAAGAATGCTTCAATTGATATTTTGACATAATCCAAACGATAGCTTTTTTGGATGTGGATAAAATCCACCTCAAGCATAGTGTAAGCTTGATGTTCCAACATCCCAGGCACAGATGATAGCCTCAAAGATGGACATGCCCTTAATAAAACCTCTTTGGTGAACATTGATCCACAAGTTAAGGTGGCAAGATATACTATTACTGAGGACCTTTGCAAAATTGTGTAGCCCATTTGCAACATAGTAATTAGTCTCTAAATTTTGATTTTTTTTTTGCAGTCTTTTATGTGAATTAGTTTGATCACACCAATGCTAGGACAGTTTGATAACATGCCAAAATGGATGGCATCTTTCCAAACTAGACATAAAGGGGACACCAACAACTGCTTGAAGGACTTGAAGATCTCATTGGATAGGCCATCCAAGTTGGGGCTTTTGCCTTTAGGAAGGGAGCCAATAGCATTTGGTATTCCATTTCAGAGAAAGGAGAACCTAGTAGGGGACCATATTATCTAGGATGCTTTTGGTTATAACCCTAGCGATGGCCACCATACACTCCTTACTATTCAAAGAAAGGGGTAATTTTGAACCCGCAATTTGTGCAAAGTGGTTAACAATCATTTACATGATCTTTATCTGTTTTACATTCCGCATGATTGCTCTTGATCATGTAAGGAATAAACTCCTTCTCCTCTTTCTTTTTGAGTAATCTACACATTTCTTTGGTTTCCATGTCTGCTTCCCCCACCCACTAGTCCTTAAAGTATAGTTGTAAATTCTTTCTTTGTATTCCATCTTTGTACCTCAACATACCTTTTATCTTTCTGAGCCCATTTTGGTGTTAAGGATGGCCTTGAATGACTTCACATTCGAGTCATTGTAGTCTACAATAGAGCATTTTTGTTCTAGTTCATTGAATGGTTTTCAAAATCTTTTGGGTTTTGGCTAGGATATTTTTTATTTTCTTAACCACCTCCATCCAGCACTTAGTCAGTGAAGAGTACCAAAGAAAGCTTGGTTCCAAGCAATGGTGATCACATTTCAGACAAAGGGGAGGGCAAAGGTCGAGGGATTGACGAGGAACCAAGGGGCTTTCTTAAACTGTAAACAAAATTTTAAGTTGAGAACCATGGGATAGTGTTCCAAGATTAGAAGATCGATACAATGTGCAAGATAGAGGGGGCTATCTTTTCTGTTATCTCGTGAGAAACATAGCTTATCCAATCTTGCTTTTTGAAGATTCATTTAGGATTTAAGATTTGACCAAGAGAAATTGCTCTCATCTTTGATCTCCATCAGATCATGATGTAGTTTAACTTGGTCTCATATGACCTTCTCTTTCCCATCAATAACTTACCCTCTCTAGTTCCCATCTATGAGAGTACGATTCAATCATATTGAAGTTCCCACTAAGAATTAGATCCATAGGAAGAGACTCATGCATTTTCAAGTTGTGAATATGTCCGCCTCATGATTGGGTGCATAAATATAAATAATAGAAAACCAGAGTGGAGCTTTAAAAGAATCAAAAACCCATCCATGGTTCACGTCTACTTGGGTTGAAGTAAGAAATTGAACCCATTTATTCTTGACACTAATTTTCACTCCTCCAAATCCCTTTGGATAGGAAGTAAATAGCCAGACTTGAGATGATGCAATTCCCTTGAGCTTTTGCAAAAGGTCATCCCCATTGATCTTAATCTCTTGGAGATAGATGAAGTCTAAGTTTACACATTTATCCTTAAGCCATATTCCAAAAAAGGTGGCCCTACAAGGGTTGAAAATTCCACCTATGTTGAACAAAATGACAATCATTTCCAACGGTTTAGCCTTTACATGATGGGGTCTTCTCTCTCTTTTTCTTATTTCTCTCCTTCTTTCTACCTTTAAAGGAAAAGGGATCCTACCAACACACCTTACCCTTCAGAGGGCTCTTCCAAGTGGCATCTTGTAGATCTTTACCTATTATTTTCACCTTCTTGCTAAGAGGGTCCCTAAATCCTTGGGGAATTGTCGACTAGATAATTGAGCTTTCACTGTTTGGATTATCTTCTTTGCAGGTTGTGAGTTTAGTCTCTTTTCTTTTACTATGTTCCTCTGTGTTGTATTCTTTATTGACGGAATGTTCCTTAGGAGTAACCTCTTCCTTATTTACCATGATCATATGATTAACGCCCCTAGGGGTAGACTAGATGGTTAACCTCCTTTTCCAAGTTGTTGAAGATGTTGTTTGCTAGAATAATACTAGAAGTGCTAGTAACGTTCCAACACTCCCTTTTATTGGAGATTATTCTCCTTTTGTTTCTTACTTTAGTAAATCCTTCCAAGATTAGGTCTCCAAATTGTTTTTCTTGAAAATTTTTCACATCCTCCGACAAGTTCATGGCTTAGAAGGATCATTATTTAAGTTCTTATTAAATTTGTTTTCAATTGTTCACTCTTTTTCCTTCAAGCGCTTTTGCCTGAAAGAATTTTATCTGAAGGTGCACTCTTTAATTCTATGGCCTTGCTTGCCACAATGGAAACAAGCATTTGGAATGTATTTGTTCCTAGAGTTCCTCTGCTCCTATATCAATTCGAATTCTGGTGGGTTAATCCTTATTTAAATCTGATTCTATGCATTTCTATGGATTCCACCTCATGTTGAATGAATGCATTTCCCCTTCATATACAAGGGTGCTAACATCATCCCTTGAGGTCAGAGGTTGGCCAATTGGTTGAACAATTTATTTGATGAAGCCAATTAGAAGGTACAAAAGATTGGGGAGCTCTACCCAAATCAAATAGTGCAGAGGTTTTGATTTGTTAGGAACAAAGTCCAAGAACCACTTAAAAAGGCATAATGTGTACCTAATATTCCAAGGTACAACTTGCAACACTTGGAATGCCATTTCCTCATTTTCAAAGAGCACGAAAATGTGATTCATTGAGAAAAATTGGCACTTCACAATGACTAACGCCCTCAAAAACCATTCTTTTCTAAACCAGAGGTGGAGAGACTCCAAATAGGGCTTAGGGCCAAAAATGTTCTCAATAAGATAGACCTTGTTTAATTATTCCTAGTTTTCCAAAACATCCTCCCTAGGAAGAAAGAATGATGGAAGAAAACACCAAAGAGTTCCAACAAGTCTTCGAAACCCACTAGAGCCAAGCCAACAAGTCTTCAAAACACCACACAACAAATTTGATGGGGAGCACAAAAAGACTGAAACCTTTAGGATAAGATTTAATAGTTCCTTTAGGGGCTAGGCACACCAAGAAATGAACAAAAAATCCTCAAAAGACACTTGGCACCCACACCAACCTATTGAGCAAGAGATTGAGGAAAAAGCATTTAATGGAGTGTCCCCCACCCAGTAAATCAATCCGAAGAAAAAGCATTTATTGGAGTGTCCCCCACCTAGTAGATACTCTAACATCCTACGTGTGATGATATCCTTGAGATAATACAATACCATTCTTGATGATACCTCTACTCCATGAAGATACCCACCCAACACATGTGATGATACCACCTCGAAGACATGATGACACCTCCCCTAAAGGCATGATGATACTAGCCAATGATGATGTGACGATACCCACCCCTACACATGATGACAAACTACTAACAATATCTCCTACTCCGTATGATAATAAAATCTAGCAATTCCATGTCGCTAGTGTGACACAATACCTGACCCCATATGACACAATACCCCGGTGTCTGTGACACTATGAAGGTGTTGTGACACATAAGGGGTAGGGAGGTGTCAAAGACATCTCAAAAAAGGTATTACAACACCTAGGAGCTAGCATGTCATTTGTTGGTGCATGGAGTAAGCCTAAGAGCTTGATCCATGATCATTGGATTTATCTCCAATTCATTAGGCATAAATGTAAATCTCTTTGATCATATGCTTCAAGTTTTCAAAGTTTAATCATTCAAATTAATTTGGTAACATAAAATGTAAGAGACACAACGAATCCTATGATTGAAGAAAGCCAAAAGTCATAGATTTACTTCGAATTCAAAATTCAAATTCATCCTAAGAATAAGGACTACTTTTTTGGTAAAAGATGCAACCACCATCAAGATCAAAAAGTTTATATAGACACTACTCTTCAAGCCACAGGGTAGTCTAGCATTTACATAGAGCTTTTAGCTAATTTGTGATCATACATTATACTATCTTGAACTGAAAAAAAGTCCTCCACAAGTCCTTTGTATCATATGTGCAACATAAATACAAATTATGACTCATTTTTGTTGCTGATGCAAAAACTATGCCAAAATGGCTAGTGGAGACTTTGCGTGATAGCAAATTAGATGCACCTCTATCATACAATACTCCTTTATGCTCTCATAGTGCCTCTTCTGCATTAGATTGCTATGTTATGGCTACCTCTAGTCTCTATGATGAGACTGAGCATGTTTCGTTTGATGAAGCACAAAATTCTGAACATTGGATGGCATACTTCCCCCATGTGAATGCTCGACTGTGATTATAAAGGGTTATCACAAATGTTTCATAGGACCTAGGAAGCTTGTTAAGAAGTCTAATGGCCATGTCCTTGTTGGAAACTTGTCAGCCATGCTATGCTAGCTTGCGTTGATAATCCTCTAAGGTGGCAATAACTTTAGTAATGGGATCATGGAGCCTAATTGAGAGGTTGTGGAACTTGGACTCTAAGGTGTAAATTTTAGAAGGAGTTTTGTCCACATAAAGATCGTGCATGATTTTTCAAAACTTTTGGGACATTCTCCACGATGTAATGTGGCCCTTGGTCAACTCATCACAACCTAAGAGTAATTGTCCTAAATCTCTCTTTTCTTTGACATTCAAAATATTCTAGGTGGCTAAATCATTGTGTTTGTTTGACTGAGGCTCTGTAGCTTCAACTTCTTCATATAATACGCTAGTGAATAAATATTATCTAATTGTTTCCTTTCATAGATTATAGTTAGTGGCATTTAATTTCTCATCTTTCAGCATAAAAATCAGCACAAATGAAGACAAGTACCATTGACTTAAAGACGTCACATTCAAGATCGTAGACATTATCACAATTGAAAATAAGTTACACACTTGCAAAAATGAAGTGGAAATTGGCACAAAAAGTTGTGGTTGAGTAGGGGGAGGAGGTTTGGATTAGTCTTTGAAAAAGATGGAAATGCTTGGGGGGGGGCTTAGAGTAGCCCTACATTTGTTGACATCTTGGAAGGGGGCATAGACTAGCCCAAAATGGCATTGAGAAAGATACACTTGGGGGCTTACACTAGCCTCACAAAGCATCCACACTCGAAATCCTTCTTCTATTTTTGATGTTGTTACAAGGTTTGGGAGCACTTAGTGCCAATGAGTGTACCACAAAGAAAAGTTTGAATTCTTTGGTTAAGTACAAGAGGAACCCCTTGTTGATTACAATGTGAAGTGCCAAGTTGAGCAAAAAATTAAGGGTGGAATATCCTTTGCATAGTACAAAATAAATGGCTTAAATAAGGGTCAAGAAGTGAAAAGAGATGTATCACAATGAGTTTCAAAGGTACCCTTGAGATTCTACAATCACTATGGTGATACTTGATTTTAGTGTGTTCACAAAGTAAGTTGAAACATTTGGAAAATACAAGAAGCCCATTGGGTCCTTGAGGGCTTAGAGTTCCCCTTCAAAGTCCTTTGCGGATGTTGTCCATCTCCAAAGTGCTCATACAAACCCTATTTTGGGTGTCCAAGGCTCAACAGGTAACCCTAACCCTAATGTTTTTACTATTCTAGGCACGAATAAAGGTAAAAGAATGGTAGATGAAAATGTCCATGAAATCTGTTTGGACCAAGAAACAGAGGACAATGAAGATGATGCCTTTCTGATCAACAGAAACGCCCTAGATTGATGGCACACCCAACTTGGTGAAAGAGTGGTAATCGGCTTGTGCCATGGTCCTTGTCCTATTATGGATGTCCTTAGGGCTTGGGTTAGAAATAGTTGGGAAAGTAAAAGCCTCTTCGTGAAACACATTCAACACTTGCCCAATGGGATTTCTTATTTTATTTTGATGATGTGTTAACTGCTGTGAAAGTCATAGGAGAGGGACAATGGATTATTAGGTCTATCCCTATATCTTTTTTGTGTTTTATAATTTTTCATTTAACCTTTGAATTATATTTAATATGTGTGTTAAAGGATTTTCTCAAATTCTCTTTGTAGAAGGTGTGTGATTTTTTGGAGAATTATCAAAAAAGGTCACCTAAGTGTCCTGTTTTGGTACCAAACTAGTGTTAATGGATAACATAAATTTCTTATCTTACAACATAAAGGGGCTCATTGAACCAGTTAGAGCTAAAGTCTGTAATTCTTGGATGAAAGATTTGAGTCTTAGACTAGATTTTCTCTACTTGCAAGAGGTCAAAACTTTTGGTTTTAATCTTAGTACGAATTTGAAAAATCTTTCATGTAATCATTCATGGTATTATACTAATCACTAGAATGGGAAGGGTGGGGCTGTCATAGGCATCTCTTCGAGCATCTCTCACTTGGTCAGTGATTGTTTTATCAGCGCTACCAATCAATGAGTGGCCTTAAAGTGTTCCGCTCCCCTCTCCTTTACTTGTATCAGTTTGTATGCTCCTAATTTTGTTAGTACTAGAACTAAGTCTTGGGAGGAGCTTTCCACACTTGATGGTGATCTTTGTATCTTTGGAGATTTCAAGTTACTGATGCTAGTGACATGAGTGGGAATAAATATAATGTCATCTCTGGTTCATAAAAAAATGTTTGGTTTGACCTTCTGCATAATAAAAATCTGATTGATATGACTCTCAACTCTAATTTCACCTGGCCTAACCAAAGTAAGTATCGGCCCTTAGCCGCTAGATTAGATAGAGGGTACTTTAACTACAATCTTGCTCAAAGTTTCTGGCAGGTTAGCTGCTCCCCTAGCCTATCTATTAGTCTTTCTGACCATGTTTCTTTAATTATCGAGTGTTGTAGGACTTTCCATTGTTTCAAGCCTTGTTTTCCTCACCTTGATGCTACCCTATTGAATTTTCCTAGTATTGTGGATAAAACTAAATTTATTTTTCATCATCATTTCTCAATGTCCACCTCTCCCCTTGCTTCCTGGGAAAGATCAATTATTGAGGTGCAAAAGCTGTTTACTCACTATAAAAGGTTGGCTAAAGATATTCATGCTAATAGAAGAATGATGATACTTAAGGATTTGGAAACTGCTAGAACCAACTCTGTTGGTAATCATAGTGATTGTCAGAGGGTTCTTGAGCTACAATAAGATTGAGATTTGAAGATTACCTCTTAGTACACAGTGCTCTTGTTGCCTCTAGAGAGTTTTGGGTGAGTAAAGTGGATAGACCTAATAAGAACATGTTTGATCTTCTAAAAAAGAAACAGGCTAGGGATTTTATCCCTCTCTTGAAGAAGAGTTTAGGAGGTCATGCTACCAATATTGAGAAGTACCTACAGGAGGCTGTTAGCTTCTTTACTAGTGTTTTCTCTGTGCTTCCCAAGTGTGGGGAGGACATCCAGAGGTTTGGATCTCTTATTGCTCTTAAAAGGAAAAAAATGGTTCCTGCCAGCCTAGCTACCATCTTGGACCTTCCCCTCCCTGTCAATGAGGTCAGAGAAACCATTAGTAAATTGAAGCTGTGCAAGTCTCCCTATCTTGATGGGATTCCAAATGCGTACTTCTTGGTTCTAAAAGATTTTTTGACCGCTCTTATTATCTTGGTGTGGCAAGATGCTATGAAGAGAGGTGCTCTTCCTGCTTTCATCAATATGGGTGTAATTAAGCTTATTCATAAAAAGGGACCCAAGGATGACCTAAACAACTGGAGGCCCATTTCTTGTCTGACTTCTATTTACAAGATTTTTTTCCTCTATGTTAGCTAGGAGACTTACTCTTATCATGAATAAAATCATTCTTCCTGAGCAAAAAGTGTTCATTAGAGGTAGATACATACTTGATTCCATTATCTCTTTGTGGGAGGAGATGGAGTATGCTCAAGAGAGTAACCAAGACTTTTATTTCTTCAGAATTGACTTTGATAAAGCTTATGACATAATTGAATGGAACTTCATTCCTCAATCTCTTCATGACATTGGTCTTGGTAGGAATTTCATTAGATTTGTTAGTACTGTTTTTGGCAATGCCTACTCTAAAGTGTCCATTTATGGTAGACTGTTTTTTCCTTTTAGACTTCAAAGATCCATTAGATAAGGCTCTCTCCTAGCTCCCCTCTTGTTTGCCATAACCAATGATGCTTTATGCTAGCTTATTAAGGATTGTATGGATTCTGGTCAGATCAAAGGTATCGATATCCCCAACTCTCATTTCCAACTCTGTTAACAAATGTTTGCTCATGATACTAATGTCATAACCAGGGCTGGAGAGGAGAATGCTAAGAGTTTCTTGAGATGTCTTGACAGTTTCTGTTTAGCAAGTGGTTCTTAGGTTAATCATAACAAAAGTGCTTTTAGAGCTTCTAATCATTGTATTCCTTTTTGTATTGAAAGGCTTGGTTGTGACATTTTAAAAGGTGGTGTGATTTTTAGACTTCTTGAAATCCCTATGGAGTTCCAAGTTACTTTTTCTCAAAGATGGAATCGGTTTGTGAATAGGTTTAGAAATAATATTTTCAAATGGATAGGTCTTCAACAGACTGTTTCCCACAGGGTTTTTGTCCTCAACCACTATTTATTGCCTTCTGTTGTGTATTTTCTGTCTTGCTGGAAACCATCTAAAAAAGAGTTTCAAAAAGTCATGGTGCTTGCAAGAAGCTTTTTATGGTGTGGTAACCATCATTACAATTGTATGACAAAAGTTTCTTGGGACACTTGTTGTATGAAGAAGGAAGATGGTGGGATTGGCCTGCTTTGTCCTTCCATGCTTGCTGTTCAGCTCTCTCCTAAATGGATTCTTAGGCCCTTAAATTTTGATGATTTTTGGGCCTATGTCATTAAAAGAAATATCAATAAATTTTATGTGGAAGATTACAAAGCCTCAAATAGTCTTTGGAATCTTGTGTGCTCTCCTCATAATTTCATTCCTATTGGCATCAGACTTACTTGTGATATGTGGAAGTCCTGCATGTCTGTCAAAAGCAGTTATTTACTGAGTTCCAAGTTTTCTTCTAATAAATCTTTCTTTTTGCAGGAATCTTTGTGGACTGGCTTGGTGGCCTTTAACAACTAGGAAAATATTAACATCATTAAATATAAATGCAAAACATTTGGTTTCACTAATTGTATTAGTATGTTTCAAAATGAATCTCTTGTGGACAATTTCTACATTACTAATTTGGTTGGTCTCTCTATAGCTTGTAAATAGATGTTGTTGCATACTCTTACATTGATGGAGGATCAGTTGGAAAGCTACTTTCATACCAAGAGAGTTTCTATCTAAGAAATTGCTCTTGATATCTACGAAGTCTATAAGAAGAAGTCTGTTGGCATCTCTTTGCTGATGAATAAGCTTAATAGTAGATGGAATGTATAGTGGTCTCCCCATCAATGGAGATATAGGTTTCAAGTTGTCTGGGCCTACCCTGTGTCCATAAAGCACTCAACTTTTCAATGGATGATTATTCATAATGGGCTTTGGACAAGTCAAGAAGCCAAGAAATGTAACATAAGTGATGGAAAATTTGTACTTTGTGGCGATGAGGAAGATCTTGTCCACCTCTTCATCTTTTGTGACCATGCTCGAAAGTTTTGGAAGTTTATAGACAAATATTGTTAACTAGTCAAAATTAAAGATTTTGGTCTCAGTGAGGTGTTGTTGGGTTCCTGTAGGAGGATGGACATTTTTTTGTGGAATTAATGGAGATCGATCATACTCTAGAATATTTGCTTGAGCAGAAATCTAGTTGTTTTCAATAGTGGAAAGAAGGACTTCACTTTTTCTTGTAAACTAGCTCTTCATAGAGCTGCTGAGTATTGTATTTATGCTACTAAATTTGTTGTCGACCACAACACTAGAGTTAATGATTTATTGTATAAGAAAAAGTTATCCAAATGGAGAGAAATCCTCCTGCCAATGTATTCCCCTTAGAGATTCCTAATGGCTCAACGTGGAATTTTTCACGTGGATGAAGCTTCATAAGGTACTTCATTCTCTCTCTCTCTCTCTCTCTCTCTCTCTCTCTCTCTCTCTCACACACACACACACACACACACACACAGAGTGAAAGGCTTGCTTTCTCACTGCTGTAGAAGGGGGGGGAAAAGACCAGATCAAGCGAGAATGGTTAGAGGTTCAGTCGATCTTCCTTGACCTCTTTCTCTCATTCTTTGTCTATGTCAGAGAGGGCTTGCGCAGCAGGATTCTGCCCAGAAGATTATCGTATTCTGTTGTACAATAGGCTGGAGGTAAGTGCTTCTATTCGATGCACAAAGATCTAGTGCTATCCTTCACAACACTAGCGCCAATGTCTTCTTCATGCTCCAGTTGAAGTTGTAGCCCGCCACACCTTACTGCTTGTATTTACAATCCTGGAAGTATTATTGACGATGGCACTGAAATTCACCAGTCACAAACAATGAAGCACAAGGAGGAGAGGTGGAAGTGCATGCAGAGAAACTGCTCTCTCTCTCTCTCTCTCTCTCTCTCTCTCTCTCTCTCTCTCTGACTCGCTTGTCGAGAGTATGGTGCAGCTGTGTGTTGTCTATGTACTAGCGCAACAAGGGAAGTTGTATAAAGTGAATGTGTAGAATTCCCCAATGATAGCACCTTGTACTTTGCTTTGTTCCTTGATTAGTCTCGGCTGGACAAAAGGCAGTGCTCTGTTGTGTCGTGTTGGAGAGCAAAAGTCATTACCTTTGACCTTGCACGAAAACTCATTGGCGGGTGTCAGCTAGTGTGCAACGAAGGTCTGATTCTTGACTTGGCATCAAGCAGCGTGACCATATTCAACATCTAATTATCGATGACACAATAAAAGTTAAATGAGGATACTACAAAACGACTCTATCTGGTTTCCGATCCATGGCATCCGGAGCGTGGAACCTTGGAACATTCAAAATGCCAAGAAATTATGGAACAAAGGCTTCAAAAAATGGGAACATCTCTGGAAACATGACACCAACCGCTGGATCAACTTCGAGGATATTGACCCTCGCTTCAACATTTCGTACGAAGAATGGAACACTTTGCAAAGCAGATGTCTCGCCTGGGATCAACACAAAACTCGCCTTATCATGGGACAGGACACATCAAGCTCGCTTGGTCTCAAATGGCACAATGGGAATAGCCTATCAAAAATCCCGAACATTCTTGTAAGGTTCAAGGTATTTACCTTTGTAAAAGGGAAGATTAAAAGGCCTAAAGCCACGAGTTACAAATGGTTGGGATTGATTCTCAATCAATCAATCAAAAAGTAAATGTGATTTTAAATTTCTCTTTTACTAGATTGTAGGAGAAGATTCCAATCAACCTAAACTAATAAACCCGCCTAATTTCAAATTCAAATCCATGAAGAAAATGTGTGGCAATATCCTCAAGAGTCTATATAAAGACTCCCAAACATTTTTACGTTATGTATATTGTTGATATGAAGCATACATATACTCTTTGATCTTTTCTTTGTGCCATTTTTGTTCTCTGCTCCTTCTTCCTCAGACTCAATCACCTTGCAGAGATTGTTGCTCTCTCTATAGAGCTTCAACTCCAATGTTTAAGCACTCATTCAAAAGTTACAACTGTCTAATTTGTGTGTAAGAATTTTCAAGTCATTTGACTCATTATTTTCAAAGAAATTCAAGTTTTACAGTTCAGGGGTCATTTTTTGCAGATCCTTGAAAAATTGGGATGACACCAGTTCACTGTTAAGGTGATTGCTCCTTCTATAGTTGTTATAAATTAGTGATTTTATGTATTATAGCAAGGCAATCCTATGTATGACAATCTCTTAAGAGGAACGTTTCAAATTGTTATTGTGATGGTTGCTCTCAGTGTTTTGAAGTCACAAATTCCATTCATTTTTAGAAGGTTTTTGTGAGCTAAGCAAGGTGCAAGTTTTTTTTTTTGCATCAACTTGTTCTTATTGATGCCCCAAAGTACCTATTGGGTTTTATTGCACTAATCACAAGTCTACAAGGTCTACTTTATATATCCAAAGAGCTAGGGGTGTTCCTATGCTCTTTTGTTGGACCAACGTCACCACTTAACTCAACTTTTCCAAGCCTCTCCAATTTTCTTTCATGTATTACCCATGCACGTTGATATAGATTTCAAACTCTACTTTGATGTAGATTGGGAAGGTTCTAAAGATGGTAGGAGAAGTACATCAAGGTATGTCACCTCTGTAGGCACAATGCTTATCCCATGGTCTTCAAAGAAGCAACCATCTGTTGCACTCTCATCAACTCAAGTTGAATGTAGGGGACTAGCCAATGCAACTCAAGAAGAAATATGGATCAAGACCTCGTATTCTGACTTAGGTCTCAAGTCTTCTCATCATCATATTTTTGGGACAACATTAGTTCATTACACCTAGCAACTAACTCAATCTATCATGCCAAGACTAAGCATATAGAATTGTAGTGTCACTATGTTAGAGAAAAGTTCACAAGTAAAGGAATTTAGTTGTGATATGAATCTACTCACCGAAAATGTGCAGACATGTTGAACAAGGCATTGGATGGAGTTAAGTTGAAGAGGTCCAAAACTAATATGGGATTAGCAAGTGTTGAAAATATAAAGACTCAAGCATCTTAGGCTTGGGGGGGAGATGTTCTTGCATGGAGCAAGCCTAAGAGCTTGACCTATGCTCATTGGATTTCTTTGTTATTCAATAGGTATAAATGTAAATCTCTTGGATCATATGCCTTAAGTTTTAAAAGGTTAATCCTTCATATTACTTCAATGAAAAATTAAATGTAAGAGATGGAAAGAATGTTGTGATTGGAGAGAACCAAAGGCCACGAATTAACTTTGAATTGAGAATTCAAATTCATCCTAAGAACTAGCATTATCTTTTAGGTAGAACATCCAACCAACATCAAGATCAAAAAGTGTATATAAACACTACTCTTCTAGTTGCTAAGTACAAGAGCATTTACATGGAGATTATAGCTTAGTTTTTAAGCATACATTATACTATCAAGAAGCAAGAGAAGTCCTCCACAACTCCTTTGTATCATACATGGAATATCAATGCACATTATGACTCACTTTCATTGATTGGCCATTCTCTGTTTACTGTAACATTACATTGTGGTACTATGTCATCTCCTGATATTCATTTCTAAGTGTGTAGGTACTCAATGTCTAATCTATCACTTGGATCACTTAGGACTATTCTAAGCACATACAAAGTTTCATCATCATTGGAACTATATATCTCAAGATATAAGCAATTATCTATGAATGTGTCTGTGTATCACCTAGCTCCTCAAAAGTCTGGGTGACCCCCCATAATTATTAGATTTGTTCACCAATGCATGATGAGTCTAAATTCATGAAATAAATTGTCGTGTTTAGCTTACTCTTTTAGTTGAAAGTGTGCAAGAGCTCTCTAGATAACTTGTACCAGAGTATGAGCACTGAACAAATCTCTAAAAGCTTCTCATCCATAAATAGAAGGTTTCTCAAGATTTATGATCTTCAAACTTATCTATTTTGACACACATGTTTATGGATGATTTTCCAAAGGACTTAGGTGGTTTCAATGCATATTGTGGAGGCGCAGGGAGTGTATTAAGTGTCTCTGAAGTTGCTTGGGATGATGTTGAGCACCATTTTTCCAACACAATCTCATCTCTGTAAGCTACTCCATCACCTCTTCACATCGTCCACTCGATGTCACCATTAACAACTCAAAAGCACACGTCCCCCAAATTTGGCTCTGTTATTGTAGCAACAACCAATGAGATGCTAAATGTCGTAGGTTATCTCATTTATTGTGTATTCGATAGAAGAAATATTGCATGTGAACTAAAAATCGTTAGGGAATACACTATTGAGTCTTGTATGTACTTATGACAACATGTAAATATATCCAAGGAAACCGAAAGGGGCCTCATTGTGATATAAATGAATTGAGAGGAAGCTTAGCAAAAGAAAGACAGAGAGATAAAATATGTGTGTATTTGTGCTTCTCGGCACATATACCCACACTCTCGTTGTTAAAGAAAAGAAGAAAAAAAAAGGGGGGGGGGGGGGGGGGGGGGAGGGGGGGATCTTGAGCTTACCAAGGTAAATCAATTGGAAACAGGTGTTAGAGATATTGGTTGCTCTTTTTCTTTGTGGAAGGCCATCAAAGAGGAAGCTCTCTGAAAGATATAGAAAGAAAGATGTGCGATCAGCTTTGGTGGCCATCCGAAAGAGTGATCGATTCAAAAGTCCCTTTGCTTCTGAGGTAGAAGAATATATAATTGTAAAAAAACTCTGATTTTGAGACACAGTACGATGTTTGTCTTGGAAAACAACAAGATTAAAAGAAAGTGGGTTGCTCATGAGGCGATAAAAAAATAATTAAACTTCTCAATAACTCTCTCTAAGAACTTTTTCACCACTCAAATCTTAGGTATCTTAATGGTTTGGACACTCATAGCTATCACGCCTCCAGGCCGTTCTACCCCTGCTTTGCGACATATAAAGAATCCCAAGGGCAGTAACACCATTCATTGTATTATTGATCTTTTATTAATTCAAGCTCAGGGGATTAAAG
This sequence comes from Ceratopteris richardii, assembly GCA_020310875.1. NCBI lineage: Eukaryota > Viridiplantae > Streptophyta > Polypodiopsida > Polypodiales > Pteridaceae > Ceratopteris > Ceratopteris richardii. The sequence continues at coordinate 90,272,479 of CM035432.1, forward strand.
ATTGGCCGAACTCTTTTGATTTAAAAAAACAATGCTGAATTTGAAAATAGGAGTTTTTTTTTTAATATAAAGGAAGTTTGGCATTACCCTACTCTCCCGGACTTGAGTTAAAAAAAAAAAAAAGGGAGTTCATACATAATAGGCACCCCGACATAATTGTTCATATTTGTGATTTGACACGTTGACCCCAAGATATAGAGTTCCAAAATTTGATGGAAAAGTCAACCATGCACGTGTCCCAAAATGATAGGTCTTGGCATGAAAAGAAGAAAGAGGAGAGCGAAAAGAGAGATGAGGACGCAACTTTGGCCAAACGTTCACGAGCTTCCGAGAATTTTTAGGAGAACTTTTGCGGAAATTTGGGGCATTCTCAAAAAGCTTTTGCTAAAAGGCGGGCAAGGAGAGCTATGCGAGAGAAGAAGATGAAACTTGTAGACCCTAAAAAAAATCTCCAAAGAACTTTGGAAAATTTCAAGAAACGTTTTTCCCCTTTTTCTACTTTTCTACACTTGTGAGGAGGGAGATATGACATACATTTTTAGTAGAGCAAAAAGTTCTTTTTTCTTCTTCCTTCTAGTGGTATCCATGGGAGATCAATCTTACAGGATAGACACAACGTAGTAAGGGTCTGAATGGTTAAGTTAGAGAAAATGGACTAAACTCAAAATTCAATATCTTGCTAGACTAAGGGCAGCACATGATTCAAATGACTTAGAAGAGATTATAAGGTTAACAACATGGGATATTACGCTCTACCTTATGGTGTAGAATGTGTGAATGTGATCTGTTTGAATCTTTTGTGTGCGAATGTATTGCTTAATTTCTTGCTCATATAAAATCCTACTATGTCATATAATAAGGTCAACTTTACATAGGATAGGATGGCACTCCATCACAAAAAAATCACCACAAAAATTATATGTTTTTGACATAAGAGCACAAACGAAAATAAAAATTTCACTTCACTCCTTTGTTAAAAAAAGGAATAGAACAAAAATCATTGTATATTGCTTCACCACTAATATTTTTTTTCAAAGAGGAAGTTCGATCGAGGTTTAATTTTCCTAGCTTGAATTAATAAAAAACATACTCATACAGTGAAGGACATAGTACCTATGGGACTCCCATATCCCACAACATTGAGGTCGGGCCAAAAAGAACCAATAGAAGGTGGAAACTTAAGACTTAGAGAGAGCTACAAAGAAGGAGAAGGAGTTGTTCATTGTCTTCATGCGCAAACCATAATCTCTTATTGTTTTCCATAATGAAGATCCTATGGTGTTTGAAGGGAGGGGAAATTTTACAATTATATATTCTTCTCTCTACCGGGGCAAGGAATTTCTTAGTCAATCATTCTTTTGGAGTACCATAAAAAATGGTCGCACATCTTTTTTTTCCGAAATTCCCAAAGAGCCTCCCCTCTGATAGTGTTCCACAAAGTAGAGGAGCAACCAATCAATTCACCATTAACACTTGCTTCCAACTGATTTGACTCAGTAGCTTCAAAAACCTTGCAAGAGCTTCAACCAAGTGCCTCCTGGGGCACAAAGAAAAAGTGACTAATGTCCTATTTACCAAAAGGTCAACACGTACACCGCTCTTGAACCCCACCAATTTTATTATCTTTGACATTGATCCAAACTCCCCGATGTAAAATTTACCACATAAGAACCGCCTTTTTGTTCTTGATGAGGGGGTGCCATAAGTCCACAAACTTAAATTGCCATCTAAAACTTGGCGAGTTGAGACACCATCTCCTCTTGAGGGTGATATGTACATCAAAGTGTTTCTTGACACTCATAGCCTTATCCAATTTGTGACCATTGCTCCATCTAAAACCTTCAATATGCGGTTGATCACATTCAAGAAGAAGGCAAGTCTTAGAGATCTCCCATGAATTTAATATATGTCTTAATAAGCACCAATCTTCATAGTTGATTTTCCTTGTCGGGTCCTGAAATCTAATGAAATTTTCTCTCTTGATTCAAGAGATGTTTCCACTTACTAAATCCTTTTTCTCTCTTGATTCAAGAGATGTTTCCACTTACTAAATCCTTTGTTACATAGATTCTTTGCTCTTCTAAGGTTATCCAAGTCAATTTCTTTGATTCCCCCTATGGGAAACCAAATTGAATCTTCTATCTTATCCTAGTGGCCCATTTCTAGTCCTTATTGATATTGATGTAAGGATCCCTTCTGTTCCAAATCTTCCATAGGGAGTAGAGAAAATATAACCCTCTGGGTGTCATCGAAAAGGGGAAACACCAAAGTAGTTAAGTCATGTCCCTTCCATCTCATTTGCCATCCCCACAATGTCAATAATGCCCAAACCACGGACATCTTTCTGGTTTGCATACACTTCCCATTTGATTTCGGGCATAACTCTCCTATTTGGATTTCCAATCCATAGGAAATTTCTACAAGTACTTTCTAGTTTCTCTAAATCTTTGTCTTTTGGTCTCCAACAAGCCAAACAATAAACGCTTAGCAAGCTTTCTAAACTTATCAATAGAATGAGCAACCTTTTGGCAATATTTGCATTTCTTCTTTTGCAAATCAGCATCATTAGAGGAATGAGTGGAAGAGGAAGATTGAGGATTTGGTTTTGATGAACCCAAAGCTGAACCATACTTGCTTTTCCCTTTTTGTGAGATAGCAAGTGCTTGTGTTCCCTCAATCAAACCACTCATATTCTCTCTAGATTGCTCTTCTTGGAAAAGAAGAGACACAATCTCATCAAATGCATACATATTGGGATTCCCTTTTGCAACCAAATGGAGTGTAGTGACAAAGCTTTGAAAATATTCTCGCAATCCTTTCAACAATGTAAAGATGAGTGATGCATCCGGAATAATCTCATCTATGTTTTCCCATTGCAATTTCAAGTCCTTGATGTGTGTCACATACACATCCCACACAATCATTTTTAGTCATACATGCATCCTCAAGTTGATTCCTCAAGTATGAAACACGTGCTTCATTATGCATGGTATACAAAGAAGTAAAAGTGTCTCATGCTTGTCTTGATGTAGAACATGACCGAATGTGTGGAACTATATGAGGCTTCATAGAAAGTGCAATCAATGCACAAGCTTGAGCATCTTTTCCATCCCATCTAAGGTGCTCCTATGTAGGTGGAGAAGGAGTAACCACTATACTTGAAGAAGAAGCTCCATCTATGACATTAGACTATGAAGTAGAAGAACCTATGGGTCTTCGATCTACATCTACCACTATGTTCCAAAGTTGTTTTACAACAAGAACATGCTTCATCATGTAAGAACACATTGGATAGTTGGTCCCATCAAGCTTATCTTTAGTTTGACGCATGCCAAAGAAGTCATTGTTGCCCGGGATTTCACCAAAGAGCAAGAATGTGACAAAATCTTTACTTCAATGAAAGCTGAAATGAATGTTGAAATTTTAACTCACAAACCGTCTCTTTGATGACAACTTTGACTGCATGAATGGCTTTGAAATTTTGGTAGAACTCGAGGCTTATGTAAGTGCATGATAATCCAGTGGGAGCCTTTACATATTCCTAACTATTGGCATTCCATAACTATAGCAGATACAAAATGTACAACATATACAGGATTTCCATAGGCAACCCTAATGCTAGCATGCACTGTAGACTTGGATCCACTATGCCTTATACAACATGCTTGTAGACTTGGATCCACTATCCCAAGATGGATCTTAATCCTCATAAAGGTTCAATGGTGGCAAAATTTCTTCCTAATTTACCACACATTCATCCCAAGTCTTTTTTAACTGATCTTTGGTGAAGTCAATCTACTCTTGTAGGGTTGCTAGATCCATCATTTCATCATTAGGTACCCTTGCTAGCTAGACTACTTTCATCCGCTTCTTGCTTTGGATCGTTTTTTCTTTGAAGAAAACATAAATGAGAATTAAATTAATGGAAGCTCTTACATTCTATGTAGGGAGGCAATATCCCACATGCATGAAATAATAGGGGAAGCCAACCCTAGATACATAGGAATCATCAAAGTACAAAGGGTGGGACCAGAGCTACACATTCTACTAAATCCACATGAATTGATAAAAGAGAAAAAACATCAATTCACTATAGAGAAAACCATAAGGAATCTATCCTTGGAGTACAAAGATAACAAGACATCCTACCATTTATGGGGTGGGTGATTGGATAAAGTAGTAAGAACAAAAGAGTTATCTTCCAAAGCATCTTTGATTGTCAAAAAGCTTTGCTAGCTAGTAAAGACCAAAGACTTTTTGAGGGGGATAAGAAAGTCTTTCTTTCCATTCTTGAAGCAGTTTTGATTATGATTGATCCAAATATTCTAGAGACTATTACTCCTCCATAACCGCCAAAGCACTAGATCCATATTTTTCCAATAGCTAATCTCAATTTCTTTGATGCCCAACTAAATATTCTGTTTGATCAAACAATAGGGTTGAAGGATTTGCCAAAATTTCCTGGCATGCAACAATGAACCGTCAAGTGGGTTGAATCCTCCTCTCTACCACAAAAACAAAAACTATCATTGTTAACTTTCATCCTCCTAGATATGTTGTCTGTCCCTACACCATTGCGAATTATTAACCATTGTAAATAAATCCTGCAAGATTTGAGAAAATCTACTAGAAACACACTCATGAGTGATGCTATTATAAGATTTGAATCCAGCTTTTTAATGGTTAATTTTAGATCCACTAGCTAAGCAAAACACATGAAGGCAGCTCAAGAAAGAAGTAGTAGAATTAGGGTCAACATTGGTGCACATGTTAGTATCATTTGTGAACATTTGAAGACTGAGTTGAGCATCAGAGTTAGGAATAAAGATACCTTTAATGTTATCAACTTCCATATCATTCTTCACAAGCCACCCAAGGGCATTAATGGTAGTAGAAAACAATAAGGGAGCAAGAGGACAACCATGTATAATGGATCTATACAACTTGAAGGGAGCAGATAGGTTCCCATTCATGGAAACTCTAGAGTAGGCATTTCCAAACAAAGTGCTAATATATTTGATAATGTTTCTACCAGCCCCAATGTCATGGAGAGACTATAGAGTAAGTTCCCACTCTATTATATCATAAGATTTATCAAAGTCCACTTTGAATAAGTAGTAATTCTGATTCAATTCAGTGGCACAATCTAGCCCTTCCTAGATAGATATGATAGCATCAAGAATGAATCTGCCTTTTATAAAACCTTTCCGTTTATGAAGAATAATACTATTAATGATTGGGCTAAGTCTCCTAGCAAGGATGGAGGAAAATATCTTATAAATAGAGTTTAAGCAAGTAATGGATATCCTCTTTAGCATATTTCTTGTGAATAAGTCTAATAAACCAGTATTAATGTGTACAAGAGGAGTACCTTTACTACTGGCATCTTTCCAAATCAAGAGAAAATGGGAAATCAATAAGTCTTTTGGTTCTAATAAAAATTCATTAGGAATCCCATCAATACCAGTAGATTTATAGGGTTTCAATCTACCGATGGTTTCTTTAATCTCACAGGCTATGAGGGGCAAGTCTAGTATAGAGGTTAGGCTAGGAGAGATCATTTTCATCCTCTTTAAAGCAATAGCACCTCTAGATCTTTGGATGTCCTCTCCCCACTTGGGATTACTAGAGAAAAAATTTAATAATCTTGGCCTTGATAGGATCTGACCAAACCTCAGAGTTTAGAGGAAAAAAATTCATAGCATTCATCATAAAAAGAACCGTGAACAATTGAGAACATTACTTCCAACTTGACTTAGTAGTTTTTAATACAGAACCTAAAGATCTCAGGAATTTCTTCTTTTCGGGCTTACATTGAATTTAAGTCACAAATTTATCAACTAAACTATGATTCATTCGAGTATCTTCTAAAGAAATTCCCTCTTGAGCCATGTTATTTAGCTTATCAATGTCTACCATATTGAGCTCTTTAGTGAAATTTTTGTCAGAAAAATCCCTACTAGTACTAGGAGCATCATTAAAATTCATTTTTAACAACCATCCACCCATTATTTGATTCATTCTCAGCATCAGAAGGATGAATACAATTACCTTTAGCTGAAACATCTTATCTTGATTGTAATTGGGGTGCACATTTTCCATTTCAACTTCCTCTTCAAACGATTCCTCAAAAAAAGTGTTAGAGATATTCTCCAAAAACACATCGAAGGGGTTGTGGTTCTTACCTACTTTATTTTTAACTATTTTGGAGACATTCCTCCTACCCTGTGTAACTTGATCAAGAGCATGTGATGACTCCTTCTTTTGAGGCTCAGTTTTTGTACTTGACTCAAGAGCGACATGGCATTAGACACATTCATGTTCATCATAAGGCAATCTTTTATCAAGTGTCCTTGTTTATAGCATTTGAAACAGACATTGGGTAAATTTTTGTAAATCAATTTCTCTTCATGCAACAACACACCATCAGAATCCTTAATGGAGGTACTATATTTAATTGGCAAGGAAACATCTATTTCTATCATTAGTTGGGGGTCCCATTTAGGGTTAATGCTACCCATCTTGACTTTTGGCCCAAGACCTTTCCAATAATTCCCCCTAATTTTTCTAACACAGGATAATAGTCAATTGGCATATCCGAAAAATAAACCCAAATAGGGATCTTGGTTGATTTAGGACCATGAGGATTAAATCCGACAAACCATCAAAAAATTGAAATATGAATGTTTGTAATTAACCATTGACCCTCTGAGATGACTTGCAAGGCACTCTTGGAATCTTCAGAGAAAAAAGAAGAAGTAATCATTCGGTAAATATTGAGTTCGCTTGACCTCCAAACCTCTAGATTCCTTGTTGTTTTTTATCCACATTTTAAGAGCATCTCAAGACGGTCTTGGACCATGGCATAGTCCAAAAACCGCTCTCTCACCGAACTGATTTTTCCATAGTCAAAGAGTTCCTATCACTGATTTTGTACATGTCAAAATAAAGGTATTTGCAAGCAAATCCGGATGCTGAGGATCGGATGGGTCCAATAAAATGAAGGGCCCATTTTTGAAATGGTTCTGAGGGCAAGATTGCTACAGTTGAAAACGATGAATGGCCTAGAGCTCACTTGTACTTTGAAAAGGATTGCACTACTGCCTCTTGAACTATAGACTATTGGCCAAAATAAAACCGTTTTGTAAAATGTTTCAAGAGAGTTAATTCAGCTCCAAAATGTTCCCCTACTACTCGAGAATGGGCTTTGGTTATTACAGATGGTACTTCATGTTCGAAGATGCATCATAGATAGGCTCTATACATATCCTTGAAGTACAATTGATTGAGAATGAGTTTGAATCCCTGATTTTGGTAGTCCAAATTCTTGTTTACTACATCAAAACAATTCTATATGCATCATACCATCGGCTTGAAACACCACCAGTCAAGATCAGGCTCTTGTCTGGTCATATACAAAGAGAGAGAGAGAGAGAGTGAGTGAGTGAGTGAGTAAGCTTCCTCTCTCTTTCCCTCTTTCATACACAAACACGCCTACTCATCCTCTCAATTCATTTATATCTCCATCCCAATGAGGCCCCTTTTGGTTTTCTTGGATGTATTTAGGTATTGCCAAAACTACACACAAGGCGTACTCCAATATGTGTCCTACACTTTTAAGATGAAAGTCATCTAATTGGGTTAAGCGGAGAGCATTTCATTGAAAAGGGAAGGGATCATGACTCAATATTGTGTTCATATGCAACATTTCTTCTATCGAATGCACCATAAATGAGGTAAGGTACGAATGTAGTTTTTTTTTTGGGCCAAGCAATTATGAGCTTTTGGCACAATTTTCTACATATTCAGACATTTCGCATGTAATTGGATGTCGCTACAGACAGAGCCAAATTTGGCGGACCTATTATATCCATCGAATCATTTCCAATTTAATCAGATCTTTGTCTTTAGATCTCCAACATGATAGAAAATAGATAATGAAGGCTATGAGGAACATCCATTCCTTTCTAGTAACCAAGTGTGATGTCGATCTTGGTAAGAAGACAATCTACCTGCCCCATAGTGACATCAAAACCCATCTCGATACCTAAGAGACCATTGGGGATCACCTTGGTCCACCAAAAATTGTGATAGATGTCAAGTATTAGCCCTGAATACAATTTATGTGTGATTTATTTTAGATCCTACATTCATGTCATCGGAAAACATTCTCATAAGCATCTAGTCATGGCATTGAGACAATATTGGGAGGCAACCTTGCCTGATCGATCATTTTAATTGGTAGATTGAGAGAGCTGGCTATTAATGTTAATGCGAGTTGAAGCATTTTCTAGAAGTGTCGAGATCACTTGACAAAATTTGAGCTATATCCAAGCTCTTTCAAAGATGAGAAAGAGAACATACTAAGAGGATTCCTCCTTCCCAAACACCAATGATGGCCTCAAGGATGGACCTTTTCTTAATGAAACCTTTTTTGTCCTCATTGATCCATGACTGTAGGTGGAAAACAATGGGATTGGCAAGAACTTTTGTGAAGATCTTGTACCCTGTTGGAAACAACATTCCTACTTGAAGAAATCATTGGTGAGACCATCAAGACCTGGGCTTTTACCATTAGGAAGAGAATCAATCACTTCTCTTGGATCAAATGCTAGAGGTGGCAGACATACAATCCCACCTATGATATGAAAGCGGCATGGACACCCCTAAGGAGATGGGTGAAGTGGTTGAAAATAGCACTATTCTGTTTGAAAATATTGCATTCCACACCATATCTATCACTCATATAAGGAGTTGTTTCCTTTTCTTCTCTCTTTTTAAGGACTCTACAAATTTCTTTTATTGGTTTGCTTGCTTTTTTTGCCCACCAAACTTTAAAGATCCCTTCAACTATGATGAATGTTTTGCTAAATGCATGGTTCCAAGCCTATCTTGAGCATGCCAATTGAGGGTACGAATAGCGATCCACATCCTTAGTGAGGGATAGCCAACTAGCTTTTGCCTAGTCAGATCAACTTGACCTCCACTAGATCATGGTGGAGCTTCATATGGTCCCCTACATCCTTCTCAAGACTAATGATAACATTATCCTTTGTTCCCATCTATCAGACTCACCTTCCACCATATTAAAGTCCCAACATAGGATCACATATGAGGATAGAGAGTCCAATGATCGCTGGGTAAGTTGTCTATTTGTATCGAGATTGGGCACATTTACAAGAACAATGGTGAACTCTAGGGGGCTTTATGGTTCTAGTACATAAGGTGTCCACAAGCCAAAGAAGCCGAACCCATCTGATGCCTAAAGCTAAGCCGCTACACCCTTATGGGTGCAAGGTGATAAACCACATGCATGAGAGTAAGAATATCTATTGAGTCTTTTTAACAGGTATTCAGTGTCAATTTTAATCTCTTGAAGACAAAGGAAGTGAAGTGTAGGTTGATGCTTTTATCATGATGCTACTGACCAATAACAACAGCTCTTGAGGGTCAAAGAAGCCCTCAGACATTCAAACAAATGACAATCATTTTTTATGGTAGTGATCTTTGTGAGACGAGATTTTGTCCCTCTTTTCATTGTTTTAGTCTCTTTTTCTCAAAGTAGAAGGATCTTGATACAAAAATCTATCTTTTAAGGTGATCTTTCAAGAATATCATTAGGAATTTTCCCTTTCTGAGATGCCTTCATATCGAACAAATCCAAAACCCTATCGAGAATCGTGGACACAATGATCGAACTTTCACTATCGACGTTATCTTCTTTGTTCATGACAAATCCATCCTCTTTGCTTATGGTGTAACCTTTTGAATTGATGTCCTTGCTGGTGGAATAACCATCCAATGTTTTCTCATCATCGGAAGTCAAAAATTGGTTCATTCCCCTTAGATAGTCCAATTGATTGATGTTGTTTTCCAAATTACAAAAAATATTTGTATCTAAGGTTGCATGAGGGACTCTTCTTAATAACACGTTTAGGGATTCTTCTCCTTCTACATCCCACTTCCATGAAGCCTTCATAGTTAGGGTCAACAAATCGTGTTTTTTGGACTTTCTCCAAATCTTGTGAAAGAACTTCCAGCTCCGGCACACAAGATCCACTTCTTTGAGACATCAAATTTTCTTTTGCTAACCTGAGCATTTTCATTCTCTTGCTTCTTCCTAATGGATTTCTACTTCAATCGGTAATTTTCAATCTTGTGGCCCTACATACCGCAATAAAAGCAAGCATTTGGCATGTTTTCATAAAATACATGAAAGAGTTTCTTAAGGTTTTAGTTATAGAGGAAAACATGCAAGTGTGATGCATCACATGATGCAAGTACTATCATGAAAGAGTTCTATGATTCCTTCTGCATGTGGGTGTGTGTTCTAGAATTTGCATCAAAGTACTTTGAGAAGACGTTTGTACTAGAATCCTTGTCATATCTGTAGTTTTATCCTTGGCAACGAAGTGCAATTCATCTCTCTTGCTATAATATTATCTTTTGTCTTGTTTTCTCCTCCTCAATGTAAGTTCGCTGCAATGGAATAAGTGACATAACTCAATGAAAGCTTAATATAAGGTGTATTTTTTTTGCATCATTCCTTTCCTAAGCGAGTTTTACTATTCATCTTGTGGGTGAAAATCTGGTTTTTTTTATTGATATTTGTGTATAATTGTGTAGAAATAAATTTACATAACCTTGTTATCACATTTATGTTGAACATAAAATAGGAACCTTACCTGATCTTGTACCAAATTATATTTGGCACAATAATATGGGGCCATGGTAATCAACAAAGCACTAACCATTTGTGTTATACAATCAGCAACACTAGATGAAGAAGTTATATTGAACTAGATCATGGCTATAGATTCAAAATCTATTAAGAGACTCTCACAAACAACATAATAAGGAGACTTGGAAAGGAAATATGTAGGAAAAAAAGAAGAAGAGTTGTGCATGAGAGAGCGCATGCACATGCCCTAGAAAGAATTAAATAATGTTGCTTGTAGAAAAAACAAGTAGATAAATGTTATAGAGCTATGGAATGGGTATCCCACATATGAACTTCTTTACATGAAGTAGGGATGCATAAAAAGAGAAAAATCATTTTCAATTGATAAACATCCATACATTCAATCTAGCATAAGATGGAAAGAATTTAGGATGTTAAATATCCTCATAGATATAGGAGAAATAACGAATATCATCTGGCTTTCTTTATCTAATCAATTTAAAGGTCACATAGATCCCATAGTGTCCTATCTCATAAGCATGGACGTAGCACATAAAAAGTTCATTGGGAGACCCAACTTCCACTACAAACAACAATGCCAAAATGCTAGTAATCTTTCTACTTTAGAAAGATCAAGACATAATTGAATGAGTCCCACTAGAATAATATAGGATTTTGTTTTGCTCAAGTGCACAAGAGAAAAGTGTTCAATTTTGTTGAAGAATGCATTGATCCAAATGCACGCATGATTAGGAGTACTACATTTGATCAAGTATACATGTGTCATGAGATTCTACTTGAAATGTGTAAAAATGTTTCATCTCTTACTAAAAGCCACCTTCTAGAGCTCCCATCTTTTCCAATACCTTGACATACAAGAGAAAGTGAGTGTATCAACTCAAGAGAGGTAAGGAGGAAAGGAGTAGAGACTAGTGATGCTTCCCAACAACGAGCCTACCATAGGAAATGGTGATCACTTTATAAAAAATACTAGTCATCTCAAAGAACAAAGAAGATATGGTTGATAGAGGGATCTTCACCAAAATTTGGTCAATCAAAATCCAACACCAAAAAGAAAATATCCAATCACAATAATATAAGTACGTCACTACAAAGAGTCAAGCACACGTGTATCCAAAGCCATGCTATAACCCAAAAATAAGCACACCCAATTTTGGTTACCTAACTCAAAGGTGGCAAGGCCTAAAATGAAGCACTCTTAGTAATCATGGCAATGATGTCAAGAGTCACAACAAGAGAAGACTATGCATTGAACAAAGAAACTAGCACCATAGAGGAGGATACAACCAATAGAGAGGAGGATAGACTACATGGGAAATGTTTCTATGTGATAAAACACCTCCTATCATTCTCAAGTCGGATCTTTTGTGTTAAAATTGCTTGATTTATGATCCAAATAAGAGGTCATTGACCATAGGAGGTGCATGAATCCAAATAGGTTTTGACAATACTAGAATTATATGATCAAGACCATTTCAGCTCCAATCGGCAAGACTTGGGAAAAGTCTCAAAATAATTCGCTTGAACTTTCTAATCATGCACATAAGATGCCTTATGAGCATGGAGACTCCATGAGGAGAGGATGCACACTCTTGGCAATGAGTTAGAGTGAAATGAGCTTATGTGGAGTGAAGGGAGGCCTTGTTTATATGGAGTTTGGGAGAATTCCCTTGCATGTGGGATATATGTGCTTGCATGAGAATGATTCTAGCTTTGGACAAAAGGGTGGAGCATGGAACTCTCAACACCCCCCCCCCCTCCATGTGATGACCCTTTCGTTATTAATATGGGGGACTAGTGACATATGGGATCACTTAGTCCATTTGGTTTTAAGGATCTAAGGACATATGGGATCCATAGCCATAACTTGGACATATGGGATCCAAGTTTGGGACATATGGCATCCCTAGGATCTTGGGACATATGGGATCCCAAGACATATACTTGGACATTTGGGATCCAAGTGGTTTTTAATGGGATCTAGGGACATATGGGATCCCTAGACATGTACAAGGGTTTACATCATGGGGTAGGTAGTGCTTATGGAACCATTTGCCACCTTTTGAGCATTTTTCTTTTCTTGGATCTTTTGTTGTTATGGACTTCTTGGGATCCATTGATGGGATCTTTGGTAGGCTACTTTTCCTTCTTGTGGGATTTGAGTAGCATGTGTTCAAGCCATAGGGAAGGTCTTACCACTTTGTTGTGGCAGTGTCTAATCCCCTTACAAAAGAGCTTGAGGAAGTTCTTGCACATTATGAAATGAACTAATGCATATATGGTGCCTTGGAGATATTACATGATACATTAATGTGTGTCTGATATTACGTGACACATTTTAGGAAAGAAAGAAAAGAGCATGCTTTTACATCATGGATGGTTCTTCCTTATTTCGAGAAAGTGTTCACATAGTAGGAAAGCATCCAATGTATCTAGACAACACTCTTGCAACGAGTAACTGAGCATCTGATCTGCTATTTTTGTCAATGTCAGAAGAGCCCAAACTTTTACACACCACTACTACTTACTGCTATTTCTGTAGTAAATGGCAAGGACGATGACATCATTGCTTGCGTCGAAATCAACATTCAGCAGCTGTGCAACACTTCAGGATTTCTGTTTTCGGATTCAATATATAAATCCAGAAGATAAGGTTGTCAAATATCTTGAAGCTCAACGTGCAAAAAGAACTGACTTGGCATTCGAGCCCTGATTTGGCATTTGAGTCTTGAATCCTTAGTCGAGCATCATCACTGAATGAAGTCACCCTGATTTAGTATTCGAGTGCTGACTCCTTAGTCGAGCATCATCACAGAATGAAGATATGATGGAGGTGCTATGGATCTGAACTTGACATCTCATATGCATGTTCATTGCTTTGAATCTGGACACTTCTCTAGCTTCATACAAACAAACAAACGGAAAAAAACCTCCTAAAGAGGGAAAAATGTGCCCCGACAGCCCTTGTGTGTTCACACACATCACTACCTAAATATATCAACAAATCCCCCTTGGGAGTGATGCGGTGAACAAGGAGCTGGCACTCATGTATAAGGAAGTGCCAAGCTATGTGGAAATCACTCCACAAAAGGAAGTAAGCCCAAAGCTTTGCCGAAAGCTTCAAACTTCTCCCTGGGCAGAGCCTTCGTGAAAAGGTCTACAATGTTCTCCTGTGTGGGCACATATGCCAAGCTGATCTCCCCAACAAAGAACCTCTCACTAACATAGTGATAATGCACCTCAATGTGCTTAGTGCGAGCACGGAACACATGGTTCCTCGCAACTGCCAATGCGCTCTGACTGTCAGTGAAGATAGTGGTGGCACAAGACTGGCCAACACCCAAATCAGCCATAAGGCGTCTGAGCCACACACACTCAACAGTCGCTGTGAAAGCTGCCCTATACTCAGCCTCACAACTAGAAGTGGCCATAGTAGGCTGCTTCTTGCTCAACCAAGATATACATGAGCTACCAAGCATGAAGCAAAAACCACTGGTGGACACACGAGTGTCATAGCAACCAGCCCAATCTGAGTCAGAAAAAGCATGCAAATCTGGCGGTAGTGATCCCCCCTTGGGATAAAACAACCCAAGTAGCCGAGTACCACTCAAGTAGCAAAAGATGTGCTTAACCGCCTTCCAATGCGTGACTCCTGGGCAATGCATAAACCTGCTTATCTCTGAGACAGCAAACTGAATATCTGGCCGAGTAATGCATAAGTAAATCAAGCATCCAACAGCAATAATGTGTCAATATATTTCGTTTGACACAAAGCCATTCCACCATCAACTTGCATAAACTGAATGCCCAAATAGTGATGCAAATGCCCCAAATCAGACATCTCAAATGAGGCATGCAAATCAGCCTTGAAATCAGCAATATGCTTCTCAATAGGACGAGTGAGCAACATGTCATCAACATAGACAACAATGATCAGAAGCACATCATTAGCACGCTTAACATATAAGGTGCTTTCAGTTGGACTGTTCACAAAACCATGTGCAACTAGATAGGCATGTATCTTCTCATACCAAGCACGTGGTGCTTGCTTTAAACCATATAATGCCTTTTTTAACCTGCACACCTGGTTTTCATGCCCTTTTTGCACAAAGCCACGAGGCTGAAAAACATACACTTCTTCATGCAAAAGTCACTATTCAAAAATGTTGTTTTAATGTCCAGTTGATGTACATTCCAACCATGATGGGCTGCAAGTGCACAAATGCTACGAACAGTAGTCATATGGCATGTAGGTGCAAAGGTCTCATCAAAATCAATGCCTCTTTCCTGTGCATAACGCTTTGCAACAAGCCTAGCCTTATACCTGTCAACTGTACCATCAGGTTTACGCTTCAGCTTGTATACCCACTTAGTGCCAATGGCCTTCTTGGTAGGAGGCAAGTCACATAAAGACCATGTACCATTCTTCATTATAGCATCATATTCAGATTGCATAGCAGCCATCCAATTTTCTGAATTATGTGCTTCATTAAAAGAAACAGGCTCATTCTCATCACAGAGACTAGATGCAGCCATAGCCTAGCAATTTGATGCAAAGGAGGCACTATGAGAGCCTGAACGAGTATGATATGACAAAGATGCATCTAATTTGCTGTCACGCAAAGTCTGCACTAGCCATTTTGGCATAGTTTTTGGTTGCTCAATATCAGCTCTCTCATCAACAAGTGCATCATGTAAATCTGCATCAGAAATGGAATGATCTGCATCATCATATGAAACCTGCAAAGGCTGAGAAGTTGCCTCATTAGGAACAGCACTAGACTGTCCGCCTGTAAAAAGAGGCATCAAAGTATCATACATGTCTTTGGAGCTAACAGATGTCTCCTTAGTACATGAAAGCAATGGCTGAATAGCATCTTCCACAAAGACAACATCATGGCTAACCAGAATGTGTTTAGTTTGTGGATGATACAGACGATAGCCTTTACTTTCAGAACTATACCCAACAAAAATACATTTTACTTCCTTATCATCCAATTTTGTGCGATGTTGTTCAGGCACTAGTGCATATGCCAAACAACCAAAAACACGCAGATGAGCAACAGATGGCTTGCGGTAATGCCAAGCCTCATATGGAGTGATAAACTGTAGCATTTTAGTGGGACACCTGTTAAGTACATATGCTGCACACATGACAGCCTCAAGCCAGAAACTATGTGGTAAAGCCTGACTCTTGACCATACACCTCGCCATCTCCATGAGTGACTTGTTCTTCCGTTCAGCAAATCCATTCTGTTGAGGTGTATACGGCACTGTACACTGGTGTTTTATCCCACGTTCAGCCAGAAATGCATTAAAATCGGAAGACATATATTCCCCCCCTCGATCAGAACGGAGGGTGCCCATTTTACATGCTGATAGATTTTGAGCCAAAACCAAAAACTGTTTGAAGCACAAAAACACTTCGGACTTTGCCTTCAATGGATATACCCATGCATGCCTAGAAAAATCATCAATGAAAGTCACGAAGTAAAGATAGTTTCCAAAAGAAGGTGTCTGCATAGGACCACAGACATCACTATGTACAAGCTGCAATTTCTGCATAGCCCGAACTGAACCATCTTTGGGAAAGGAGGAACGCTACATTTTGCCCAAAATACAGCCTTCACATACATGTTTTCCAGGTCCCTCAAGCTTGGGCAAAGAAGACACCATATCAGATTTCTGCACGCGTAGCAAACTACCAAAATTCAGATGACCAAAGCGTGCATGCCAAAGCTTTGCATTTGACATGGCCTGAGAATCATGAACTGCACATGCCGAGTCATTCACAGATCTTTCATAGTCTATGAACTTATACAGCCCACGACATAAAATGCCAGAAGCAATAATAACATCGCCATTTGACAGATCATGAACGATACATCTGTCATCAACAAATTTCACAACCAAGCCAATCTTGGCTAATGCAGAAACTGATAACAGATTTTTCTTGATCCCTGGCACAAATAAAGCATTTGACAAAGTGAAAGAACTACCATCAGCAGTAGTCAGAATGATCTTACCAACTCCCATAACAGGATAAGAGGAGTTGTTGGCGCATGTGACAGTATTCCCTGTAGGGGCAGGCTCGAGTGAAGAGAAGAAACTACACTGCGAGGTAATATGTTTGGTCGCCCCACTCTCAAAGTACCAAACATCTGAGTCCACTGCAGACATGCACTGCTCATGAGAAGATGGATCAAAACTGCAAACAGTAGTAAACGCCCATTCTTCTTCCTACACAAGATTAGCAGACTCTGTTTTTGGTGTAGAGGCTTCTCCAACAACCATTCCAGCCTCCTTTTTCTTTGCCTTTTTTGCAGTCAGTTTTGGACAGTTCTTTATTATATGATCATTCCCTTTACTGTATTTGCAAAACAATTTCTACTTTTCTGATTTCTTCTCATCTTTATCCTGGTTCTTCGAATGTGCAGCATTTGCAGAATTTTGCTTACTAGTAGCAGAGCTCCATTTTCCTTTGCCCTTCTGACTAGCCAGGAAAGCTTGATCTGCAACACGCATAATGGACCTATTCTGTCTGGACTGATCTTCCTGCAACAAAACAAAAACTAACTCCTCAAATGATAAGGCATTCAGATTGCCGTTCATCATCAACCGAAGAGTAGAAGCAAAACTCTGATATGAATCAAGAAGACCATTCAGAACGGTCTGCACAAGTGAGCTATCTGGTATAACCTCATCAGCAGAAATCAACTGTTCCTTCAAATATTTGATCTTCGTTAAGAAATTGTCCATAGAATCACCTTCATTCATGTGCTCACTCTCCAACTCTTTTCGGAGGTAAGCAACACGAGCCTCATTCCTAGCTTGGTACAATGTGGTAAGTGTATCCCAAGCATCCCTAGCTGTTCTGCAAGAGCGAATGTCAGGAATAATGGCACGTTTGACAGACAAAGCTATCAATGCATGTGCCTGGGCATCTCTACCATCCCAACGAATCCGCTCTGCAGTAGGTGCAGCAAAAACAGCAGCACGAACAGGAATCTGCACAATATCATCTTCGACACCATCTTCATCAGCTCCAACACCTGTATTCGTAGTACCTGTTGTTACAGGTGTAACAGGATGTCTTTCAATACCTTGCACAATGTTCCACAATCCTTTTGCAACCAATACATGTCGCATCATATAAGCCCATAATGGGTAGTTGGTACCATCCAACTTATCCTCAACAGCCAACATACGGAATACATCACTGCTTTCAGCCATGGCCGGTGACTAAAATACCTTGATGCAGAAAATTGACTGTATCTCAAAAAGTTGAACAAGACTACCTAGACGAGTTCTGCTAGACCTGTAGCAGACTTCGAGACGCTTAAACTGGTGAACAAAAACTGGTATATACCTTTGGCACAAAAAGACAAAATAGCCTGCACAAGCACTACGATAGT
Source organism: Ceratopteris richardii (assembly GCA_020310875.1). NCBI lineage: Eukaryota > Viridiplantae > Streptophyta > Polypodiopsida > Polypodiales > Pteridaceae > Ceratopteris > Ceratopteris richardii. Next base: position 90,290,596 of record CM035432.1, read on the forward strand.
CCGTTCGGAGGCCGAAACGAGCTCAGATCGCAATTTCGGCACCACACAGCGAAGCTGTTTTGATTTCGAAAACACCTAGAGTATGCTCACCAAAATTCATATGATTCTGAGACTGCAAACGGAGGAGTGTCGACGGCACCCTAGATGAAGCGACGACCTGCTTTGATACCAATTGTTGGAGTTAGACGTCTGCAGAAGCACGCGAACAGCACAAGGAAGAAGAAGAAGCTTGGAGCTCAAACACACAATACTGAATGTATTACTAGAGAATGTACAAAGATAAGCAGCCCATTAGGGCAATAGACGTATATACAAGCCGAGGGAAAAAAACCTCCTAAAGAGGGAAAAAAGTGCCCCGGCAGTCCTAGTGTGTTCACACACATCACTACCTAAATATATCAACAAGAGGGAGGGAGGGATTAACAAAGTAAGAGTTGAATCTATAGTTATGAAAACCAAAATGAAAATATGAACTCAAGGGATTGAAACTAAAATGATAAGGAAAAAAAAGATTCAACCTATGCTCTGATACCATGTTGGAATGACAAAGCAACTACTCCTAATCTACTAGTAACTACACAATAAACAAACTATGGAGGAAGAAATAAAAAATATGAAAACATGATGAAATGAAATAAGATGCTCTATGAGCATGGAGACTCCATGAGGAGAGGATGCACACTCTTGGCAATGAGCTAGAGTGAAATGAGCTTATGTGGAGTGAAGGGAGGCCTTGCTTATATGGAGTTTGGGAGAATTCCCTTGCATGTGGGATATATGTGCTTGCATGAGAATGATTCTAGCTTTGGACAAAAGGGTGGAGCATGGAACTCTCAAGAGTCACATCTTTATATCATTTGAATATCCAAGCACAAGAAATCCACACCATAGCTACTCTACAGAGACTCTAGGACGTCCTCTTTGGTTGGGGGAACTGATCTCCCATGGCTACCACTAGAACGAAGAAGAAGAAAGAGAAGAGTAGAAAAAAAAAGGAAAACATGTTTCTTGAAAATTTCCAAAATTCTTTGGATATTTTTCAAGGATTTTATGCAAGTTTTGTCTTCTTCTCTCGCTTAGCTCTCCTTGCCCGCCTTTTATCAAAAGCTTTTTGAGAATGTGCCAAAGTTCCCCAAAAGTTTTCCTAACATTTCTCAGAAGCTCGTCAAAGTCTACCAAATGTTCCATCCTCATCTCTCTTTTCGCTCTCCTCTTTCTTCTTTTCATGCCCAGACCTATCATTTCGGGACACGTGCATGGTTGACTTTTCCATCAAACTTTGTAAGTTTATATCTTGGGCTCGAGGTGTCAAAGCATAGATATGAGCAATTATTTTGCGGTGGTTTATATGTGTATGTATGAACTCCGATTTTCAAAATTCAGCATTGTTCTTTTTTTATTAAAGGGAAGTTTAATTGATGCATAATCTCTCGAGTTTGAATTAGTAAAAGAACAATTATACACTGAATGGTCTTTGTGCACTTGGGACCCCCTGTATCTGACAAAGCAAGGGTAGAACAGCCTGAAGGCACAATAGCTATGAGGGTCCAAAAACATTAGGATACCTAATATTTGACTGGTGAAAAATGTCTTAGAGAGAGTAATTAAGAATTTTAATGTTTGTTGCCCTCATGAGGGACCCACTTTTTTTTAATCTTGTTGTTTTTCAAGATAAACATTCTATGGTGTCTGAAAGGGAGAGATTTTGTAAAATTGCATATTCTTCTACTTTAGAGACAAAGGGATCTTTTAATCGACCACTCTTTTGGATGGCTACCAAAGTTGATTGCACATCTTTCTTTCCATATCTTGAGAGCGCTTCCCCACTAATGGCATTCCACAAACATCATATGCTGTCTAAAAAAAAAAAAAGATTTTGTAAAATTACTTATTCTTCTACCTTAGAGGCAAAGGGATTTTTTGATCGATCACTCTTTTGGATGGTTACCAAAGTTGAATGCACATTTTTCTTTCCATATCTTCCAGAATGCTTCCCTCTTATGACATTCCACAAACTAGAAGAGCAACCAATTTCTCCAAGTAACGCTTGTTTTCAATTAATTTGCCTTGGTAAATTCAAGATCCTAGTGAGAGAGTGCCGAATCGAGTAGCTTCTAGAGCACGAGAAGAAAAAATGTCCAAGGTCCTCTCTGCCCCGAACGTAATGCGTACATTCAATAAGGCTCCACATTGCACGTTGAAGAGTCTCAAATAAATATATGTAAGATAGGGCACCTAAAGAATAGATAAAGCATGGAGTGCCTAAGCATTTCTTTTAAGAAATAATTATATATGTGTGGGATCACGTTCTCTGATTTTACCTATTTTGAGTAATCTATTCTTTCGTGTGATCACACGATTTTTTTTTTATTTTTATTTTTAAAGAGGAAGTTCGGCAAAGCCGATGTGACTGCTTTTAGATTGGAACTTGAGAGAGAGCACGATGAAACAAAAACAAAGAGAGTGTGGGTATATGTGTCGAGAAGCACAAATACCATAACTACATACAAGACGTACTCACGTTCCGCCCTACACTTTTGAGGTGAAAGTAACCTCATTGGGTTAAGTGTAGAGCATTTCCTTGAAAAGGGAAGGGATGATGACACAATAGTGTGTTTTCTACAATAATAGTGCCAAATTTGCGGGACGTTTGTTTCTGAGTTGTTAATGGTAACAGCGAGTGGACCATGTGAAGAGGTGATGGAGTAGGTTATAGAGATGAGATTGCATTGGAAAAATCTTGCTCAACACTAGCCCAAGTAACTTCACAAACGCTTAATAAACTCCATACACTTGCACCATATGCATTGAAACCACCTAAATCCTTTGGAACATCATCCACCAATGTCTGTGTCAAAATAGGTAAGTTTGAAGACCATAAATCTTGAGAAACCTTAGCTCTCAAAGATTTATTCAGTGCTCACACCCTGGTATAAATTATCTAGAGAGCTCTTGCACACTTTCAGTTAAATTGTTAAGCTAACCACATAAAGTTATTTTATGAATTTAGACTCATCATACATTGGGTAACAAATCTAAGAATTTTGGGGGTTCACCCTCACTTTTTAGGAGCTAGGTGATACACAAATATACTCATAGATAATCGCTCATATATTGAGATCCATAGTTCCAATGATGATGAAACTTTGTATATGTGCTCGTAACATTCCTAAATAAGTGATCCAAGTGATAGATTATACATTGAGTACCTACATGCTAAAAAATGAATCTGAGAAGATGACAGAGTAGCACAATTTACTCTAAGAGTAAACAGAGAATGACCAATCAACGAAAATGAATCATAATGTGTATGGATATTGCACATATGGTACAAAGGCGTTGTGGAGTAATTTTCTCACTTCTCGATAGTATAATGTATGCTCAAGAAATCAGCTACAATATCTATGTAAATGCTCTACTATTTCATGACTAGAAGAGTAGTTCTTATATACACTTTCTGATCTTGATGGTGGTTGGATCTTCTACCTGAAAGGTAGTCCTAATTGATAGGATCACTTTGAATTTTGAATTTAAAGTAAATTAATGACTTTTGGTTGTCTTCGGTCATGAGATTCTTTCAATCTCTTACATTTATTGACTGAAGTAATATGAAGGATTAACCTTTGAAAACTTAAAGCATATGATCCAAAAAATTCAAATTTATGTGTTATGAATTAGAGAGAAATCCAATGAGCATAGGTCAAGCTCTTAGGCTTTCTCCATGCATGAAAAGCTCCCGCTCAAGCCAAAGATGCTTGAGTCTTCATTTTTTCAACACTTCCTAATCTCACCATATCTTTGAACCTGATCAAATTAACTCCATCCAATGCCTTGTTCAACATGTATGCACATTGTTGGTGAGTAGATACATATGAAAACTCAATTTCTTTACTTGTTCTTCTCTCTAACATAGTGATAGCAAAAATCTATATGATTAACCCTAGTATGATAGATTGGGTTAGCTGCTAGGTGTAATAAACTAATGTTGTCCCAAAAAATATGAGGAGTAGAAGACTTGAGACCTAAATCAGAATACAAGGTCTTGATCCAAATTGATTCCTTAGTTGCAATGGTTAGTCCTCTAATTCAACTTGAGTTGTTGAGAGTGAAACAAATGATTTCTTCTTTGAATGCCATGAGATAAACATTGTGCCTACAAAGGTGAGATGCATTGATGTAGTTCTTCTATCACCTTTAGAACCTTCCCAATCTGCTTCAGATTAGAGTTTGATATCTATATCAGATGTGTATGGGTGTTACATGCATCAACAGATAAGAAGGCCAAAGAGAGGAGCTAGACGGAGCAAGGAGATGAAAACATTATGCAGATCTGGCAAAGAATTGGCCAAAGAAAGGAGTTAGAAGAAGCTAGGAGATGGAAACATTATGCAGATCTAGTAGAGAATAGGCCTAATCAATTTTTTCATACATTACTTTCAACCAAAAGTAATTTTCATCACTACACCAACATTGTAAATATCATTTTTGATAGCTTTAGCTTCATTTTGTTGAAGCAGAGGAGAAATAATGTTTAGAGTCCATTTGAGCCCTCAAATAAGCCCTAGAACCTAATTTTTAACTAGGCTAGACACTAGGTCTCGATAGGTCCAAAGCTAGTGAAAAACTATAAAAAGGGCTAGAGAGATCATTTTTCAAGTTGTCTTGATAGAGATTAAAGCTTTTGTAATAGAGATCTTGTGTTATTGAAAGCACTCCATTGTTCATCTCGTTGTTCTTTCCTTGTGTGCACATGTGTGTGTGCATGCCTATCCTGGATTTTGGTTCATCACGATAGATGGGTGCTTATCATGATAGATGATATTTGTTGTTTATCATGGCCTCAATCTATCGCAATAGATAGGTGTTGTTGCGATAGACTTCTGCCTATCACGATAGACCTTCATCTATCATGGGGTCTTGTCTATCGTGATAGATGAGTGTCTATCATTATAGACTAGTTTCTATCATGGATTTCAGTCTATCATGATAGACGGTGTCTGTCACGATAGATAAGTGTCTATCATGGGTTCAGTCTATCAGGATAGACTGGTGTCTATCATGGGTTTCAGTGTTTTGCGATAGATGGGGTCTGTTGTTATAGATTGGTGTTTATCATCGATTTCAATGTGTCTTGATAGATGATGTTTGTATCCATAGATGGTTTCTGTTGCGACAAACACGTGTCTATCATGGGTTTAGTCTGTCATGATAGATAGTGTCTATCACGATAGATGGTGTATGTTGCAATAGACCCAAAAATGCAAATTTTTAGAACTTTCTAGTGATTTGGGATGCTCTAGTGGCATGGTTTATTGTGACATGCATGAGAACAAGAAATACCAACTTTCTCTATCTATCATGATAAACAGAGGTCATCATCTCGGAAGCTGTGTAGTGGTCTATCGTACTTGTACAAGCTGCTAGAGATGATGATACAATGGAAACTTGCAGCAAAAGCTCACAAATAACAAGAAATTAAATTCACACAAGATCTCTCTCACTCATTCTCACAAGTTAAATGAGGGGAATGAGGTGGGGAAGGGAATATGACCAAAAAACAAAACTTTTAGCAAAGATGGAGATGGAGGTGGGAGATGGTGAGGATGATGATGGTGATGAAGAAAGTAAGAAAAAAGTGAAAAGTAAAGTAATTACCTATGACTTCAACATCACACTCTATGTCTTACGATCACACGCTCATCCCCAAAGCTCGCTCCCTGACAATGGTGCCAAATTTGGTGTCACTCTAGCACAATGGTGAGTACCAACATGAGGAGATCCACCTCATAAATGTCAATCTTTGGAGATGTGAGAAGTGGTATGATGACCATGAGCAAGTGAAGGAAAAAGTGTGTGACTGAGAAGCAACAGACACCATCTATCACGTCAGAAAGGTCTATTGCAACAGATACTCATCTATCGCAATAGATAGTCATGCACGTTAGAGACCGTCTATCAAGACGAACATTGTCTATTACGATACATAGGTCTATTGTGACAGACATCATCTATCGTGATGGACATCCAATTTTGGAAAAAATTAAGGTGTTAAGTTTTTAAAAGTTTGTCTTAAAAATTGGTATTTTTTAAGGTCTTTTACCTACACAATTACAGAGGCCTTAGACAAATACAAAAATATCTTAAGAGGTCTTGTATGCCCGTCTGAACCCCCATAACCCTAAACTGATATAAATTTTTCATACAAAATCCTTTTTTTGAGCTCTCGAGTGTGTTGATTTTCAGCTAAGGTAATTTGAAGTTGACCCTCAAGTGGGATTAGGAAACCAAGGGAGCTCTAGAGAATTTTTTATCAATACAAAGGAGGAAAAAAGGGTGTTTAGAAAATGCCTCAATCAAAATTTTCTACCAATTAAAGTTAAAATGTGATCTAAACTTGGGGCTTTTACAAGTCCACCAAGAGTCAATCAAGGGTGTCCAAAGCAAGGGGCCAATGTGTGGAAGCTTGGGAACACACATCCTGGGCATACAAGTGCAAAGAAGAAGAAGCAACTTGAGGTTGGAAGATCTTTCAGCTGCCTCAATCAATTTTTAGCATAGGATCAATGTGATTAGTAGTTTTGATTTATTAGGGGAACGATAGGAACACTCAAGCTCTAAGAGCCTTTAAATTCTCAAGTTTAAGAATAGGTTAATTGCAGCCAAGGGGTAACTTAAGGGAAAAATATTTCCAATTGGACAAAGAACGTCAAGTGTGGAAAACCTAAGTGCCCTTGAGGATGCATGTCTTAAAAACAATGAAATACATACTAAAGAAATTAAAATAAATAAGTGATTGACATCAAGAAATCAGTAATGTGGTTGTACAAGGGTCATTCGGATAATCAATAGGGCATATGAACTTTAGATCAAGTAGACACCTAGGGAGAGATCAATGAAGTATTAGATCAGCTAAGGCTATTGTGAACCATACAACTACTTCATGGGCCTATTAGCTTACTGATTATCCCTACATACTCATTTCGGAAATGAGTGATTTAGAGATGTCCTTTAACATGGAATGACTAGTAGTTAGTGCAAGCACAACCTATTTACAAACATCAGAAGGCCCCTATAAGATGTAGTTGGAGTATATTAGGACCAATCGATTAGCTACACGCATCTATGAGGATTGTCTATGGTGATCAATTATCCAACTCAAAAATCCTGATCAACCCTTCGAACTTGAACACATATTGGTCGAATTTGAAGAGGGTTCATATATTAATAAGCAGGGAACTTTGTATATGGTTACGAGCTTACGAGATAAGACAGATGAGTTTGAAAATCTCATCCCTGAGAATGAGATAGGAGACCTAGAGCAAGGAAACCTAGGACGAGTTAGATCCATAGAAGAGTGTGTACACATGTGCATGGATGTTGAGGATAATCTGGGTGATGAATTAGAGCTTTAAGAAATCTATAAATATTTAGATAGCTCTACTAGCCTTAATTCTAAATCCTCTACATCTATTGAGGAACTTTCCACGAAGGTAGCTCACAAGTTTGGTATCTCTAGCAAACAAACGCCTAGATTTATCTCAATGAAATGATGCTATACTTGTGGAGGAGATCACATGGCTAATGTGTGCCCAATCATGGCTCAGCCAACACTGTATCATAGAAAGGAGGTACACTAACCACACTGCACAAGATTGCCCATATAACAAGCAAGTGGTTAGACAAAAATATCCACATTTGTATCCATACCAAGGAAGATACCAAAATCAGTATCCACCACAACACTATGTTAGGCCCCAACAACCCTACCAACCACCCTATCAAGTTCAACAAAGACCTCAACCAGTGTTAGTTCAATAGCCTCCATCAACAGCCATTGTGATCCTAGTGAATTATGTTGCTGCTGAAGAAAAAAGATGCGTGTTGAGCTGCTCTCTTCCAAGTGCTTTAGTGAATATGTCAGCACAATTTGCCTCTGTTGGGCAATATTCTAGCTCCACAATTTCATCTTCAATTAGCTCATGAATGTAATGGTACTGTACTTCTATGTGCTTGGTGCGAGCATGAAATACTGGGTTCTTTGCAATAGCCATACAACTTTGATTATCACACTTGAGTACAGTTGGCATATTTGATGGAAAGCTTAGATCTGCAAGAATTCTCCTTAACTAGATTGTCTCACAAGAAGCAAAACAAGCTGCTTCGTACTCTGCTTCAGTGGAGGAGAGTGCGAGAGTTGGTTGCTTCCTACTTACCCAAGAAAATATTCCTGAACCAAGTGAGAAACAATATCCAGAAACTGTTTTTCTTGAATCACAATCTCCAGCCCAATCTGAATCACAATATCCTTGGAGTGTATCACCTGTGGTATACAAAATACCAAAATCCAAGGTTCCTGCAATGTACCTTAGAATTTGCATTCCAGCATTCCAGTGACTCTCCTTAGGTTTGTTGGAAAACCTGCTTAACACTCCAATAGCATAGCAAATGTCTGGTCTAGTGTTGCACAAAAAAATAAGACTTCCAACGAGCTTCCTACACTTCTTAGCATCTACATCAGGCATGTTATCATCCATAGATAGCTTATGATTTACCTCCATGCATGTGCTAGTTGGTTTGTAGTCCATCATTCCAAATTCCTTGAGAATTTCTTTGGCATATTTTTGTTGTGAGATGAAAATGCCATCCTTCCTTTGCCATACTTCAATTCCCAGACAAAAATGGAGTAGACCTAAGTCTATCATTTCAAACTCAGTTCCCAAGCTGATCCGAGTTTGTTGATGATTTCCTGATGATCTCCTTCGATGATCAAATCATCTACATATACAATGACAACAACTAGCTTGCTATCCCTTTTTGTTACATACAAGTTAGCATCAGACGTACTTCTTTCAAAACCCATATTTTTGATAAAATTATCTATCCGTTGGTACCAAGCCCGTGGAGCTTGCTTAAGTCCATACAAAGCTTTCTTCAACCTGCAAACTTTATTTTCTAAATTGGGCACCTCAAAACGTGGTGGTTGAGATACATATACATCCTCCTTGAGGTAACCATTCAAAAATGTAGATTTGACATCCATCTAGAAAATTGGCCAGGCCTTTTGTGCAACTACTGCAAGTACCGCCCGAATAGTTGTCATGCATGTTGTTGGTGCAAAAGTTTCTTGAACATCAAATCCTTCAATTTGTGAAAAACCCCGTGCAACTAATCTTGCCTTATACTTTTCTAATGTTCCATCTGCTTTATACTTAGCTTTCCAAATCCATTTACTACCTATTACCTTCTTCTTTGGCAGCAAGTCAACTAGATCCCATGTATCATTTTTGAGTATACTATCATACTCAGACTGCATTGCTGCTCTCCAAATTGGATCATCAAGGGCTTCTTCAATGGTGGCAGGTTCATTTATCGAGCCCATGATATTTGCCATTAGAGCCATGTTAACAATGTGTTCTGAAGCTCTTCTTTGCTCCTCTATTCTCTTTGATCTTCGTAATCCATCCAAGGATGATTCTGGTACATCTACATGTGGATTGTGATCATCAAAGAGATTTTGTGCCCACTTCGGTAGTGTCTTACGCTGTGCAGCTACAACTGGTTGGCTTTTTATTGAGGAAATTTCTCCATCAGATGTTTCCTCCTCCTCAAATTTAACCTGTCTTTTGATAGGCACAAGGTGAGATATTTCTCCATTTGATGAGATAGTAGATTTACCTTTATCTTCTACTAAGTGTGGTCGTTCATCAAACACCACATCTCGGCTAACAAAAATCTTCCTTGCCTCAGGATCCATGATTTTTGCACCACTCTTATTGAAGTGAACTTGGAGTCCACGATCTATTATTGCCGAGACTGAGAAAAAATTTCTTTTAAGTGTAGGAACATAAAGAACATTGGATAACTTCTCAACACCTGGAGAAGTGATAAAAGAGATGGTTCCAGTTTGGAGTCATTTCCCACCATTACATTGATGGATTCCCATAGAGGCACTAGGGAAATATACCAATCCTTTTTACTGGTCATATGGCGATAAGTTGCACTATCTAAAATCCATGGTTCATCAACACGAGCTTGAGCAGATGAGCATACCTCTTCAATAGCTACCCAAAGTTCCAGCTCTATGTTGTTTGCAGACTCTTTGTTCTTCCACAATGATTTTATAGTCCCATTCCGTTCATCAACTTGCTTCTTTCTGCAATCCTTGATGGCATGGCCTTTCTTTTCACAATAGAAGCAACTTCTTGTGAACTTTTTCTTCTTTGGCTTCTTCTTTGATCCATCAGAAGAGCCTTTACCTTTTGCATTTGTTGAGAATGCAGCATCACTTGTACTTTGCCGATTCTTCAGCAGCATCTCTTCTTCTAAAAGCATCACACAAAACTCTTCAAATGTAAATGGAGTTGGTCTTACCTGAGTGTTAAGGTTTGTTACTGATCCATCATACTTTGCTGGAAGAACACGTACACATCTTCGAGCTAGCTCTTCTAGTGTTATAACAACACCAATTGCAGCCAATTGATCTTGAAGATGTTTTATCCATTTGATAAAATCTTCAGCCTTTTCAGAATCAGAACTAAAAGATTCCAAACACCACTCAGGCTCAAAGAAGGATAAAAGGTGAAAATTTGTTGTTGAAGAAATACAAATAAACTCTTCTTGATGTTCTTAGACCTCTATGAAGAGAACTATCCACAAAAGTACTCCAAAATGGCTCCAAGAAACACCCCAAAAATGCCTCAAAAATAGGCTTTGAAAACAAAGAATGAAGCTTTGAGGACCCATACTTGTTGAAGATAATGTCAACCTTAGCCTTTCCCCTTCGTCAAGAACTACAAGATTGGAGCTTAGTGGCAAGAGATTTCCATGCTTAAGCAAGCTCTGGTGTAAAATTATTGGGATGGGTGACCTCTCGGGAAGAGCGGAGAACCTCCATCTTCCTTGGTCATTGAGGTCCTCCCTTGTGTGTAGCCAACGGTGCCAATGGTGACTTCGCTGACTCGGATGACAAGGTATGCCAAGGTCTATGCCTTGGTCACTGTTATAAATTATGGAATGTGTTGAACAAGGCATTGTTGGGATGTGTTGAACAAGGCATTGTTGGAGTGTTAATTTATCAATGTATTAATGTGTTTTGGTGTTTTTGATATAGTAGTTGAAGGTTCACGAGGGTGACAAAGGTGTGACAGGGTGGACACCAATAATTGGACTTTAGGGTGGACATCAATAATTTGAATTCTAATTTATTTAGTTTGTAAATAAACCCGCGTAGAGGGTTCTATTGTTAGAAATAGTTAGAAAAGTAGTGGTTAGAATAAGGGTCATTGTAGACCGCAATTTTTTATATTGAAAACAAATGCTTTCTACAAAAGTTGCAAACTTTTACTTTCATGCATGCTTTTTGAAGCCATTCTCATGTAAACACTATTTTGACATAATATAAAATTCATATAAATACATGCACTCTATGGACTGTCAAAATAGAGTGCATGGGGTGAGATTGCATCCAATACTGCATTCTATCTCGTCTCCTGGCATGTCTATTTTTGTGTGTGTTTTTTGCATCCGTAATCTCTGTGTGCACGTGAGCAAGATCCTGATAACAGTGGTATCAAAGCCCTGCATTAGGGGTCTATTTCTGTTCATTTTGGTGATTGATCTCTGTTTCACTATTTTTTATTTGTGATCCAATTTCGATTTCGATTCCTATTTCCATTTCTGTTTTGGTTTTCGTTTCCAATTTCGATTCCGATTCCAATTCCAATTCTGATTCCAATTTCGATTCCGGTTTCAATTTTCGTTTTCGATTCCGATTCCGATTCCCATTTCTGTTTCCTATTCTTGTTTCAGTTCTAGTTCTAGTTCTTGAACCAGAACCTACATTTAAGCCTACGTTTACACCTACATTTACACCTGCGTTTATAACGTTTACTCCTTTGGCTTACTCCAAGGAGTTGACTAAGGTAGAGAACTTAGGCATAACTAAGACATTACTTTGGCATCTTTGGCACCCAAGGCTCCCTTAGGGACCGTTGGCAGTCGTTGGCTATGCGTGAACCAATTTTAATTTATGAGTGGAAATAAGGAGTTTTATATTCACCAAGGTGGGAGGATTTGAACCCACAACCTCACTCACACAAGAGAAGTGTTTTACCACTACACTATCTCTTGTTCTCTTTTCTTATATTTAGCACAACTTTCATCTCTTTATTAGTTTTTCGATTCCCAAGAACAACCCTTCCTTTTACATTTTTATTCAAGAAATCTCAAAAATTGTTTTTACATATCTAGCAATAGGGTTTTATTCTCTACATACTCATGGACCCTACGAACACCATTGAGGATTTCGGTGAGTCACCTCTACCCGAGGTACCACTCGAACAACAACTCGAGCTCCTGCAGGCTGCAGCACAAACTTCAAGGTGCTCAGAATGAGATCTGACAATGCAACAAAGTACTCCAGAAGATGAAAACTGATGAAGATAACCTTGCGAGGGTGGTCAAAGCTATTGTCTCTACCCAATCCGATGGCATGCATTCCAAGATTGGTGTTACAAATTTACCAATTTCTATGGTTTGATGGTTGTAAGGATGGGCCTTTAGTTCTTCCATGGTTGTCACAGTTTGATGATTTTTATATTGACGAAACATATGCTAAAAGTGAAAAAGTCAAATTTGCCACTAACTATTTAGTAGAAAAAGCTCAGCTCTGGTGGAATGTCGCGCCACAGTATAGATCGTCCAACCATGTGGAAGGCTTTCTAAGATAAAGTGAAGGATTCTTGTTGTATAACAAGCTACTAAAGAATAATCTACCTAGCAACTACACAAACTATTAGCTTAGACCACTTACATAAAGAGAGAGTACGTATCCACCCATCCAACTCCAGCCATATATATACCTCTAGTCCAAGGGGGTGCATGTCCTTGAGATTGGCCAAGTGTCCCTCATGTGGACAATTTCCCAAGGGTGATCACATCCCTTCTAATTTGTTCCCACACCTTAGGATAAATCAAGCCTAAGGTTATAACCATTCAATTGGGAGCTCATATGAATAAATACCTCAACGGTTAAAACCAAGGGTTTCACCCAAAGGTTCAAGGCATGTTCCAAGGGTAATTCAAGGGTTAGACCAAGAGCAAACATACATCATATTCTAACCTTTAGAATCCATATGTTTAACCCTCTAAACCCATGAATTATACAACATTCTTCCCCCCTTTAACATTTTCGTCCTAAAAAATGTGTGTAGGTATAATATGTGAAGCATTCCCCTGTGCACCATGATCTATACTCCGACCATGGTCATCTCTCTCTTTAGATTCATTTCCAGTAATCAGATAAGGGCTAATACTTACCTCAATATGAAAGAAATTGAATCAAGATCCTTGCCCAAATCACTTTCCCTTAGTCCATCCCAATGTACATGCATGCCTTGTACCTATGGACTAGTGAAATGGGTGGACTTCTTTGGTGGTCTTTTGCTTTTGGCACTTTCAAAAACCTTGAGCTCCATAAAATAATACATTTCAGTACACTTTGTACTTCCCCAAAATTTATAATTTTAGGAGTTTATGATAGAGATTCTATCTCTATCTTGAAAGGGCCAAAAACTAGATTCATCTTCCACTTTCAATAGAAAGGAGAGGAATCCTCAGATGTTTTGAACTTAACTTATTCTTTTATAGTTCTTTTCAAATACAAATATACTTTATTTGTATTTGATAGGACTTAGCTAAAGATATGAACTTAGCAAAGTGGGTCTAGTGAGTCCCTTCCAAAACATGCTCAATAAAATGAGGGGAAATACTATCTTCTCATTCCTTGGAAACTTAGGTGGACTTATTTCAATCATCTAGGTTTTCTTGAAACATAAAGTTCAAGTATTCCGAATGAAAATATACCCAATTTTGAAATTTCATGTCTACAAGTGGATCCCTATCTTGATCATCTTTGGTTTTCCGTAGATTAATTCTCAGAATAGAATTGAATCATTTTGGAAGTTTTGACATTCAGGACTTAGATCCAAAGATGCCCGATTCTAGTTCATACTCGAGATAGTTATGTACACTAACCTCAAGGGTCACCAAAGCTTTGCAAAGAGAAAGAGAGCTTACTAAACCAATTCCTTTAAATCCTCAAAATAATTGAGGAATAATGCTTTATCAAGCCATCAAGATACCCTCTAGATTTTCTATTGGATGGAGTTTAGATGATTCAAGTTTTGCAGCTTTAGTTCCAAGGTCTTGCAAGAAAGATATTTTTTTTAGGCATCATATCTCAGATCTTGCTACGAACATTCTTGAATCACTTGTTCTCACCAAAGATTAAAAAGAAGATCTTTTATAATCATTCTTATTATACTTGAATAGTCTTGACTTTACTTTTGGAGTTTATCTTGGTAAACTCCCAAAATTCTTTACCCTCTTACTTAGCCAAATTTATTGTACCATATAAAATTTGGTTATGCATTCGATTAAAAAAATGCATTTGCTTAAGAGGATAAAGGATAGCCTTTTCTAGGGTAAATGTCATGTTCATTCTATTTACCCTTTTGTTCATACAACTAGGTGTATTAAATTGGTTCAAGGAGGTACATTTCTACACCTCATAATGAACCTAAGACCTTAATCAAAATGTTCTTATCTTTAAGGCTTATCTTGATGTTCCCCTATCCGATCTTGAGCCTATTTTCTCTCTGGCCATCAGAGAAAATTCTCAATGGGAGTTAGTTCTCACTGTCCCATACCACTGAGTTCTTTCTCCAATCCATAGAACCACATCCTAATGTTTCCTTTTTTTTTTGTCCTTTTCATGCTATTTGATTATTTACCATGATCATGAATTCCATCTGGGATTCCTTGGCATCATAATCACGAGAGCAAAGACTAAGGTTTCTCAATCTAATGCCAATTAATAAAAAGGTCTCTTTAAGTTGACCTTTGAACTTTTCTTGGTATCAAACTATAAAAGGGTTTGATCTTTTTGACCAAATACAGGCCACGACTTATCCAACCATAAAGGGTTTGATATATTTGACCAAGTTAGATCACTTGGCGTACTCAAAATTCCTATAGATAATTTAATATGAGATAAGATCAAGTCTTTTCTCCTGTAGATCCCCTTTTCAATGATATTTACCCATGGGATTTTCTTGGGATCTTCAACTCATATCTTCATGAGTTGATATCCTTGCTTAAGTCTTCAACATCATGTTGATGTTCTTGAAACCATTAACTACTCTCCTTTTAGGGATCAACAATTATATGTCACCCTTTTGACTTAAGCGAGTTGCCATGTTTATTGATCCAAACTTTGGATCTATCTTTATCATTCTTAAATACCCTACTCTGAATATGCATCAAGTATTTGGCTAGCTTACCTTAGTTTACTTGCCAAATTGGAATTCTTCAATGAATTCCTTCTTGCATATCTGGTTCTTACTTTGTTTGAGATTTAACTCAAAAACAGTTAGGTACTTGGACATCCAATGCACTCCTTAACATTCATGAAAGAGTTAAGGAATACCTTTTCCTTAGAAGTATCATATACCTTTCTTCCCCTCTTTAAGGACTTTTCGTCCTCGAAAATTGTAGAAAATTTATGTTCAAAATTTAATTTCCTATCCAAATGGAAGGTTTATTTATGCTCAATCCTTGATTGAAAAAGCTCTCAAATATCTTGAGCTTAAGCTTCCATTATCCTTAAGTTCAGTGTCCCATACCATTGAACCCACTTAAGTGATATTGTAAATCTAGACGTCCCATACCATCCAGTTTACAATCTCACCTTTAGTGTAGACGATTTTGACTCGTACTCAAGGATTACTTACTAAGAAGTTTTTGTCCATCTTAGTCCTACCATGGAGACTTTGTTCCTTAGAGTACCACCAAAAGTTTTGTAAATTGTACTCTTACCAAGTCTTCATTTGTTCTTGTTAAGACTTTGAAAATTGAGCTTTCATTGAACTATTTCCTTGATTAGATGCAATCAAAAATGTCTTTATTTATGTCATTTGATAATAGAGCTAGTATTCTCATACTGGATATTATCTTCTGACATAGTTGTGCATCTACCTTAAAGGAAATAGTCATAATCCAATCATTGACTTAACTGAATGGTCATATTCTTAACCATATTGGAAAGTTCTTGCTTGTTCATAGAATGTACTTTGGAGTAGTGGTTTTTAGGGTATCTTACAACCCTTTATCTCTCCAAAAGTACACTCTGGAACCAAATATTTTAAACTTCTAAGTGGATCATACATCTTGTCAATAAAGGGAGAAATTTATTGGGGAAGAAATGAACACTTGAAAAGGGTGAAATGGTTCAACAGAAATGTCATTTTATGACATTGTCTTCCCCCTTTTAGTGTGATCATTGTCCTCAATGATCAGATGTTTGAAGATCTTATGAACTTCTTATCATCATTCATGATCAAAGATTACCCCATGTGTGTAGGGTCTCATATAGGCTTCTAGTTTCTCCTTTGGATCTTTCAATCCAAGTTCTTATTACTACCATTTGTGGTTTAATAAGAAGAGAAATTTATTCAATTTGAAGGTTAAGTGCTTGGCCTTGCTGATCAGTCATGCCATGGGTATTATGGAACTTGGGGGTCCATAAGTAGGACTTGAAGCTTAAAGTTCCTCTTCCTAAGTTAAATTTTGGCTTTTGGATTAAGCCAACATATAAAAAGCATAAAAGTTAATGGGCATTGAGTCTCATAATCTCATCACACCATTAAAAAATATATGAAGAAGTCACTTTTCTATCTTAAAACCTTAAGCTTACTTATCTTTATTTCTCTCTCATCCCATAAACCCATGCATTTAGGTTCAATCTATTTATATGCATGAAAATATTAAGCATGCGTAAGGTTCAAAAATTGATCCCCTCTTTAAGGCATGCATGGAGTTTACTTTTGGAACTCCATAATATACTAGAATCTGTGGTCAAAATTTCAATTCATGCCATGCTTGTGATGAAATTGTTATAGTCAATATTTCATCATCTTTCAAAGTTGAGTCCGTTTCATGCTAATGAAAGATCTTTTTCTATTCAACTATACCTCTAATGCATCATTTAAATGAACCATTGCATGCAGCATTTAATGTGCATTAGTACTTCACCAATTTCATTTGAAATGCATTCTTAAATGCATTGAGCTAGCATGGCAAAACAAATATGAAAGTAACACTTACCTCCATCAAAGCTACGGCCTTCCTTTGACCCTTGTATGGTGAAGCTCTATTGGGATAGTTTGTACTTGAGGTTGCAATCTTGGGCCATCTTAACATCCCAACCTCTAGTATCCTTCATTTGAAATCTATTGGGTTGTGCTCGCGCAAGATCGAACCCTGCAACTAATGCCTCTCCAGACTACAATTCGCATAGTGTAACCAATAGATTTTCAAGCTGGGCTCTTTTCGGTTCGCTTGTCGCTACTAGGGAAATCCTTGTTAGTTTCTTTTCCTCTGCTTAATGATATGCTTAAACTCAAAATTTAACTTTACTTAAAATTTGAAGGTTCCCACATGTATGCTAACACATATGAAATGGATATATAGTTGCTGCATCACGTATGAGATGAATTCAATGCATATTAATGTACAAATCCTATAATATTTATTTTCATGTTTCTAGACAAATAAATTCTTTCCTTTCCATTTCATGTTCTCTTCATAATTAGAATGCATGCAATCTTTTGCTTGCATTTCTCATACATATATGCTAATGCAACTATATGCAAAGACAATAACTTAAATCGAAAGGTCCTTTCTAGGGAGGGGTTCTTTCCAGACATCACTCTTATGTGCATGAGCTACCAAAGCGAGTCTATACGATCACGTATAGAAGTTACAATCCCATTTCTCTTAGAATCTATAAATGAAAGAACTAAATCTCAATGTTGAGTCAAACAATCACAATAGGTTAATTCTCAATCATACGCACATACATTTACACATACTATTGTGAAGTAAGAATCAATGTTGATTCAGAAAATCACAATAGATTTTAAATTCTCAATCATATGCACATACACTTACACATACTATTGTGAAGTAAGAGTCAATGTTGAGTCAAACAATCATAGTAGATTTTAAGTTCTCAATCATATGCATGTACACTTACACATACTATTGTGAAGTAAGAATCGATGTTGAGTCAAACAATTGCAATAGATTTTCATTCACTATTATACACTCATATGCACATACAAATGCTATCAAATGAAATTTTGTTGGATCCCTTTACAATTCAAGGTTCTGAGAAGGTGTTAATAAGTCTACAAGACAAAGCCATCTAAAGGCCTATGAAGTTCTAGTTCACTTATTAACACCTTCTCAAACCTTGAATTATCGAAAAGAAGATAAAACATTTTCCAATAAATCCATTGGTTTTCCTATCATAATCAAACACACACATACACATGTGCATACACAATCACATTAGATTTTCACTCGCAATCATATGACATACATGCACATACACATACACATACTATTGTGAAGTAAGAATCAATATTGATTCAAACAATCACAGTACAATTTTACTCAACATCATAGACACACATACATATACTATTGTGAAATAAGAATCAATGTTGAGTCAAACAATCACAATAGTTTTTAACATACAAAAAAATATATTTTTCTTTAGTCCTACACTAAAATATTTGATATTTCTAGTAGAGTTTATACCTTGTTCTTTGTATGACGATCCAAGTTTGTAAAAAACAAAGTACCTATTATGGAAAATGATTCAAAGTGTGATCTTTTATAATGCTATATTCGACCGAATTATTTTCGATCGAAACATGTTTTGATTGAAAGCTTTTTGATCAAAATTTTTTTTGATAAAAAACATTTCGATCAAAAGTGCTTTCGATCAAAAAGCACCAAATTACTGTGCAATAAGTATTTATTCGTGCCCAAATAAGCTGACATGGCATCGAATAATCGGTCGAATAGTAAGGGCTTGGCATAAAATTACATAATTATTCACAAATAAACGAATTGTCAAATAACAAATAATGCAACTTAGGATCCTACTCTTGAGGAATTATGCATGATCCTAAAAGCATATCAAGCCAAAATCCAAGAACAAAGTGCCTGATTAGGTGGAGAACATAGTGCCTAAGGTATAGTGCTTGATTGGGCTAAGAACATAGTGCCTAAAGTATTTCGATGGTGATGCACCACAGTGTGCTCTCCTTCTCGAGAGCTCCACGATGATATCATCGCAATAGAAAACCAAGCTCCAAGTGCCACAACCGGCACTCTGCACAGAGGCTATAGAATACGTAAAAAAAACACAGTACACAAGGAGCACGAACACAGACTTCTTAGGTGTTGCAAATGCAGTGGAACTTTTAGTCTGTGGTTGACTAGGCCACTATATGTTTTATGAAAGAACATATAAAAAAGTGTTCAGTGGCCATTTGGCCTTTCACATGGACACTAATAGTAACAATCTCCGAGTAAAGGCCAATATGGCCAAAGTAACTATGGGAGAAAAAATGAAGAATGATAAAGAATATGAGTGTAAGTATACAAACTATACCTCCCACCTAATGGGCATGTTACACAGTATACAAGTGACTATGTAAGATCATGAATCAAGTAACTCCCATCAAGTGACAACACTGCCGAAAGATATCCTGTGGTAGAGCCTTAGTCAAAGCATTTGCAGCATTATCTTGAGTATGAACCTTCTCAAGAATAATATGCTTAGTGGCTAAGCAATCTCTAATGAAGTGATACCTCACCTCAATGTTCTTGGTCTTTGCATGATAGACTAGGTTCTTAGCCAAAGTAATTGCAATTTGACTATCATTGAGCAAACGAGGTACATGCTGAGGTAGACCCATATCACAAGCAAGATGAGAAAGCCACAATGCTTCTTTACATGCCTCACTTGTTGCAACATACTATGCTTCTGTGGTGGAAACAACTTCATATTCTTGAAGATGAGATCTCCAAGAGATAGCACCTCCGACAAAATAAAAAATGTACCCTAATGTAGACTTATGATTGTCTATACAACTAGCATAGTTAGAATCTATGTAACCAATAATGGATGCTTTCCCTCAACCTAAGCATAAACACTTGTCCTTAGTGCCACTCAGATATCTCAAAATCATCTTATCTGCTCACAACTCCCACTACAAATGCAATGTCTGGTCTTGTAGCTACCATAGCATACATGAAACTACAAATAGCTCACTAATAAGGAGTTTTGGTCATGAATTCCTTTTTCATCTGCTTTGGGGCAATATTCCTTTCTCAATTTCACATATGTGAGTAAAGGTGTACTCAATGCCTTTCCACCCTGCATATTGAACCTATGAAGTTCTTTGGATATGTACTCACTTTGAAACAAATATATGCATCTTTTACTCCTATCATGAGTAATGGGCATGCCAAGAATATGTTTGGCATACCCCAAATCCTTCATATCAAATGTCTGACTCAACTTCTTTTTGAAAATTGACAAGTCATAATTGTAATTGTTTGACTCAACATTGATTTTTATTTTACAATAGTATGTGTAATTGTATGTGGGTGTATGATTGAGAATTAAAGTATATTGTAATTGATTGAGTCTATATATGGTATGCATGTGTATGATTGAGAATTATTAGACAGAAAATGTAAATACATAAATTAATAGATTTAGAAACTTTAAGAGAGATTTAGAGTAGTTTAGATATATTTTAAGATACATATTTAGTGAAATGTATATCTTATTTGATATTGATTTATGTTGTCTTTTTGCAGATATAAAGTCTTCATATTGCAAGCACTATGCGAAAGGGAAAAGAATGGTCATACATGATTATTCATCTAAAGGGTAAAGCATTCTCCACAATACAATGCAAATGTTGTGGACATCCTTATGTAGGAAATGCAACTTGGACAAAACAGCATCTTTTTAGTACAAGTAATAGTGTGGCGCTGTCGTGAAGATTACATCTTCACAATATCCATCTAAAGTCATGGACTTGAAGAAGATGTGATGATGTACACCATGTACCGCCGAGAGTTTTTTTGAAGTCCATTACATGAGAAAGAGGGCAGTTTTGTGGTTCGAGAGAAAGAAATGTAACAGTCGACTAGAAGAACATAATACTTCATGTTTCATTCAAGTGATTCGGATGGAGATATACTTTCTAGAAGGAGAACTACAAAGGGGGATTGTTGTTTTTTCCTTTTTCAGAAAGGAGACGAGATGGAAGCTCAAAAAAACCTTCTTCACGGTAGAAGGGGCAGGCAGTACAGATTAATGAAAAAAAGGTAGCTTTCTTTGCTTTCTCTCATAGAGGTCTGAGGGAGGGGACAAGACTCGAATTTTAGATACAGATTTGCCATATTTCCTTAGTGTGCTATCAAATTCAGGCCATATTCATGGAGCGCTGTTGATCAATGATTATCCTCAGAAAAGGGGAAGCCAATACTGCGTAGAGGGAGGTCGCTGTGGAAAAGGAGGAGGGGAAAGTTCCTTCTCCGAGTCGTGCTGCAGGCAGAAGAGTACGGAAGGATGTGCTAAAGAGGAGGAGCTCGAGCTGTTCAAAAATGCGAGATACGCCTTCAATAACGGAAAAAGCTTCTACATGGAACGAAGTTTAGCACTTCAGATGAAGAAGATGAATGCGCATGCAGATCTGGATGGATTATAGTATAATAATAGAAGGAATGGAGTCATAAGGAGAAGCATAGAAAAAAAATGCTTATCTTGTCATTGTTGAAGATTTTGTTGTAAGCTGTGTTAGAGTCAAGTGGTCTTTATAGTTCTTATAAGCACACACATGATTTTCTGAATTTGACATGGAAACATACAAAGGCTACGCTCGAATAAGAATTGGCTCTTTTTGTATCTTGAAAACTTGAATTGCGGCAAAATTCTTAGTGTATTGTGTGGAACAATAGTTGAAGTCTTACGAAGTGCTAACATGCGTATATGATTGATGAATATAAACCATGTGTTAAACCATTTCCACAATTAGAAACGAAAAATGATTGTCATTGAATTAAGACAACGCTCTTTGTGATGCCCTAAGACTTATGATGTGTGAATAATGTAAGGAATGGAAACTCTCTTGTGAACAAGTTTCTATTGAAGCTAAAGATGATGTGCATTCTTGTGAATGTAAGATTTTGACATTTAGTCGCAAATGATTGAAAACCATAATTCGGTCTTTGTGAGTCAACATCTTTACCTTCCGCATGCTGTTTTAGAGGTTTTAAAGAAAAACTGAACCTTCGTTTTTTATTAAAAGAGTCGAATCCACTTTGATACAAGATCCATAAAATAATAAGCAAGGGAACCCTCTTCCATCTGAGAAGGGTGTTAAAAGTCTAAGGGTAAATTGAGGTGATACTCAAACTAGTTAACTATGCTCATTTCTACACCTTAAGCCCAATTGAAGGTCATTTTCTTGGCACCCTCTGTGCACTCCTAAGCATGCAATTTCCTGACGACAGCGCACTTTGCAAGTTATGCAAATACATGTAAATCTCAAGGTATCACATAAAAAAGATTCAAAAGCATGAATAGCTCACAACACTTTCTACGTAGTCCATGTGTAGAGCAAGAATGGGTAGATGCATCAATGACAACAAAGGATCCTCATGATATTTCTACTCAAGTATTGCAAACTATTTTTGAAAATAATCAAGATAAATGTACTCCATTTTCTCCAGTTGCATAAAAAAAGAGTGGACCTAGTGAATGTAGTAAAAACAATGGATCTAAAAACAATGCTTTGAAAATCAGAGAATAAAAATAATCAAGATACATGTACTCCATTTTCTCCAGTTGCATAAAAAAAGAGTGGACCTAGCGAATGTAGTAAAAACAATGGATCTAAAAACAATGCTTTGTCCGTACTAAATCAGAGAATACACTACCTATAGCCTTTGAAAAGCAAGATTGTCTTGAGCTTCATCTTAAATGGACTCAAGCATTTTTACCATGTGGGATTCATTTCAATGTTATTCGTAATCCTGTTTTCAAAGATGCTTTGATGTCAATTGCAGGAAAAGGATTCACCATGCCTGATTACAATAAAATGCAAACAGAGTATGTAGATAAAGTGAAAAAAAGTAGTGAAGCTATTTTAAAGTGAACAATGCTTGATTATGTACCCATGTAGGGATGTACAATAGCATTGGATGGATGGACAAGTTATCAAAAGAAGCCATTGATTAATGTCATGGTTATATGTTTGAAAGAAAGCATGTTTTTGGAAGTTGTTGATACTTATCTTAAAGAGAAAAGTTAGCTTTTCTTGTAAAGATATATGAACATGTTATATTGCGTGTAGGTGGTTCGAAGAATGTGACTGTGATAGTGATTGATAATGCATCTAATTTTCAAAGTGCTGGAATTGCAATTCAAAACAAGTATGAAGGCATCACTTGGGTTCCATGCGTAGCTCATACACTAAATCTATTATTGAAAGATATGGGTAGATTATCTTTCATTAAACAAAGTTTATTAGATGCAAATGATGTGTTCAAATTCATCAAAGAGCATCAATTTTCATATTTTCTCTTTTGTTCAAAATCTCCCAATAAAGCACTTCATATCTTTTGCACTACATGAATTGCAACTGCCTATATTGTGCACAATGGATATTGGAAGTCAAGCAAGCCCTTCTGGAAATGATTCTGATCGAAGATGGGAGGCATGGCTAGAGAAATATCCTCCTTATCGAGTTGTGGCTTCAAAGTGTACGTCTCTAATACAAGCACAAAATTTTTGGTGTAATCTTGAAAAAATCATCAATATCACTAAAAACCTTTTATGGAACTTTTATGAATTGTTGATACTGCTAAGTTTGTGATAGGAAAAGTTTACTTGATTTGTCAAAAGCTATTCAAGAAATGAAAGACTTTAATCAATTTTCATTATGAGAAAAAACATAGATTCTATCATTAGTAGAGAAAAGATGGATGCAAATGCATACTCATTTACATGGAAGAATGTTCATTTTGAATCTAGTATTACAACTCAATGGTCAAGCATCAAACAAAGAAGTCATGGAAAATTTCAAAACCCCGTCAGTTATTACTTCTAAGTACAAATGGTTGAGATGCATTCCACCAAAGAGCAGCTTATGTAAATTGAGAAGGATGTTTTGGAGATCTATGGCACATTGAAGCGATTCAAAAGCATCCACCTCCTATATGGTGGAAAGAGTATAGAGGTGAAGTAGTGGAGTTGCAACATATAGCTATGAGAGTGCTTTCAGTAACAACTTCAAGTGGTAGTTGTGAACATAATTGAAGTGCATATGATTTTCTTCATTCAAAACGAAGAAATTGTTTAAGTGTATCACGTGCCAATGATTTGACATGTGTGTTTTGTAATATGCATTTGTTACATGCTCCAACCAAGATAACTTCTACAATAGCACAACAAACTTTTGGAGAATTTCAAACTCATGAAACTTTAACAAATGATTCATGGGGTGATCATGATTTAGATGTAGATCACAATGATGGTTCAAACATGGAAGAAATAGATGACATGGTACCTGTCATAGATGATGATATTGAAAATGAAGAAAATGATCTAATTTGAATACTTTGATTATATTTAATTGCAAAATAGATGGTTTATAATATAGTGATGTCTTTGATTACAAAAAAAAGATTGTCTATTCAGTGTTTTGTTGATCGAATAGTTCTTCGATTGCGAACTGATCAAAAGATGATGATGCCTATGAGAGTCTTCCATACCTGCTCTCATATGCATCCATAGATATTTGTAAATTTTTTACTTGATGTTCTAGATCATGAATCCTCTTTTGTTGATAATCAATTGTTCTTCGTAATCTAGAAATTGTTAAACCTTCATTGTATAATTATGCTCCCTATGATGATAAATCATGGATAACATTATGTTCTTCAAGTAGCAAATGTGGAGCCACTTTTGAGGAAGAGGGCCTTCATTTCCTTGATTATGAAATTCTACTTGATTTTGAGGATGACCCAAACCTATACCTGCATTCTTCGGGCGATCATCCCAATCTACACGTCGATGAAGAATATCTTGTACCAAAACTTTTTGAATGAAATATAGTGCTATTTGATTATTATTTGGTAATGATCTCTCAACTTGCACAAAGCATTGAAGTAGACTTTTTACTAATCCTTTATGTTGCAAGTCGGAAAGCTTTAAGGGTGCTGTTTCTTTTGCTCTTCCTTTAACCCGAAAGAGAACATCACGAACAAAATGATTGGGACATAGCTTTTTGACTTCTTTCATTGATAATGGTTCTCCTTCTAATCCTCCTGGCTCTAAATCTTGATGGAATAAAAATGCTTATCCTGATTGTGCAAATTGAGCATTCTGCTTAGTAAAAATCCTTTGAGATTCACCATGATCAAGATCATGTTTCATATCTGGCATTCTTTCCATGTTTTACTTTCAAATTTTCAAAACAAAAATGCTAATTTTATCACAAAAGAATTCACATTACTCAAATTATAGCACTACATTTAATCCACATACTTCAAATGAATCCACTTCATTTTGTGCATCTACTCTTTTTTATACATCTCTGTCAGAAGCTAGTTCTAAAGCATATTTGAACTTGTAAATCCCATTTCTATCAATGGCATAACTACTTAAATCTATATATTTCAAAATTTGCAATAGTAGTATCGAAATTGTAAATGTCTCTTGACCTTTATTGAAAGGTGGAGGACTAGTGGATATACATTCAGGTGCAATCCACCAGTACTTTTGACTCCACTCATTTTTAGTCGATATTCCTAAATGAGCTAGCTTCAAGAAACATTTTTTTGTTGGTAAATATGTTGCTCATAACTTGATATAAGCATATGCTGAGGTTCAAAATGCAACAAAATGTTTCCTGGATGGAGATCGTTGTGCGATATATTACAAGTGTGTAAAAATGGTATTGTTTCTAATAATCGGTTGACCAACTTCCAAATGTTTGTCTTCAAAGTTGTTATGTCTCCTTCTGTGTCTTTAATTCTTCTACTTCGTGGTATGATTAGGTACTCCTTTATTTTCTCTAGCCATATATCTAATGTACCACCATTCCACAGTTTGAAAATAAGACATGGGATTTCGTTATGGTGTCGGGCTAATATGAGTGGACTAATAATTCCAATATGTGTAACAGATAAAACAATGGCTTCGTTCTCTCGTGTTTGTATGTTTGCACCATGTAATTTGAATAACTCGGCTGCAAAATACTTTATTGATGAATCTCAGGTGGCTTATTCTGACTTTATGGGGCATTCCATATTGTCCTTCCCCCACGAGAGCTGCATCTTCAAAATGAATAGATGAGTATGGGAGAAAACAAAGATTACTCGATGTTTGATCTCCCATATTCACATGTGTATCTCTTGTATTTGGAACTATCGACGATCTCTCTCCCTGTTCCGTCATGTTTGATCTCACTCGCTTTCTTTTCTTCATTGTCTAATAATGTGAATCGACACAAATTTGATTTTATTGATGAATCCAGGCACTGAGGTGGTATCCAATGCTGATGACTCTGCTACTTTGATGATTTGTCCAAAGATACGAGTAAGTTCTTTGGGCATTTTCTCATGTAGTACTTGTGCTCCACCTGACACACTGCCAAGTTTATCTTCAATGTTTATATATGTTGTTCTAGATAAGTGCTCAATGAGATCTATGTAATTAGATATGTCCATGGCTAGAGTGATTTGATCTTTTCTCATTCCATACATGTAGGGCGCACAAAATCTTCCAAAAAATTTTGCTCGTGCTTATTTATCTTACATGCCATCTATGCAAAAATAAAAAATAGGCTATCAGACTATTTGAATTGATACTAAAACTTTAAACACAAATCTAATTCATAAAAACAATAATAAAAAATAAGTCTCATAAATAAAATGACAGTTACTCTAATACATTTTAAATACACATAAACATAGATACATCAATAAGCGTATGGATAGATGAATCAATGGCATGTGTAGAGTCTAGACAAATGATAGAAATATGAATAGTTAGTTAGATAAGTATATTTATAATTAAATAGAAATTGTAGTTATAATCTTGAAGTGAATTTGCAAGTTAGACAATCATAATAGTGGTTTATTTTTGAATTTTTTTCATCAATGTATACAAGTAAGAAATGCTTTCGCAAGTTGAACATGTATACAATTTATGATTAAAAAACACAAAACTAATTATATAAATAGAAATTAGGCATATATAAGATACTCATATGCGAATCATACAATATGCATGATACAATCATTAAAACAATAAAATAAACAATAAAAATAAATTAAATCAATACCTCAATGATACAGTGAAGGAAGGTCTCTGTGAAAGAAATGGTAGGATTAGAGATCTACAGAGTAGCAAACAAGCACATGCACAATGAAATTTTTGATTGAATGAAAAATTATATATTTTTTTGTTAGGAATCACTTTTTGATCGAAAGTGCTTTTGATCGAATATGTTCTTGATCTAAAGTATTTTCGATCGAAAACGTTTTTTATCAAAAGTATTTCGATCAAAAAGATTAGGCGCTTGTTTTTTTGTTTTTATTCACATAACCACAAATAAAACGAACATATTTGGTATTTTTTAATTATTCAGTTGAATAAATCCATCCTAGGTAGGATCTCCTAAGAATGATCCTGCTCTAGGTGGTGGTGAATTAATGGGAAGGTTTGGGATGGAAGGGAAGGGTAAATTTTGTGAGTGCATTTGAGATGCAAGTTCAATTATCTTCACTTTCGTTTCTCTTAAACTTTCCTCAAGTTTGCTTACCTTCTTTAACCATTGTCTTTTCATTCTCTCATGGCTATCTTTCCAAGATCTTGTCCTTTTCTTAGTTAGACTCTCAATATCACTAACCTTAGAACTCTTCTTGTGACTTAAGACTTGGTTGTGCTCTAATGCCTGAGCTCTAATGACTACTTGCACTCGAGCAGTGGAAGTCACACTTCCAGTAGAATCTACTACTAACCCAATGATGTTAATAGGAGTGATCCTTGTCCCATTGTTGTTGATATATTTAGGTAGTGATGTGTGTGAACACTCTGGGATCGTTGGGGCACTTTTTTCCCTCTTTAGGAGGTTTTTTCCCCCCCGCTTGTATATACGCCTATTGCCCTAATGGGCTACTTAT
The DNA here is from genome assembly GCA_020310875.1 of Ceratopteris richardii. Classification (NCBI taxonomy): domain Eukaryota; kingdom Viridiplantae; phylum Streptophyta; class Polypodiopsida; order Polypodiales; family Pteridaceae; genus Ceratopteris; species Ceratopteris richardii. The sequence continues at coordinate 90,318,721 of CM035432.1, forward strand.
CTTTGTACATTCTCTAGTAATACATTCAATATTGTGTGTTTGTGCTCCAAGCTTCTTCTTCTTCCTTGTGCTGTTCACGTGCTTCCGCAGACATCTAGCTCCAACAATTGGTATCAGAGCAGGTTGTCGCTTCATCTAGGGTGCCATCGATACTCCTCCATTTGCAGTTTCAGAATCGCACGAATTTTGGTGAGCATACCCAGCGTGTTTTCGAGATCAAAACAGCTTCGCTGTGTGGTGCCAAAATTGCGATCTGAGCTCGTTTCGGCCTCCGAACGCATTATCACAATGCTTGTGCAGGCTATTTTGTCTTTTTGTGTCAAAGGTATATACTAGTTTCTGTTCGCCAGTGTAAGCGTCTCGAAGTCTGCTATAGATCTAGAAGAATTCGTCGGGGCAGTTGTGTTCAACTTTTTGAGATACAGTTAATTTTCTGTATCAAGGTATTTTAGTCACCAGCCATGGCTGAAAGCAGTGATGTATTCCGTATGTTGGCTGTTGAGGATAAGTTGGATGGTACCAATTACCCATTATGGGCTTATATGATGCGACATGTATTGGTTGCAAAGGGATTGTGGAACATTGTGCAGGGTGTTGAAAGACGTCCTGTTACACCTCTGACTACAGGTACTGCAAATACAGGTGCTGGAGCTGATGAAGATGGTGTCAAAGATGATATTCCACAGATTCCTGTTCGTGCTGCTGTTTTTGCTGCACCTACTGTAGAGCAGATTTGTTGGGATGGCAGAGATGCCCAGGCACATGCATTGATAGCTTTGTCTATCAAACATGCCATTATTCCTCACATTTGCTCTTGCAGAACAGCTAAGGATGCTTGGGATACACTTACCACATTGTACCAAGCTAGGAATGAGGCTCGTGTTGCTTATCTCCGAAAATAGTTGGAGAGTGAGCACATGAATGAAGGTGATTCTATGGACAGTTTCCTAACGAAGATCAAAGACTTGAAGGAACAATTGATTTCTACTGATGAGGTTATACCAGATAGCTCACTTGTGCAGACCGTTCTGAATGGTCTTCCTGATTCATATCAGAGTTTTGCTTCTACTCTTCGTTTGATGATGAAAGGCAATCCAAATGCCTTATCATTTGAGGAGTTAGTCTCTGTTCTGTTGCAGGAAGATCAGTCCAGGCAGAACAGGTCCATTATGCGAGTTGCAGATCAAGCTTTCCTAGCTAGTCAGAAGGGCAAACAAAAATGGAGCTCTTCAACTAGTAAGCAGAAATCTGCTAATTTTGCATATTCTAAGAAGGAAGATAAAGATGAGAAGAAATCAGAAAAGCAAAAATTGTTTTGTAAGTACTGTAAAGGGAGTGATCATATCATAAAGAACTGTCCAAAACTGGCTGTTAAAGAGGCAAAGAAGAAAGAGGCTGAAATGGTTGTTGCAGAGGCCTCTACACCAAAAACAGAGTCTGCAAATCTTGTGGAGGAAGAAGAATGGGCATTTACTACTGTCTACAGTTTTGATCCATCTTCTCATGAGTAGTGCATGTCTGCAGTAGACTCAGATGTTTGGTATTTTGACAGTGGGGCAACCAAACATATTACCTCGCAGTGCAGTTTCTTCTCTTCACTCGAGCTTGCCCCTACAGGGAATACTGTTACATGCACCAACAACTCCTCTTATCCTATTATGGGAGTTGGTAAGATCATTTTGACTACTACTGATGGTAGTTCTTTCACTTTGTCAGATGCTTTATTTGTGCCAGGGATCAAGAAGAACCTGTTATCAGTTTCTGCATTAGCCAAGATTGGCTTGGTTATGAAATTTGTTGATGACAAGTGTACAGTTCATGATCTGTCAAATGCCGATGTGATTATTGCTTCTGGCATTTTATGTCATGGGCTGTATAAGCTTATAGACTATGAAAGATCTGTAAATGATTTGGCATGTGCAGTAAATGATTCTCAGGCTATGTTAGATGAAAAGCTTTGGCATATCTGAACCCCATGCCTTCACGCAGACACGTCAGATATTGTCGAACAGTTCAAAGTTTCAAAGTTTCAAAGTTTCAAAGACATGTCAGATATTGCCAAACAGTTTCTGAATCAGATTGTAGCACGGCGTAACCGTTCTCTCTTTACCGCTTTGTCGATTTAACGTGGATGCTTGTTAGAGAAAGCAGAAATCAATCACTTTTTGCCGTTTATAATTAGTCCGACATACATAATGTGCCTGCTTTTAAACGTAAACAATTTCATCATGCCGACGGAGAGAGTTCTCTGAAGTGCTGATGACGACGGAGCTGAAGACGGCGGAGAGAGCTCTCTGAAGTGCTGATGACGACGGAGCTGAAGACGGCAGAGAGAGCTCTCTGAAGTGCTGATGACGACGGAGCTGAAGACGGCGGCAATCTCATATTGAACGACAGAGCTGAAGACGGCGGAGAGAGCTTTGTGTCCATCGCACTGCCATCCATCGCGACTGATGGGTGGTGCACGATCGACAGGCTTTTGGTCCTCCGCGACCACCCAGTGACGATCGACAGGCTTTTGGTCCTCAGCGACCGAAGGGGGGCGTATCCATCGTGTCCATCGTGCATTGGCTTGTCCTTGTGTGCCTGGATTCTTGCGCCTACTGCTTCGCGACGGACAGCTCTCACGCGACTGACGGTTTGCTGGGCTCCCGATTGACGGTTTGGCAACGCGCGATTGATGGTTTAGCGGTCTGGAATCTTGCGCCTACTGCTACGCGACGGACAGCTCTCACGCGACTGACGGTTTGCTGGGCTCCCGAATCCCGCCTTTTGCTCGACTGACGGTTTTCCGTGCTGTGGCGATTGATTGAGTTTCGCTCTCTGCCACGTGGACGACTTCCAAGCTTCATAACTGCTGTAGTATTCCTTCGCCCGCAAAAAGAAAAGAAAAAAATTGTTTTCTTTCCTCCGCCAAGCCACCTGTTTGGAAGGTTTTCATAGCTTGAATTAGAAAAAAGAAAAAAAAAAAAAAGAAGAAGAAGAAGAGAAAAAAAATAAAAAAAAGAAGAAGAAAAAAAAAAGAAGAGAGAAAAAAAGAAGAAAAAAAAGAAGAAAAAGAAAAAGGAAATTAGAAAAGTTTCAAAAAAGTAGAAGTGTGCTCCCCTCTTTTGTGGGATTTTTGGCCTTTTTGTTTTTCCCTGAAAAGCGGAGTATTTGGATGCGATGTGATCGGTGGGGGGATTTTTCCTTGTCTGTGGTCTGCTTTCTCTCTATGTTGGAGGGTCTTGCCGCTGGGCATTGAAAATTAAAAGTGGTGCAAGTTCCTTCGGCCATGGATGTGGCTTCGTCCTCTCTCGTGAAAAGTAATCGGGCCCCCCCCCCCTGGGGAGACCGGCACTCTGGCCGCTCTGCTGGAGGGGGGGTCATGTGCCGCCCCTGGGGCATCCGAAAGTGTTGAATCCCCCATCGTGTCCCTCAGTAGACCCGCAGTTCTGTCTGCTCAGGAGGAGCTCAAGAAAGTTTGCCTCGTCGGCCAAGTGTTTGGCCCTAGGCCCCCGCTCGAAATCGTGCGACAATGGCTTCGAAAAGAGTGGTTCCCTCGAGGACTAATTGTCAGCAAATGTCAGTTCTTACCAGCAAACCACATGCTGCTAGTCTTTGAAAATGAAGAGATGGCGTTCCAAGCCCTAAGAGTTGGCACCTGGCAGCTCGGTCGGACGACCCTGTGCTTATTCAGATGGTCCCCGGACTTTACCCCCGACAAATCGAAATCACTTCGGTACCCTCTTTGGGTTGAGCTCCCTAACCTCCCATACTTCTTGTACAACTTCGTGTGGGACATAGTCTCCCCTATCGGCAAGCCGTTGGCTTCACGAGAAGACATTGGTGGTCTCATCTATGAGGGTGCAAGACACTCGTTCAATGCTAGATGGCACCCACAAATCTGCGTCGAGGCCGACCTCAGTTCGCCGCTTCCATCAACGATCAAAGTGGACATGGGCGAAGGAGATGTTTGGGAGCAGGATATCACCTACAAAAACCTCCCCAACGCGTGCTTTCGTTGTGGCCAGCAAGGTCACAGGATTAAAGACTGCCCTCTCAGGCAAAAAAACAAGCGATTTCAAGAAGCCTCCAAAACTGCTCAAGACAACTTTGACGATTTGACCCACTTGACCAAGGAAGGGGAAGGCAAGGGCCTCCTCAATCCACAAGCTGATGCCGATGGCTTTACTGAAGTTAGAAGAAGAAGGAAAAGAAGTCCGAGGGCCAACGGTGAGAGGAACAACCTGCCAATTACCCCACACAGCAACTTGTATTACAATCTTGGAAAGGAGATCAACGAGCTCGACTACCCAGGTGGGAAGCCACCTGAGGTAGACAACTACGACGAAGCCCTAGAGATCCCTGACAACAAAGAAACCCCCCAGGAGGGCTACACTACAAGCAAAGAAGATGGTTTCACTACTAATAATGAAGACAACATGGATAGTGAAAGTTCCATCATTGGATCGACGATCCCGGAAACGATGCCGAGCACGGGGCCCAATTCTCCCCAGCGGGGGGCATCCCGCAAAGGGAAACAGCCTTTGGAGTTACCCTGGAAAAGCCCCCATAAGAACCGATTTTTAAGTCGGGATCAGATCCCAGCGAAAAAGAAAGATGAAGCCAAGAGAAGAAAGGACAAGGCTCCCTCCCGCAAAGAGGGATCAATAGAAAAATGATTGTCATCTCGCTAAATGCTAGGGGGCTAACCGACCCCTCAAGAGCGGCCATCATTGGTCAATGGCTCCGCGACATTAGCTTAAAACCAGACATTATATGCATTCAAGAGATTAAAATTGACGGAGAAGACCTTCTGAAACGGCTCAGACAGGTTTCCTCGGCCCATGTGTGGATCCCAACAAAGCACCAGCGGGGATCCGGTGGAACGGCTATCGGTGTTAAACAACCCTGGCTTGAAAAGCTTGAGAACTCCATTGAAGATGTAAATCACCGCTGGATTGCGGTTTCTTTTGGTGCTCCCCTCTGTGTTACTATGGTTTCTTTGTACGCCCCTAACGGGGATTTGGAGAGGCTGAACACTTGGACTTCTCTTGACTCGCTTCCCCACAACGTGCTTATATGTGGAGACTTCAACATGGTGGAGGACCCTATGGACAGATGGATGGGCAAGGGCAGGGTCATCGACAGTCGGGAGAAAGAAACGTGGGACATGACCAAACTCCACTTGGATCTGGTCGAATTCAAAGACTCGAATGGCTTTTCTTGGTCGAATCTCCAAGCGGGCGAGGATCTGAGGAAAGCTAGACTTGATAGATGCTACATCTCTCAGAGCTTTACTCATCTGTGGGGCCACCCTTCCATCACGCAACGTACTGACCTCACCATCTCCGATCACTACCCGATCGTTATCACTTTTCAACCCTCCAACAGGACCCACAAGGCTCCGTGGTTCCATGCCAACGCTTCCACCTTCTCTCTCCCCTCCGTCCATCAAGAGATTGCCGATGTGTGGAAGGTGGCATTCGCCTCTGGCTTGGCCCCAGCCAAGTGTTGGAGAAGTGCGGTCGACAAGTCTCGCAAGATCATGATCAGAACTAAGAAGATGCTCGAGACAGTGCGGCGGGCTCGTAGGGAAGCGCTTTACCACAGACTCTGGCGACTCGAGGAGGAAGTGAACAAAGGAAAACACCAAGCCCAGAAAGGTCTCCGAAAAATCAGAGCAGCGTTGAGATACGAGGAAGAAATACAAAGGAAAAACTTGCAAATCTTCTTCAAGGAGTGGTGGGCTGGAAAAGCTGACAAACCCACCAAAGAGATGTGCAGTATCCTTAAAAGGAAACACAACAGAGAGACGATTCCCCTACTGCTAGACCCACATGGCAATGTATGCAACTCGGAAGAAGATAATTTTGGCATCATCGAAGGGCACTTCACGAGACTCTTGGGAACCTCGAACCCCCTCTCCCACCATAGAAGGGACTGCATGGCTGCCATTTCTAGGGTTTCCCCCCGGAGAATACCACCCAACCTCCACTCCCTGCTTCATGCCCCGATCTCTGAATCAGAAATCATTGAGGTCATTGATGCCCTCCCTCTCGGTAAAAGCCCGGGACCCGACGGACTCACTAACGAGTTTTTTAAATCCTTCAAGCTGGTGGTTGCCACCCCTCTTCGGATGGTTTGGCAAGAAGCGCTAAAATTTGGTGCTCTTCCTTCTTGTATAAATAATGGAATTATCAAGCTGATTCACAAGAAGGGGGAAAAAAACAGAATCGAGAACTGGCGGCCAATTACGATGCTCCAAACAGGATACAAGATCGTCGCCAAAGTCATTGCCAACAGACTTGCGTGCCACCTGAGATCTTGGCTTAGTGAGGACCAAAAAGGTTTCATCAAAGGCAGGTCCATCCTGGAAACCATTATGGATATTTGGGAAGGTATTCAATTTGCAAATGAGTCTAATCAAGATGTGGTCTTCCTCAAGATCGACTTTGACAAAGCCTACGATAGGCTAGAATGGGACTATGTTCTGCAGTCGCTCCAAGACCTCGGATGTAGTCAGAAATTCACCAAGATGATCGCGACCCTTCTCGGCAACGCAACGACCCAAATCAACGTTAACGGCAAACTTTCGAAGGCGATCCATCTTAAAAGATCTATTAGACAAGGGTGCCCCCTTGCCCCCCTTCTCTTTGCCATCGCCACTGAGGGGCTGAGCAGACTTGTAGCTCATCATGTGGAGGCTGGCAATATCAAAGGCCTCCAGCTACCTCACGACCACAGTCAAATCATCATGAGACTTTTTGCCGACGACATGAACGCGTTCGTTCACAATGATAATACCAGCCTGGAGACTTTCTGGAGGTGTCTTGATACCTTTTGTGAGGCCTCTGGATCCAAAATCAACCACAATAAGACCGCCTTTAGGGCCATTGTGGGACATCAACCTGGCCTTCTCATTGATCATGGCTGTCAAATCATTCCGCAGGGCCAAATCTTTCGGCTGCTTGGTATCCCCTTGGGGTTTGGCGTCTCTATGGAGCAGCGATGGAACTGGGTGCTGGCCAAACTTGAAAACAAGCTCAATTACTGGAGAGGCATGCAAATCAATCTTGCTGGACGGGCGATGGTTATCAACACGTTCCTCCTCTCGTCTACCATCTATTTCCTTTCTTGCTGGAGACCGAATGAGCAAGGCCTGTCCAAACTGAATAGCATCTGCAGAAACTTTCTTTGGACGGGTGATCATAACAGAAGGGGGGTGCCTAAAATCAAATGGGCCATCTGCACCAGCCCTAGAGATAGCGGGGGGCTTGGCATCCTGGACATTGGGTGTATGGCTAATAAATTGGCAGCCAAATGGATGATTAAAGCTTGGTGCAATAGGGAGGCCTCGTGGGCCAAGCTGATCTTCAGAAACAAAAATGAGTTGGCCCTCACAGGGTCCCCGAACTGGAAGAACCTTGACATCATGACCCTGCTATTCTCCCCGATACCTGTCTTCCCGAAAGGCTCCAATCTCGTATGCTCTCTTTGGAAGGGCTGGAATAAAGTTAAAAGCTTCACAAGAATTAGTGAGGACTAGAAGTGGGCGGCCGGAATCAGACAAAACGACTCTATCTGGTTTCCGATACATGGCATCCGGAGTGTGGAGTCGTGGAACATTCAAAATGCCAAGAAGTTATGGAACAAAGGATTCAAAAAATGGAAACACCTCTGGAAACATGACACCAACAGTTGGATCAACTACGAGGATATCGACCCTCGCATAAACATCTCCTACGAAGAATGGAACACCTTGCAAAGCAGATGCCTCGCTTGGGATCGTCACAAAACTCGCCTTCTCATGGGACATGATGCCCCGAACGCGCGTGGTCTCAAATGGCACAATGGAAATAGCCTACTCAAAATCCCGAACATCAAAGAAACGACTGACCTCCAGATCAGCCTCAACAAGAAGTGGTGCCTGTCTTGGACGCGGCTTCGGTGGGACATGAAATTCATGGGTATCTGGCACCCACTTATAGAGATCAAGAAGTCTGTCCTCTTATGGCAAATTCTTCATCGAGGAATTTGGACTAACCATAAGGCAAGAAAAATTTGTGGGATCCCTTCGTGGTGCAAACGCTGTCACCGTGCAATCGAAGATGTCCCACACATCTTCCTTACTTGCCCCAACTCCTACAGAATCTGGCAGATGGTTGGACTGAAAATCAGAGTTCAGAAACAGCTTAGTTGGAAACAAGTCCTTTTGGGAGAAGCGATTGGATGCTCTGCGGCTCTCTGGAACGCAATCAGAGGGGAAGTCCTATGGAAAATTTGGCGGGAGCGGTGTGCTCTCAACTTCGGCGACCCCCCCAGGGAGTGGTCGATTGAAAAATCTCTATTCCTCCTTGGCAAAAGGATTGTCAACAGTGAGAAATCCCCCCCCTTCAGACACCATCAAGTCCTCCTTTTGTTCAACAACAAGCTCAAACCCAAGTGGGTCCCGCATGAGGGCGACGAGAGGGTGATCAACCTTCTTTGTAATGCAACCTAGGTATCAACCAAGCTTCCCCTGCTTTGTGGGATTTGGGGGGTCCCGTGGGCACTAGTCCCCTTCTTTTGTACCTTTGTTTCTTAATTTAATTCAAGTCCGGGAGAGTAGGCTATTGCCGAACTTCCTTTATATTAAGAAAAGCTTTGGCATGCACGCTTTGGTCATCTGAATTTTGCTAGTTTGCTACGCCTGCAGAAATCTGAAATGGTGTCCTCGTTGCCCAAACTTGAGGCACCTGGGAAACATGTTTTTGAAGGCTCTATTTTGGGCAAAATGCAGCGTTCATCCTTTCCAAAAGATGGTTTAGTTCGGGCTACTTAGAAATTGCAGCTTGTACATAGTGATGTCTGTGGTCCTATGCAGACACCTTCTTTTGGAAATTATCTTTACTTCGTGACTTTCATTGATGATTTTTCCAAGCATGCATGGGTATATCCACTCAAAGCAAAGTCAGAAGTGTTCATGTGCTTTAAACAGTTTTTGGTTTTCGCTAAAAATCTGTCAGCATGTAAAATGGGTATCCTTCGTTCTGATCGAGGGGGGGAATATATGTCTTCTGATTTTAATGCATTTCTGGCTGAACGTGGGATAAAACACCAGTGTATAGTGCCGTATACACCTCAACAGAATGGAGTTGCTGAACAAAAGAACAGGTCACTCATGGAGATTGCGAGGTGCATGGTCAAGAGTCAGGCTTTACCACATGTTTTTGGCTTGAGGCTGTCATGTATGCAGCATATGTACTAAAAAGGTGTCCCACTAAAGCATTGCAGTCCCACTAAAAAGGCTTGGCATGACCGCAAGCCATCTGTTGCTCATCTGCGTGTTTTTGGTTGTTTGGCATATGCACTAGTGCCTGAACAACATCGCAAAAAATTGGATGATAAGGTAGTAAAATGTATTTTTGTTGGGTATAGTTATGAAAGTAAAGGCTATCATCTGTATCATCCAGAGACTAAATGCATTCTGGTTAGCCGTGATGTTGTCTTTGTGGAAGATGCTATTCAACCATTGCTTTCATGTACTAAGGAGACATATGTTAGCTCCAAAGACATGTATGATACTTTGATGCCTCTTTTTACAAGTGGACAATCTAGTGCTGGTCCTAATGAGGCAACTTCTCAGCCTTTGTAGGCTTCATATGATGATGCAGATCATTCCATTTCTGATGCAGATTTACATGATGCACTTGTTGATGAGAGAGCTGATATTGAGCAGGCAAAAACTATGCCAAAATGGATGGTGCAGACTTTGCGTGACAACAAATTAGATGCACCTTTGTCATATCGTACTCGTTCATGCTCTCATAATGCCTCCTTTGCATCAGATTGCTATGCTATGGCTGCATCTAGTCTCTGTGATGAGAATGAGCCTGTTTCTTTTGATGAAGCATAGAATTCAGAAACTTGGATGGCTGTTATGCAATCTGAATATGATGCTATAATGAAGAATGGTACATGGTCTTTATGTGAATTGCCTCCTGGCAAGAAGGCCATTGGCACTAAGTGGGTATACAAGTTGAAGCGTAAACCTGATGGTACAATTGACAGGTATAAGGCTAGGCTTGTTGCAAAGGGTTATGCGCAGGAAAGAGGCATTGATTTTGATGACACCTTTGCACCTACGTGCCATATGACTACTGTTCGGAGCATTTGTGCACTTGCAGCCCATCATGGTTGGAATGTACATCAGTTGGACATTGAAACTGCATTTTTGAATGGTGACTTGCATGAAGAAGTGTATGTTTTCAGCTCCGTGACTTTGTGCAGAAAGGGCATGAAAACCAGGTGTGCAGGTTAAAGAAGGCATTATATGGTTTAAAGCAAGCACCACTTGCTTGGTATGAGAAGATACATGCCCATCTGGTTGCACATGGTTTTGAGAACAGTCCAACTGAAAGCACCTTATATGTTAAGCGTGCTAATGATGTGCTTCTGATCATTGTTGTCTATGTTGATGACATGCTGCTCATTGGTCCTATTGAGAAGCATATTGCTGATTTCAAGGCTGATTTGCATGCCTCATTTGAGATGTCTGATTTGGGGCATTTGCATCACTATTTGGGCATTCAGTTTATGCAAGTTGATGGTGGAATGGCTTTGTGTCAAACAAAATATATTGATACAGTATTGCATCATTTTGGCCTTGAAGACTGTAAGCCTATTGCAACTCCTATGGAGACAGGTTTACGATTGAGTCTTCATGATGCTGGAGATGCATTTGATGATGTTCTCTATCAGCAGGCTATTGGATGCTTTATTTACTTATGCATTACTCAACCAGATATTCAGTTTGCTGTCTCACAGATGAGCAAATTTATGCATTGCCCAGGAGTCAAGCATTGGCAGGCGGTTAAGCGCATCTTTCTCTACTTGAGTGGTACTCGGCTACTTGGGTTGTTTTATCCCAAGGGGGGGATCACTACCGCCAGATTTGCATGCTTTTTCTGACTCTAATTGGGCTGGTATCTATGACACTCGTGTGTCCACTAGTGGCTTTTGCTTCATGCTTGGTAGCTCATGTATATCTTGGTTGAGCAAGAAGAATCCTACTGTGGCCACTTCCAGTTGTGAGGCTGAGTATAGGGCAACTTTCACAGCTACTGTTCAGTGTGTGTGGCTCAGACGCCTTATGGCTCATTTGGGTGTTGGTCAGTAGGTCCTGACCTGCCTGCCTCTGAATTTGCGCTCCAATTAAATGCGTGCATGATAGGACTCTGCTTCTCCCCATCGTTTTCATCTTTTAGCCGCCTCAGGCCTATCACATGGCTGACACGTTCGGTTGTACTTATTCGAAGTGAGTGGTCAATTGATGAGCCCCACAACAGTACTAATCCTGCCACAGCAGTACTAACCCTTTTGAAGCTAAAATGTGCGCCAAATTCTATCGCACATAAAGGGCCATGCTATGAGTTCACGAAGAGAACCTGGCTCGAATACCAATGTTGTATAACAAGCTACTAAAGAATAATCTACCTAGCAACTACACAAACTATTAGCTTAGACCACTTACATAAAGAGAGAGTACGTATCCACCCATCCAACTCCAGCCATATATATACCTCTAGTCCAAGGGGGTGCATGTCCTTGAGATTGGCCAAGTGTCCCTCATGTGGACACTTTCCCAAGGGTGATCACATCCCTTCTAATTTCCCAAGGTCTATCACATGCCTTCTAAATTAAATGAGGATTCTTCTCTCATGTACACACAAGGTGGCTCCTAGAGAAGCTTCTCCCAAGAATAATGTTCCCACACCTTAGGATAAATCAAGCCTAAGGTTATAACCATTCAATTGGGAGCTCATATGAATAAATACCTCAAGGGTTAAAACCAAGGGTTTCACCCAAAGGTTCAAGGCATGTTCCAAGGGTAATTCAAGGGTTAGACCAAGAGCAAACATACATCATATTCTAACCTTTACAATCCATATATTTAACCTTTTGAACCCATGAATTATACAACAATTCTTTTCTTCCTCCTCAATATCATCTACATGTTCGATGTGCATGGACAACCTTTACATGGAAGGAGGGATGGAGAGAAGGAATTCCACTCCATAACCAAGATGATCCGTCTACAATAACCATGTCAATGATGTCTTTTTGTTAAACCCACGTTTCCTATGAAGCGTAATTTTGATGCCCCATCTTACTTTAGTTTTCCTTGTCCTAGACAATCCAATTACTCAAATCCACCTGTTGCTTCATCTCTCCAACCTATCAAACCACCTACCCTCCAAACTCCAATGGTGGATGCCCAACAAAAGTGACCACGTATCACCTACTGGAATTGTGGTAAACCTGGACATACAAAAATAAATTGCCGATTGCGACCTCTTCACATGAAACCAGTTGCGGCTCAATCGCATAACATGAAGGACCATAATGAAGAAATTCCTCCTATTTGGATAGAGGAAGCATTGGAGAAGGACTTAAGTACCTTGGGTAAGGATATCTCAATTCATTCTTTACTTTGCATGGAGGGTAGTATCAATAACAAGCTAGTTAATATTTTGCACGATGATGGTAGTTCACATGATTTCATTTCACATTTATTAGTACAAGAACTTAAATTAAAAACATTTATGTCCTTGTATAAAGTGAAAGCTACATTTCAAGGTAGTTGTTATAATGTAACACGAGAAGTGCAAGATGTTATGATTAGCATAGGACCATATGTAGATGCATGAACATTTTTAATTGCACCTTTGCAATCTTACAATGTTATACTTGGTATGCCTTTTCGTTATCATTATAACCCACACATTGACTACCATACACATACCTTTAACTTTGAATTTAAAGGTCAAATCATTACTTTGTCTGCACGACATGATTTCCAACCATTTCCATTGATTAGTCATACTCAAGTAAAACATGCATTTAGGAAAGGAATCACTTCATGCATTGTTTTTGTCAATGTCATCAATGATTATATCCATAGACTTCTTGATGCACATAAACCTTTCATGACTACTTATAAGGATTGTTTTATATCTGAGTATCCCTCTGAACTACCACCATTTCTAGGATCCTTTGACCATAGCATAGACTTAGTCCCTTGTGCATTGATTATAGAGCCCTTAACAAGATCACAATAAAGAGTAGATACCTTATTCCTTGAATAGAGGATCTTTTAGATAAATTACGAGGAGCTCATGTCTTTAGTAAACTTGATCTAAAAGCGGGTTACCATCAGATTCGTATGACACAAAGTGATATTTTTAAGACTACATTTAGAACTCAAACCGGACATTATGAATTCATGGTAATGCACTTTGGACTTACTAATGCCCTTGCTACATTTGCACGAATGATGAACAACATTTTTCTTGATTACCAAGTTTTTGTTCTTGTATTCTTCAACGATATACTTGTTTACAGTAAGAATGATAGTGAGCATGAGAAGCATCTTAAAACAGTTTTTCATTTACTATGAGAGAACACACTTTATGCTAATCTTGAAAAGAGTTACTTCCTTCAACATAAGCTACAATATCTAGGACATATTATTTCAAGTGAAGGTGTGCATGTGGATCCAAAAAAGATTAAAGTTATAGTAGAATGGCCTACACCACAATCACTCAATGATGTTCATCCTTTTCTTGTGTTGGCTAGTTTCTACAAGAAGTTTATCTGAAATTTTTCTTATTTAGCATTGCCTCTTACCTTGTTTTTTAAAAAGAAAATAAAATTTGCAAGGGACTTACGTGACAACAATCCTTTAAAAAAATCAAACATGCACTTTCACATGCACCTATTTTACAGTTACTTGATTTTTCAAAACCCTTTCATGTTGTTACTGATGCTAGTGCTTCAGGAATAGGTGATGCTTTAATGCAAAATGATCATCCTATTGCATTTGAGAGTAGGAAGCTTAAGCCCTCAGAAAAGAATTATAGTAAATATGATGAATAATTGTTAGTGGTTGCGCATGCTTTGCGAATTTGGAAACACTATCTTATGGGCTCTGAGATCTTAATCAAAACCAATCAATAGACTATTAAGCATTTATTAAATTAGTCCTTAGTCTCTGATTGGTATCTTAAATGGGCTTCATTCATTCAAAATTTCCAACCCATGATCCAATATTAACCTGGTAAAGCTAATGTTGTTGTTGATGCTCTTAGCCATTTTCCTTCACATTCTGTTGTTTTGCATAATATTTCTATCATCGAAATTCATTCTTTTCAAGAAATGATTTCCACTTATGCATCTGATTTGTATTTTTCATGTGCATGGCATGACTTCAACAATGGTGCATCTTTATCTGATGAACAATATACATTTCATCATGGTTTACTTTATTTTCAACATAGAGTGTGTATAACCCAAGCTTTTAAAGATTTTGTCATCAAAAAAATTCATGACCATCTTACATGGGTCATAGAGGCATACAAAGCACCATTTTTGCTTGTAGAGATTTCTTCTTTTGGCCACACATGGTAAAAGATATTGCACATTATGTTTCTCAATGCATTGTATGTCAGCGTGTAAAATGTCATCATGGTAAACCATTTGGATTATTAATGCCACTTCCCATTCCGAACAAACCATGGGAATAAATGTCTATGGATTTTATCACAGGTCTTCCTATCACTTCATCACATAATGATATGATTTGGACAATAGTTGATAGGTTTAGTAAATCTGCATATCTCATTCCTTGTAGAAAAACTTTATCTGCACCTCAGGCTGCAAAATTATTCATTAAATGCATTTTTCCACATCATGAATTTCCTAAAGTAATGTTATTTGATTGTGATGTTAGATTTTGTAATCATTGCTGGGTTGCCTTATTCCAACCTTTTGATTCTAAAATAGATTTTAGCTCTGCATTTCATCCCGAAAGTAATGGAAAAAGTGAGCCTACAAACAGTACTATTCTTGATTTATTGCATTTTTATTCATTAGATAATCCTAGTAACTGGGATGAAAAGTTACCATTGCTTCATGCTTACAATAACACCACACACATCAGTACTGGTCATGCACCTTTTGAAATTGTTTATGGCAAAAAGCTTCCCACTCTCATGTCACTCACCCAAACCAACATTCCAATGGTTGATTATATTGCTCAAGATCACATTTCTATACTTCACAATGTTCACGAGCACATTAGGAAAATTCAAGAGAGATACACACGTAATATCAATACAAAACGATTAGCCAAGGAATCCAAGGAAAATGATCTTGTGTGGTTGCATATCATTAAAAGACATCCCAAAAATATTTTGCAGCATCCTAAAATTAAATTTGCACCATGCTATTATGGACCATTTCCCATTATACAAAAAATTAATGATAATTCATTTAGATTAGATATACCATCTCATTGGAATATACATAACCTTTTCATATTATTTTACTTAAACCATTTAAAGGACTGTACCACTCACTACACTTCTTGATGACCCTCCTTTAATTGAAGAACAATCTGAAATCTTGGTTCCTGAGAAAATAATTGATCATGATGTCACTACTACATGTAGAGGTACTCAATATCATCGATATTTAGTTAAGTAAAAAAATCACTCTATTGAAAAATTCAAATGGATACATAAAACACAATTGACACCTCATTATGACCACTTAACTTTTGCATATCATACACACACATTAATGTAATTCCTCCATGAACATTTCCATGCATGTGTTTTTACATGGAACATGCTTATTTTTGTTCAGTGATGAACATGTGACTGCCATCCATGTTTATTTTTATTTTATCAATTGAGGTCACTTGCTTTTTCAACTGAGGGGCATGTTATAAATTATGGAATGCATTGAACAAAGCATTGTTGGCATGTGTTGAACAAGACATTGTTGGAGTGTTAATTTATTAATGTATTAATGTGTTTTGGTGTTTTTGATATAGCAGCTGAAGGCTCATGAGGGCACGAAAGGCATGAAAGGGCAGACATCATTTATCCAACTTTAGGGAAGACATCAATAATCCAAATTATAATTTATTTATTCTGTAAATAAACCCGCATAGAGGGTTCTATTGTTAGAAACAGTTAGAAAAGTAGTGGTTAGAATAAGGGTCATTGTAGACTGCAATTTCTGATATTGAAAGCAAAGGCTTTCTACAAAAGTTACCAACTTTTACTTACATGCATGCTTTTTGAAGCCGCTCTCATGTGCGGTCAAAATGCTCTGAACCAATGAATTATTTTGATGGCAATGCAGCATGATGTGCTACCCTTCTCGAGATTCCTGATGATATCCTTGAAATAGAAAACTAAGCTCCAAGTGCCACAAATGGTACTCCATACAGAGGCTACAGAATACACAAAAAAAACACAATACAAAGGGAGCATGAACACAGACTTCTTAGTGTTGCAAATGCAGTCAAAATTGTAGTATGTGGCTGACCAAGCCACTATATGTTTCATTAAAGAACATATACAAAAGTGTCATGTGGCAATTTGGCCTTTAACATGGACACTAACGGTAATAGTGCCTATTCTAAGATTTGGACCCAGGCATCCCATACTGAGAGCCAAAGATAAAGAAGTAATGAGGTCTCGAAAATACTACATACTAGTAGGCAATGTGTATAAGCAGACCAATCAAGGCATACTAGCTTGCTGTATAGATGAAAATGAGCATGCAAAGTGGTTGAAAATAGCACATGTAGGTGCACTGGAGCAAAACCACTCCAAACACCAAACCCTATACACTCTGTGAAGATTAGTGTGTATATTGGAAACCATGGAAGTAGACGTCCATAGGATGTGCAAGGAATTCCCAATCAGTGTTGTTACACCACCAATTGGAGCAAACCTTTAGTAGCATTATTGAGGATGAAAACATTCCCTCAAGAGATGATATTGGCTAGGCAAAACATCTTAGAACAAGAAGCACTAGACTACGCTCTCATTGGAGATAATTTATATAAGTTTGGAAGAGATGCATACCTAAGACTATGTGTCCATGAGAGTGAATATCTTAAGATCTTAGATACTACTCACGAAGGTGTGGCAGGAGGAAACTTTGGACCAGACCATGTGATCAAGGAAATTCTATTTGCAGATCTTTGGTGGCCAACCCTTCACATGGATGCACATCCCTATGTGAAGTCGTGTGATATTTGTGAACAAACTCAGTATCCGATATGTAAGGACGAGATGTCGTTGAAACCCATGATGGGCTGTCGGGCATTCTCTAAGTGGGGAATAGACTTTTTTTTTCCTATTAATCCCCTATCTAAGAGTTCACATGTGGAATACATTATTGGTGCCACAAACTATGTAACCAAATGGGTATAAGTAAATTCCATGACGAAGAATGATGCTTAAACAACAGCTAAGTTCTGATTTAAGAATGTGTTCACAAGATACAGGTTACCAATAGAGTTAGTAAGTAATAAAGGTATGCACTCCTTGAATAAAGTCATTGAAAATCTTCTCCAATAATTCTTCATGATACATAAGAAGTATGCCCCCTATCACCCACAAGCTAATGGACAAGCCGAGAGCACAAATGAGATCCTATGTAATGTATTGAAAAAACTGGTAAACAATAAACGCTCTGAGTGGGATAAGAAGTTACATCATGTTGTTTGGGCATATCAAGTGGCCTATAAAATGGTACTCCAAGCCACACCCTTTCATATGGTATTTGGTCAAAATGCAGTATTGCCACTAGATTTCTTGATCCCTATATTAAGACTAGTACAAGAGCATCAATGGATCGGCCATGAGCTCTCGTCTAGAATCTTTGATCTTGAGTGATTAGGTGAAATGAGATTAAGAGCAGTTGGAGGAATACCCGCAGCTAAGAAAAGGCAAAAGGCATACTTTGATGTCTTTGTCAAGGATAAGGGCTTCAAAGCGAGAGATTTAGTCTAAGTATACACCTTGAAACAACATGCATGGAAGTTGGAGAAGTGTGGCTATGCACCCATGATTATTAATAGATTATCAACAAGTGGAGTTGTCCAATTAGCCACTATAGAAGGTGGCATTCTACCTAGTTGCATCAGTGGATGTAGAGTAAAACTATATCAAGAACTCCTCACAGAGGAAATGCTAAATCGACTCGACATTACAAAGAAACATAAGGAAGAGGAAAAACAAGTTCAAGAAGAAGCACAGATAAAAGCCTTAGAATGCATCTGATGAATGAAATTGAGGAGAGTGGGTAGAGATCAACGTAGTTCAGATGCTTACAAAAATCCAAGATATCACATAGCTATGTTCCAAGCATCAGGTGCAATTTCACCTCAAATAGTTGATCGATGTCATTTTGTGACCCTCGAGGTAGGACAAGGAAAGAGTGCAAGGACTGTAAGAGCCTTGATTGACTCAGGTGCAACCACCAGTGCAGTTAGACTTTCCTACTATCAAGAATTCAAATTAAGTGTCAATCCTATAGAAGCATATCTCATACGATTGGGAGGTGTGGAAACCCCTTGCATGGGCAAGGTGGAGCTTCCCATGTACCTTCAAGATGTTCTAATGATAGTCAAAATGCTATTGTGCCAAGCCGAGGATCTCACTGAGCCTCTTGTCTTGGGTTAAGATTGGATCTACGATCATGTAGTCAACATAGACCTAAGAAGTGGACTTCTTTAGGTATGGGTAAATCAACACTACATCACTTATGAGTTAGAAAATCAAGCACTCAAGAGAGTAGAAAAAAGCACCCACTCCTAGTCCTTCCAGGAACACACATGACGATAATGATTCTACTCTCTTCCAAAGTTCTATGGTGCTGAAGAAGGCCACTCATGAAGGAGTTGTAGAAGCCAATATGGAGCTCCCTTCTTTTCCAAAGGAAGTCGGAGAAAAACAAGCAAGACAACCCAAGAAGTAGATAAAACAGATAACCAAGATGCATGCTCAATGATCGATGCAAAACAAAGTGCCTCATGGAGTGAAGCAGATCTAGATACGCAAGGGTGAACAACCCTCCACTTAGGACACAAAACCTCATCGATGCACCAAAAAAACTACTCCATCAAAAGACTATAACAGAGTATTTCAAAAGTCATCTAAGGTAGACTATTTCCAACTGGATACCTAAGTGATCGAGGAAGGCAGATCTCAATGCACGATGAATTTGGTGCCTAAGACTTGCTTACAAACTCAAGTAGCTGCACATAGACCCACAATTTTGAATAACCACTCATAGACACTCACATCCCACACTTCATGTCAAACATCTATAATCACCACATCAACACCTCAAATCATGCCTAGGATTATCTAGAAATGGGTACTTAAAAAATCCCAAATCCAAGAAGATCTAGTCTAGAAACCTTTTCGATTCATCACTACCTAAAGCTTTAATCCCATGTTGAAAGTGTGGAGAATTAAACCTTGTAATTAACCCCCTAAACTGACTTTATAACTTCATTCATATAAGAGTGGATGCATTCTGAGTACAACACATATCCAGAGTATGCATCTAGGGAAAATCACTGACCTAGTAACAAACATTCATAGATGCAAGGAACATCTCACTTGCTAACTCCCTAACCACTATGGATATCATGTTGATACATTAATTTATATACATGCATTTACAAGGATCTTAGGGGTTTCAAACATGGGTTTTTACGATTACACTTTAGGGTTTTATAGGTTTCCACATAAATACTTAGGGATTTCCATACATATGGTTTCCAAAACACATAATCATAGAGAAAATACTTATATTTAAGGATTTATATACATGGGCTTTTTAGGGTCAATGTATCTATATGGGTACCATTCATTTTCTATGATATTAGGTTAAAATATATTCTAGGGTCTTTAGATGGCTATGGTTTGTCACTCTCAAGGGTTTTAGGTTTTAGAAACAAGGATTTCAAGGTTTTTAATAAGGTACATATATACATATGAGGTTTAAAATATATTAAATATACACTTGGTGTTTTTGAAAGGTTAAGATTAATTATACAATTAGGGTTCTAATGGGTAATGGCCCTAAGGATTTTTGTTCAATTAGGCTTACAAGTTAGGGTTCTCTTAGGGTTTGGCTTTAGGGTTCAAAGGGTCTTTAGATATGGGTTTTGAAGGGTTCTAAAGAATCACTGTACGTGGGATCTTTATACAAATAGGTACAAGTTCCTAGGTTTTTATGTCAATAGAGTTTCTAATGCTCACACATGGGTTCACACAATTATATAATTGAAGGGTTTCTCATACACAATCAAAGACATCTAGTTATTGAAACATATATACATCTTTGGTTCTTCTTCTTCTTGCAAGTACTCAATCATAGATTTATCCGTTACATTTCATCAATTTGTAATCAGTAAAGAGAGAAGTAATAAGAAAGAGATGAAATTTGAAAAATTCTCATACACCATCCACAAGGGATTTCATCTCGACAATGGTATTAGCAAACCCGAGCAGATAAAAGAAGACCTTTATGGTCTTTGCTTAAGCCCTAGCAGAAGTCTCCACATCAATATGTAGTATCCACAATGCAATTATACTAGATAAGAAAATCTTGAACACTTTGATCCGTGATCTTGAAATTAAGTTTCAAGGATATAGAGATAAACTTGATTTTGAGATCATACATATTGAAAGAATTGATGTCTCATACTCTATCATTTGGTGAGTACACTCTTCTTTTCATTTTGCTTCCATCCATGTACTCTCTACATGGTATCAGAGCACTAAGTCAAGGTCTTGGTGGTGCGTTTGGTGGTTGCTTTGGTGGTGTTGTTGATAGAGCTTGGTGGTGTGGCTCTCCAGTCATTGGGAGAGGTATTTTAGCCATCATTTTATGGTCTTTTGGATCTCATTTTTCCCATTTTCCTACCCTCCCACCTTTCTCTTTCATCCGCCTTCCCACCCTCCCACCCTCTTTTTGGTCATTATTAATAGCATTGTGCTTGCTTCTATTCTTCATTAAAGTGTTCATAAACACTTTTTGTGGCATTTGCTAAAGGTTCCTCATCATTTTTGGGTTGTATGATGCATCTTAGAGTTTGAAGTGTTTATAAACACTTGTGGATTCCATTAGTTGTTCCTTTTTGGTTGTGTGACAAAAACACCCCTATTTGAGGTCCTTGTTGTGCTTGCTCCACATGGGTGCTATTGTAACTTGGTACATGGTAGCATGTTTCATAGAAGGCAATATCTAGGATTTAACACATTCTCACACATAAGAGTTTGCATCCTTTTCCATACTAGGCCAATATGATCATGACCTCTATAGATCTTGTAAGATTCTAGTTTTGGTAAAATTTCATCCCAAGACACCTTAATGTGCTCGAGCTATCAGGTCTATTCTCTCACGATCATCAATGCAGCGTGACAAGACATTGTTGGGGTCTTTTTAGTACACGATTCCTACTAAATATCAAACCTCATTGAACTAAGAAATCTCTTATGATCTTTAGGTAGAAATTCATGATGACGCCATGTCTAAGGGTAGGAATAGTTGGTTTCTTCCATTTTAGAACTACTTCTAGGTTGAATAAATGTGGTTCATGTAGATCCTCAAGCACTCTAATAGGTGGTTCTCTAGTGGTCGATGTTGACAAATGGTCAATTCTTAAGTGTGTCTTTTACTGTTTGATTATGAATTAAAAATCAAACTCCATGAGTAAGTGAAAACATTACACTAGCTTGCATGTAGCACAAGGCTTCTTGATCAAATACCATATTTGAATTTATTTCCCAAAAGATAATAGTGAGACTTGTTGATTGCATAACCATTCCAAGTTCTTTGCATTCAGTGGTCATGTAATTGTATTCATGCTATTCAATCGCCTATTAGCATATAAAATTGGAAAGTCCATATTTCCATCATAAATTATTTGAGCTAGAATGCAATCGATTGTGTAGTTTGATGCATCTGGTTACACATGAAATGGTGGAATCCAATATAGAGCTTTCAAAATTGGTGTTGACCTCAGGCAAGTTTTGTGATCATGGAATGCTTTCACGCAATCCTTGGTCCATTCAAATCCGTCCAATAATGCAATCAAGTTTAGTTATGATGGCATACATATGAGGGAGCCTCCGGTAATAGCCACAATGGCCCATAAAAGCTTGAACTTTCTTGAAGTTCCTAGGCCTTGCTAGATCTACAATGACTTTGATCTTGCCCTCATCTAAGGAGAGTCCATTTATTGGAGACAATGTGTCCCAGAATTTTACCTTTTTGCACCATGAGGACACATTTCTCTAGATTAAGACAAACATGATACTATTGATGTTTTGGAAAAATTGTTGCTTTGCATATGTATAGAGGTAATCTAAGTGCACTTCTATGTATTTGAATATAAACTCTTTGGAAACATGACAATTCAAGCATAGAAAGTTAGCAAGAGCATTGATCAAGCCAAATAACATGCCACAAAATAAAAAAATACCCAAGTCAATAGTCGAAGCCATTTTTTCCTAGTCCTCAAGAGGAATAACTACCTTTTTATAGATAGAAAATACATCCAAGAAGTTATAAAATTCTTGGCCTACCACCCTTTCTTGCAAATGATGGATGATAGATAAAGGATAATGATCACAAATTGTTATTATTTCTCATTATGATTTTTCATTTAATTTTCTCTTCTTTTTATTTAAAGGATTAAGGTTTCATTTTATTTCACATGTCTATACAAAGGTTTTAATTATACAAGGCCTTAGGGTTCCAAACTATAGGCTTTTTAGATAGCACAGTTAGGGGTTTCAAGGGGTTTGATTTAAGGTTTCAAAGATTGAAGTTGGGTTCCTATGGTTAAGCTAGGGTTTCTCATGACTATGGTTTATCAACCTCTAATCAAATATATAGATTTAAAGGTTAAAATGCATAGGTTTCTTAGGGTTTAAGGCTAGTTTTCCAAGGATTTAAGGCAAGGGTTTCTAGGATTTGAATTGAGAATCTAGGGTTAAGCTTGTGGTTAATTACCTAGGCATTTGAAATTTGGTTTTTAGGTTTAGAAACTAAATCTCAAGGTTTAACTCCAATGTTTTTGATGCATTAAGATTACCAATTAATCAGGGTTCTAAGGGATTAAAAGTTCCTAAAGTTCATAGATAATTAGGCTTACATGTACATGGGTTTTGGAGCTCTCTTCTAAACATACACATGGTGATTTTGATTATTATGGTTAAAATAAAACTAGGGTTTGAAGGCCTAAAGAGTCAATGGGATTTTTTACAAGTAGTTTTAGAGGTATCTAGGGTTTTCCTAGGTCAAAAAATAACTTAAAACTACAATTGAAATGTTCCTCATCACACAATCAAGACATATATACATCATTGCTCTTCATCTCCTCCCTTCATATACTTAGTCATATGTTTAACAATTACATTTAATCATCTCATAGTTAGAAAAGAGGGAAGTAAGCAAAAGAGATAAAATTTGAAAATTCTTGGTACATAATCCGCAAGGGATTTCATACTAAGATTCACCCCTACGAAACCTGCACATGGTCCCAATGGGCCAACCTACAAGGTTAAATAGAAGCAGATCAAGATTTTTTTGAAACTATTTTTAGTTTTTTTTTTTATGTTTTTCTTTTGGAAATTCAAACATGATTTTCATTTGCAAATGTAGGTTCTAAGCAAAATAAAGATGACTTTAAAGTACATAAATTATGTTAGAAAACTCATTCGGTCAGCATACTACTATAAAAAATAAGTCAAACTACTCCCATAGATATCATTCAGACTTTTTCGTAATAATCTTTCCTATTGACTCGTTTCAAAATCAATTGTAATTTTATACAAATGTTCTTATATTTTGCTCCTATACACCCATCAGAAAATACTACTAGGTCCACCATTGCATAACTCTGCCTCATGTAACCCGCATAATAATTCTTAGAAGTGGTTTGGAGACCACATCGAAGTCATGAATATTGTTTTTAATCTTTTTCTCTATTTTTCTTTTCTCTTTTTAGCTTTGCAGCAACCCTTAATGTACTTCTTCTTTATTTATTCTTTACTTCTCCTTTTTTGTGATTGAAGAAAGCATAAAGTTCCTAAAATCTGATACAATGAAGGATCTTCACAAAGTTTTTGTTTAAGAGGAAAGGTCTAATCCCTACTTAGAGTTGATGATCTAGAGTTATGCACAAGGAGCCATGTTTTCACTTCCTAAGTGTTTTTAGAATGTCACACAACATAAGAATCATACTAAATATTCCCCCCCCCCCTTTAAAGAGTTTTTATCCTCAAAAGTTGTAATCTTTCAAGAAATTGATTTTCCTCCAATTTCCTAAACCTAATGGGAGCTTTATTAATGTTAATTTCACTTTTATTTCAAACTAAATCAACAATTCATTGAATATCCTTGAGTTCAAGCTTCCATTTTCTTTAAATCTAGCCTTCCATACCACCAAATCCACTTTAGTGATAACCTAAACCTAGATGTCCCATTCCATCTAGATTGCACTCTCACCTTATTGCAGATAACTGTAGCTCTTGCTCAGGGGTTTCTTAGTGGGGAAACTTTGTTCAAGTAGTATCAAAATTCTTGTAAGTTATATCCTTACCACACCTTGATTTATACTTGAGAAGGCTATTTCTTTGATTAGATGCAATCAAAAGTATCTTTGTTTGTGCCATTTGATAATAGCGATAGTATCTCTTACTAGGTATTATCTATTGACATAAGTAAGCATTTGTGTCAAAAGATATAGTCAATCATAAGGTTATCCAAATGGTTTACATCTTTCACCATATTGTTAAATTACTTCTTATTAATAGATCATATTCTTGAGTAATGGAATTTAGAGTTTCTTTCAACTCTTTACTATTTCTCTTCTCAAGATATGCATTAACTAGTTATAAATCTTTGCTCTAAAAGCAATTTTCTTTCTAAGCTTCGAATGGGCCATACTTCTTGTCAAAAAAGGAGAACCTTATTGAGGAAGAAATATTGTTTTCCAAAATAGATCAACAAATTCTTACCTCAGCTTGTAACTTTATGATATTATCTTCCCTTGTTAGTGTGATCATTGTCCTCAATGATCCGTTGTCGAAGTTCTTAATGCCTTTGAACTTCATGAAATATTTCATTTTTATGAAATATTTAACCCATCACTGTGTCTATGGTCTCATATAGGCTTTAATTTCTCTTTTGGATATCTTTGAATCCAAATTCTTTTCACTACTATTTGTGGTCTAATAAGAAGCGATTTGTTTTGACATAAACCATAATTCCATGGGCTTGTTGATCAGACATGCCGCAGGTTTTTATGGAACTTGAGGATCCATAAATAGGACTCAATGCTTATGGGCTTTTTTTTTCCTATCTATGTTAAACTTTTTTGGCTTTTGGATTAAGTCAACATATAAAAAGCATAAAGGAATGATGGTTATTGAGCTACCTGACATCAATGTACCCTTACTCTTTTATGCTTTTGACTTCATACAAAGAAGTAATTCCTGATCTTATCATTAACCTTAGTGAACTTAACCTCTCTCTCATTCCATAAACCCATGCATCCATGATTCCACTCATTGATACATATACTTAATATAAGCCAAAAACCTATATACTAAGCATGTATAAGGTTCAAAAATTGAAACATTGCTTAAAGCATGCATGGATTCAACACAATTTTTTTTCAATATCATACTCATAATTTAATGCATTAACGTTCAAACCATGCTATATTGAAGCTTAAATGTTCAATTTACATTCATCTTTTGAAGGTGATCCCATTTCATGCTAATGATAAACCTTTTTCTATTCAATTATGCCTTTAATGCACTACATAGATTATTAAATTGTTGATATATTTTGGTAGTAATATAAGTGAATAGACTTAGGACCACCAAGGTATTTTTTCATCTTTACAAGGTTTTTTCCCTCAGCTTGTATATACACATATAACCCTAACAAGTGACTTATTCTTGCACATTCAACTGGTAATTCATTTAGTGTTGTGTTGTGCTCAAAGCTTCTTCTTCTTCTTTGTGTGTTCATGTGCTTCAACAAACCTCAAACTCCAACAATTCATATCAGAGCATGTCACGGCTTCATCAAGGCCATCATCAACACCCCTTTGGCCATAACTAATGATCACATGGAAATTGGTGAGCATACTCAAGGTGATTAGGAGTTCATAATAGCTTTGCTCCGTTTGCCAGTACAAGCATCTCAAAGTTTGCTACAAGTCTAATAGAGATTGAAAAGGTGCTTCTATTCATCCTTTTTTAGATATTGTCATTTTTTCATTAGGGTATTTATTCACAGGCCGTAGCTAAAAGCAATGATGTATTTTGTATGTTGGTTGTTGAGGATAAGTTGGATGGTACTAATTACCCATTATGAGCATATATGATGCATCATGTATTGGTAGCAAAAGGGTTGTGGAATATTGTGCAGGGTATTACCTCCAAAAATATTTGGAGAGTGCATATGATTGAAGGAGATTCCATGGATAAATTTTTTACAAAGATCAAAGATTTGAAGGAATAGTTGATTTCTGCTAATGATGTCTTGCTAGATAGTTCACTTGTGCACACTATTCTTAATGGTTTTCCAGATTCATACCCGATTTTTGCCTCTACTCTTTGATTCATGATGAAACACAATCCAAATACCTTAACATTTGAGCACTTAGTCTCTATTTTTTTGCGGGAAGATCAGTCCATGCCTTTCATTCATGCTTGGGGTTTGACTGTAATAATATATATATATATATATATATATATATATATATATATATATATATATATATATATATATATATATATATATGTGTGTGTGTGTGTGTGTGTGTGTGTGTGTGTGTGTGTGTGTGTGTATGTGTGTGTGTGTGTAGAAAAAGAGGCATGCCACTTTTGGCATTTGTATATCTCTGAAGTATGAATGAAGTGTTATTTGGCATGTGTATCTTCATGAGTATGAAAAGCAGATATTAAGAAGGGAAAGTATCAAGAAAGGAATACAAGGAAATGGTTTCAATGATATCTAAAGGGATCGATGATTATGAGGAAGGAGTGATGCCAAGCATGGGGATCTTCTTCTCTGGATCTAGAAGATCATTGAAAGGGTTCCCCATTTTATTTTCATAAGAACTTTTGGCTCTAGAGGATTGAACTTGTATTCATTCATCAATGCATATACACACATGCATCAACACACTCATGTTTGAGAGTAAAGTACTACATTATCTTGCACACTTTTGGACATATTTTTCTCTATTTTTATCCAAATGCAATAATTCAAATTGGTATATATTCTTTGTTTTAAGGGCTTTCCAATGAGTTGTTGGGAATTGTTGGAGAGATGGTGGATAGGTTCTGGAAATGAAGTGGTTCCACAAAATCCTGCTTCACACCAGCCAAGAAGAAGTTGTTGAGAGTGTAGTAGACCCCTTGAGCTTCCTAGTGTGCTATGGAGAATGATCCTCTAATCAATGGATCAAAACAATAAGTACAAATTTGAACCAAGATCACAGACTTGCTATTTTTGGTCTCTCCATATGTTCAATAAAGTGATCAGTGCTCTCAATCTGCTAGCAATTAGCTAAATTCCTTTTGGGAGTATCTAGTTAACTTACATAGCTACCAATCGTGATTTATTTAAATAAAAAAGATGGAACAAACACGGAGAATGATGCTTAGTAAGTTAGAGGACTTGCTTGACATTTTCGGGGTGCTTCAGTGTGCAGACCAGAGAGTAAAGGTATGAAGATATCTCACGATTGAAAAAAGCAATAGAAATGAAAATTTGTAGCTATGAACTACACAGTATATTGAATCTATAGTACTTTAAATCTCATCAATTGATCAATCATGCACTGAGAACAATCTCTGCAAAGTTCACCTATTCTGAGATGATCATAGCAGAGAAGTGAAGTAGAGAAGTAATCAATGTATATGTATTAGATCACATACAAATACAAAGACATTGGCAATGTTCAATTGCAGAATGTTAGGGTAGTGAAGGAGCTATGGATTAAGCTCAGTAATCACAAAGTATCCCTCTCAAATGATCTCATAGTAAAGCTATTTCACGTGAACTTTTTGATCCTCTTTTATAGTTGAAGTTGGAGCCACGCTTTGAATCCAAATTCAAATTCTCACCATAACATGAGTTCTAAATTATAGGATTTATTCTCTCATCAATCATCTACCAAGTAACCTAAGATTTTATTCCTCCTAACTCCTCGTGGGGTTAGTGCAGTTGTCATGTGCATTTTTACAAGAATAAAAGGTAATTGACTTTTACAATGGAGTGATCATATGTGACTATGTGAGATATATGCTAGTTATCCAAGTACGTAGGCTTGGACTCTTTCGCACCAATAGCTCCCCCTCAAGCCTAACATGCTTGTCTTCATTCCTCCTTGATCTCCTACAAACCAATCATCATCTTGAACCTATTCATCTGAGCTCCATCCAAAGATTTTGTGAGCATATCTGCACATTGCAAATGAGTTGATACATAGGACAATTGGATGTCCTTGCTAAGTAATTTCTCTCTTACATAATGATAGTGCACTTCGATGTGCTTAATCCTTGCATGATATATAGGATTAGCAGCCAAATGAAGTGAACTAGTGTTGTCTCCAAAAATCATTGGAGTATAAGAATGCAACCCCAAATCTATGTAGAGTTGTTTGAGCCACATAGCCTCTTGTGTTGCATTTGATAAGCCTCTATATATTGCCTTTGTAGATGAGAATGCCACAGTTGGTTGCTTCTTTGATGACCATGATATTAGCTTTGAACCTGCAAAAGATAAGTAGGGAGAGGTGCTCCTCCTATCATCCTTGGAGCCAACCCAATCTACATTAGAATACATCTTGATATCCAGATCAGAAGTGAATGGATAAAATAGTTCTTCATTTATGGTACCCTTCAAATATTTTAAGATCCTCTTGGCAGCTTTCAAGTGAGGTTTTCTTGGTGTATGCATAAACTGTCTTAATGTACTTACTCCATGACATATGTACACTCTTATTAGGGTTGCATAATTGAGACTCCCAACAAGCTTTTGGTAACCTGTAATATCTTCAAGAAGTTCTCCCTCATGAGAACTAAGTTTATGATTGAGTTCCATGGGTGTACCTGTAATTTTGGTGTTCTCCATCTTGAATTTTACCAACATATCTTGAATGTACTTCCTCTGAGTAATAAACACACTAGAATTTGTATACACAAGTTCTAATCCAACAAAATATTTTAACAAACTAAGATCACTGATTTTAAACTCTTCCATCATTTGAGATTTGATTTTCTTGATGCCATTGGCATCATTCCTTGTAATGATAATGTCATCTACATAAACACATAAGTAAATAACTTCAAAATTAGTCTTCTTTATGAACAAAGAAGAATTTGCTTTGCTAGCAACAAATCCTTGATCCTACAAATATGTGACAAGCCTATGGTTCCAAGATCTAGGAGCTTGCTTTAGACCATAGAGTGCTTTCCTTAGCTTGCATACATAACTAGGTTTGTCCTTATCTTCATACCCTGGTGGTTGAGCCATGTAAAATTCTTCTGAGATCCATCCATTTAGGAATGCATTCTTGACATCTAACTGATATAGGTTCCAATTTTTTGAAGCAACAATACTTATAAAAACCCTGATTGATGGCATCTTACCCATAGGTGTGAAGGTCTCCTCATAATCCACTCCATGGGTTTGAACAAACCCTTTTGCCACTAGCCTTGCTTTGTACTTGTTTATAAAACCATCTGAATTCCTCTTGGTTTTATATATCCACCTTGATCCTATTACCTTCATGCTTGGTTTCTTGGGAACCAAATCCCAAGTGTTGTTTTCCTAAAGTGCTCCAATTTCTTCCTGCATGGCTTCTCTCTACTCTTTCTTTTTATTTGCTTCTTCAAATGAAGAAGGTTCTTCTGACATAGAGTCTTTGGTCATGTAGACAACATGCTTGGTGATTAATGATGTGTTATAGCCATAGCTTATGGGTTTTTTACTCTCTCTTTGAGATATTCTGAGTGCTTGATTGGAAGACTCTGGAATGTCTTCTAATTGCTTGAACTTGGACTTTCATTTTGACTTCCAAGCATTGAAGTCAATCTGCTCTTCATCCTCTGAGTTGACATATTCTGGTATTTGTTGATCTTCTTGAGTCAGAGTTGAAAAATCACTTTCCAAGTCATAAGGTAGCTTAATTTTCCTGCAATCATCTTCAAACCATGAAATATTTTCATCAAACACCACATCCCTACTAACTGTAAATCCTTTGTTAGAGGCATTGTACAACCTATATCCCTTTTAGTTTTGGTCATAACCAATGAATATACACTTTTTAGCTTTTGGATCAAGCTTCCCTCTAATCTGTGAGGGTATCTGTGCATAAGCAATGCACCCAAATATTTTGCAATGGTCCAATGAGGGTCTCCTACCATTCCATGCCTCATAGGGTGTCATTCCATCCAAGGATTTGGATGGAAGCCTATTAATCAAGTATGTGGCTATGGAAAAAGTCTACCCATAGGTAATTTCATACTTTCTTTTCATCGAACATTGATCTTGCAGCCTCTACTATTAGTTTATTCCTCCTCTTTGCCACTCCAAACTGGGAGTTATCCCACAGTCTTTACTCATAATCTCAAAGTACGTTTGAGCCTCCTTCATAATACCCAAAGAACTGCATGAATGCAGGAGCACAAGAATGTGACCGAAGTTGGGTCTATACCTTCTCTTATCATTTCATTGAACAAGTAAAACACAATAACATGCTCTCCAACTTGGCCATAACCTGCAATCAGTGAGGTCCATGCAACAACTGTCCTTTTATGAAGTTCAAAGAATACATGATAGGAATTCAAAAGTGACCCACATTTCACATACATATCTACTAGCGCATTCCCAAAAATGTAGTCTTCCCCAGTATACCCCTATCGAATGGCTTCTGCATGCACCATTCTTCCCTTATCAGCTGCTCCAAAATTGGAGCAGGCCTTCAGTAGGCACAACAATGTTACTGAATTTGGAAAGAGTCCTTCACATTTTATTTCCTTGAAGCAGTGGTGGGCTCTCTCACCCTGCCCATCTAGGGCATATCCTGCAATAAGAGCAGTCAGGCAACAATATTGTGCACTGGAAGCTCATCAAAAACCTCCTGTGCTGCTACAAGTTCCCCAATTTTGGCATACATGTCCACCAAAGCACTTCCAATAGTAACATTTTCATTACGGAAGCCCTTTCTAGCAATCTCTGCATGAACTTCTTTACCCTCGTTAACTGCTACTATGCTGCCATAGACCTTAAGAATGCATCCCCACACCACTGCATCCAGTGGCAAACCCTCATGATTCATTTGTTTGAATAGATCAAGAGCTTTCTCACCCTCACCATGACAGCAATATCCTGCAATGAGCGTTGTCCAAGATACAACATTTTGTGTTGGGAGTTCATTGAAAATCATTCGTGCCTTTTCCAAGGCACCACACTTAGAATACATGTCTATTAGGGCATTCCCAAGGACAAGATTTATATTTAGATGCCCATGTTTAACAATTTCAATGTGAACTTCACTGCCCTAAGATTACCACAAGCTTTCAGTAAACACGTAAATGTTGTTGCATCAGGAAGCACACCTGATCTCTACATTTGGTTGAAGCACGTAAGAACCTTTGTATAGTGTCCATGTTTGGCATAGCCTAGAAGCACGGTTGTGCTCAATAAGCCCCTGTTTACAACTTCAGCATATAGAAATTTGCCTTTCTGCAATTCCCTTTGTTCAGTGGCTTCCTTGAGCAAAACAAGGACAGCGGCAGCTTCTTGAAAAATATCAGTCCTCCTGCCCAATATTAACTGATATTGGTTGACCAACAATAGTATCAAGTTTCCAATTCATTCTGATCATGATGTCGTCATGTAGTTGCAAATACCTCCCTTTAAACATTTGATCACTCTTCAAGTACTTGTAATCAAACATCTTCTTCTGCCAAATAGCAACACATTAGTGCGTACAAACCAATCATTTCTTGAGCTAACATACTCCCCTCTTCTTATTTGCGAAGTCATCCTCGACGAGCCACTCTTGCTGCAATATGCTCCAACAGATAGAGAATGTCCGTGTACAACTTATTTACATACCTTTTCATCGAACCATCACTCCAAGTGGACCTGCACTCATTGAAGCCATTAGTGCTAACAAATCACTCATGAATACATACAAATCACTCACTTTCGAAATGATCCAAGAACACGCACATATATGCAACTCCCATTCCAACATGCATCAAATTGCTCATTCATTCCATTATGAAAATGGTCTCAACCAATATAACACATGCATACCTTTCCATATTTTACACATGCAACTATCATTGCGGAGAACAGAAAAGAAAATACCAAAATAAACAACAACGACTGAAATGAATTCAACAGGAGATGCAACATACCCCAAAATGCATACCCCTTTTATTGACCTATTATTCGCTATGTACAATTATTCCATGACTAGACACTCCCGAAGAATCCCTGTTGTCGTCCTACAAAAACCATCGAGATCCGAGTACAAGTCAAGACCTACAAAAAAAAAACCCTAGAGTGTCCCACACACTGGAAAACCCTCGGATAAAGCACACAAGTTATAAAGCAAACCCGTTGCATTACCTCGCTAAAGCCTCATCCATAAGTACATATAAAGTCTCCGTGCCTTCAACAATGTTGATTCAAAGTGAGCTGATCTGTCATAAGCCATCACATACCAATCACACAAGCAAATAACGTTCCCTTCCAGGCAATCGTCGCCCTCTCCTCTCTCTCTCTCCCCCTCAAGAGTGGGGAATAACTTCATAGGTAGATTTTATTTATATTCACACGTTGGCCTACGTTGACATTGGATGCGATTTGTGGACCTGACCCCCCGATCAGGTTGATTCCACCCATCTACCAATGCAATGCAGCGCACAACACACAAACACACAATAATAACACATAACATATATCAGCTAGCCCATAACGAAGCTAGATACGGCTCGTGGTCGTGACTACCCAGTCACGATGGCTCCACCTACCTACCAACCCGTTATGGCGCGTAGCTAAGACATAAACATATACATCCCAAGCCTATGGCGAAACTAGCTGCGGCTCGTGGTCCTAACCAGCGGGCTAGGATAAATCCACCCACCTACTAGCCCACCATAGCGCATTGGTACGATCACAGCAACACAAATTTTTTCTTTTCTTTTTCTTTTTCTTTTTTTTTTCATAGTTAATTAATTTACCCAAGTCCTGAGAATTAGGGAGAGGAAGAAAGGGATTTTTCCCCACTTTTCCCACACATGCATGCAAACATATACATTCTAGCCTTTGACAGATCAACCACCTCTTCACTCCATTCTCTCAATTACAGACACTACATATGTATTCATCGATTTGACTTTTCACTAGGTAACTACGACCAGCTATGCCTTAGTCCCTCTTGTACCTATCCTTAGACGATCTAGAATGTGGGTCTCCGGGATGTCTCATGTAGCCTCACATCATACTCGCATCCCAACGACTTCCCTAGGGCGAGTCAGGCTCAACTTCAGGAGCTCCGTCATCACTTTCTATCGTCAACTCATCTGCCCAAGCCCAAGTGATATCGTTTTCTTCGTTAGGCATTTCCCTCGAGGGGCGAAATAGTAATATCGATCCCCTGCCCATCCTACATGTCGGGTCAGGTATTCCTCAAAACACTCAATATAAAACATAACATCCAAACCCTGGTTTATAAAGCATACAAGCCAGTGCGCTTCCTCCACATCATAT
This sequence comes from Ceratopteris richardii, assembly GCA_020310875.1. Lineage (NCBI taxonomy): Eukaryota > Viridiplantae > Streptophyta > Polypodiopsida > Polypodiales > Pteridaceae > Ceratopteris > Ceratopteris richardii. The sequence goes on from CM035432.1 coordinate 90,352,387, forward strand.
TCCGTCTCAAGGTCGTCGACCTCTATGTCCATGTGGGCGAATGTTTGGTCCGAGAAATATATCCTTAGCTCGTACAAATAGAGTTGAGTTATTTGATCTGCCATTTTGTTACTTAGCTCCTAACAGTCTCTGCGCAACACGAAAAATAATTAGAAGTCCAAAATTCCTGGGCTAGCAAAGGATAATATGTATGGCACAAAAATCATAGCTTACATATGCGCATATATATATATATATATATATATATATATATATATATATATATATATATATATATATATATATATATATATATATATATATATATATATATATATATATATATATATATATATATATATATATATATATATATAACTATACATCTATGTACAAGGAGTCTACGACGTCCTTCTGCTTGGATCTCGTTTGGCTTCTCCCATCCTAATGCTACTTGAAATATGGTTTAACTCGAAGCGGGTTAACCTTCACGGGAGCACATTCTTCTCCTAAATCTTGAATTTGCATGGAACCATTGGAGTTGAGTTCCACCACCTTAAACGGTCATGCCCATCTTGTCTGTAACTTCCCCGAGAACTTATAATATTCACTATCATAAACTAGCACCAAATCCCCTTCTTGAATCGCATAGGTCTTGAGATTCTTGTCATGCCTCTCCTTACGTCTTCTCTGAATAGCTTCCAGACTTTGTTGTGCATTGAGTCTCTTTTCTTCTAGCTTGACCAATTGTATGTACCTTTCGTTCAATGACTCTTCCTCTCCCAGCCTGGCCTTGATGGCCACTCTTAATGTCGGAACTTCTTTTTCGATGGGAAAGATGGCTTCCCCGCCATATACTAGGGAGAACGGAGTGCTCTTAGTCGTCACTCGATAGGATGTTCTATACACCCACAAAGCTTCCAAAAGTCTCTCATCCCAGTCTCGCCTATGTACAACTACTGTCTTTGTCAGAATCTGTTCAAGAACCTTGTTGGTGACCTCCACTTGTCCATTTGCCCTCGGGTAATATGGAGTGCTTTTTCTATGTTTGATCTTATATAATTCCATTAACTCTTCGATCAGTTCGTTGACAAAGTGCGTTCCTCTATCACTCACTATCTCCAACGGGCATCCGAATCGGGTGATAATTTGTTCATACAAAAATTTAGCTACATCAACAGCTCGGTCACTCTTCAGAGCTTTAGCCTCTACCCACTTGGTAACATAGTCAGTGCAGACCAGAATATACCTATTGGATCTACGTCTTGAGGGAGGATCAATAGGCCCCACAAAATCAATTCCCCATTTTTTGAAAGGCTTAAGAGCAAGCACTGGTGTAAGAGGAGCAGCATGTGCTAATGTTGGTTTGCCCATTCTTTGGCATTTGTCGCATTTCTTGCAGTATGTGTGAGAGTCTTTGAACAGCGTTGGCCACCAATACCCAGCCAATAAAATCTTTCTTGTCGTCAGTTCACCAGCAAAATGCCCACCGCAGGGTTCATCATGTAATGCTCTCAACACTAGGGTTGCTTCTTCTTCCTCGAGACACCTCCGATAAATGCTTTCATGTACAAAATATCGATAGAGCTGCCCCTCAATGATGCTATGGTGCTTCGCCAATGCTAACAGTTTTTGCTTCTCTCTCTCTTGCTTGCTCTTGGCGGATATTTAGTGGTGCACAAGAAGTTCACCAAGTCGGCATACCAAGGTACTTTAGCATCAACCTGGAATAGATGCCCATCAGGAGCATCATCGGGCACACCAGAGATTGGCTCCTCATTAACAATTCGAGATAAATGCTTCTCTCTCTCTTGCTTGCTCTTGGTGGATATTTAGTGGTGCACAAGAAGTTCACCAAGTCGGCATACCAAGGTACTTTAGCATCAACCTGGAATAGATGCCCATCAGGAGCATCATCGAGCACACCAGAGATTGGCTCCTCATTAACAATTCGAGATAAATGGTCGGCCAATATGTGCGCTTTGCCTGGTTTGGTTACCACTGTGAATTGAAATTCTTGTAGGAGTAGCATCCACCTCATCAATTGCCCTGATAGCTCGGGTTTATTAATGATATACTTTAGGGCTTCATGATCCACATAAAACATGAAATGCTTTCCCATCAGGTAATGTCGATACTTGTTTACCGCAAAGATCATTGAGAGGCATTCCTTTTCTGTAGTCGTGTAGTTTCTTTCAGTGCTATTCAAGTTTCGACTTGCGTAATAAATAGGGTGGTCCAATTTCCTTTCATCGGCTTGACATAGCACTGCTCCAACCACAGTATGAGAAGCGTCGGTATGCACATGAAATTCTTTCGTCCAGTCGGGTGCTACCAAAATCGGTGCATTTATCAATTTATTTTTGATCAATTCGAATGCAACTTGACACTCTCCAGTCCATTGGTATTGTTGGTCTTTCCTCAAAAGATTCGTCAGTGGTGCTGCTATTGATGCAAAATTTAATATAAATCGTCGATAATAATTAGCATGCCCCAAGAATCCTCTGAGTTGCCGCAAGTTTTGAGGAGGTGGAAGTTGTCCAATTTTTTCCACTTTATCCTCGTCAACCGCAATCCCTTTTTCGGAAATAACATGTCCCAAAAGCAATCCTCTTCGTACTCCAAATGTACACTTTTCAGGATTTAATGCGATGCCTTTTTCGATGCTTCTTCTTAAAATAGCTTCAATCCTCTCCATCATGTTTTCATCATTGCCCCTGATTGCAAAATCATCGAGGAATATCTCCATCCAATCCTGCAAATAGTCTTGATATGCAGCTATCATTGCTCTCTAAAATGTGGCTGGTGCATTGCATAATCCAAATGGCATCACACGATATGCATACGTACCCCATTCTGTGGTGAAAGTAGTTTTTGATTGATCCTCCTCATGGATTTGGATCTGGTTGTACCCACTGAAACCATCCAAAAATGAGTACAATTTATGGCCAGCCACTCTGTCCAAGATTTGATCAGTAAACGGCAAAGGGAAGTGATCCTTTTTTGTGCGCTCGTTCAACTTACGATAATCTATGCAAATACGGATTTTCTTATTTTTCTTCGGAACAACTACAATTGGTGATACCCACTCGTTGGATGCGATGGGATATATGAATCCTGCTTCCAATAACTTAGTCAATTCCAGCTTGATCAATTCCGAGTAGACTGGATTCGTCTGCCTGAGTCATTGACATATTGGTCGGGTGCCTTCTTCCAAGTCTATATAATGTTGGCAGATTCGGGGATCAATTCCTCTCAGATCACTGTATGACCATGCAAAGGCCTTGCTGAAATTTTTGAGTGCCAATTTAATACAATCTCGTACTTCATCTGGTAGCTCTGACCCCACACTCAAGAACTTTTCTGGAAAAACTTCCCATTTTTCCAACTGAGCTTCTCGCGAATATTCCTTATTCCTTGATGACACTGTGATTGGAACGTGCTCTCCAATCACGCGTGCATGGTTGGCCAGTAAATCATTGTTTTGTTCTTTCTCATCCGCACCCAATTTCTTTAGTTCAACTTTTGTAATGGCTTCCCGCACTTTAGTTTTACTTTCCGCTTCTTTGTCCGCTTGTCGACTTCTCCTTAGAAGCTCTTCTTCTAGCATTCTAACCCTTTCTCTCAACTGTTGCACTTCCATTGTCGGAGCTAACTCCAGTTTCAACTCTTCTTTTGAAGTTCCCTTCTCTAGGGATTGAGTAGCTTTATTTTCCTTTGCGTCTATACTCAACATGTAGCACTCAAATTCACTTGTATGTGTCAACCATTCTAGCAACTCCTGGTCTGAGTCATCCTTATAACATAGTGGATCTTTGTACTCGCCCACTTTCGCATGTTGGAGGTTGGCCAATTGCAGATTAAATCCATCCTGTGAAAGGTCCTTAGAAGTCTCCATGCGCAGGGCAAATCTTACCCGCGCCATTTCTTGTCTAACCTTTTCCTTCGCTTTTTGCTCCCTTTCCTCAGCTGTTGTCGATTTCTTGCCGGTCAAGTTTGGAGACACTTGAAGTTGTATTCGATCAACCTTTGGTCCAATTGTGATAAATCCTGTGCACCAATCGTGCACACATTCGGCTTGCACCAGCCATGGCCGTCCAAGTAAGATCGAGAAGGTAGCCTCTGAGGTCCTTGGTCTTACTATCAGATAATCAACCTTAAACTCTAGACCGCCCACAATTGTGCTTACATTCTTCAAAAGGCCTGCAGGCTTCACTTGTGTTTGATCTGCCATTCTCAAGGACATCGACGTTTCTTCCATGTGGTTGAGGCGGATTCTCATGCATATGTCCACACACACCCAATCATGCCCACGTCCATCCCCATACTTTAGTTCACCCTCTCCTTTTACTCGCCCCCTTATGCACCCATACACATCACACATGCACTCCCTCCCCTACACACATACATTTACATGCATCATCATGCACATGCCCCTTTTATACCACCACACGCACACACACCCTTACACATAAACCACTTTTGGCCCCTTTTTATCTCATGCACTTACACACTCACAGTCTAGGTCACTCTCTTCCCTTCTTCATTTCCCACACATTCACTTCCCCCTTCCTTGTTTCTCTCTCTTTTTGCAGTCTAGGTCACTCTCTTCCCTTCTTCATTTCCCACACATTCACTTCCCCCTTCCTTGTTTCTCTCTCTTTTTGCACTTTCCTGCATGCATCAGCCCTTACCTCTCTTTCATGCATCCCCTTCCTCATACACACTCACTTACACACACATACACTTATACCCACTCTCACTCTTTCCTACTCTCACTCCACCACACAACCATAAACATATGTATTCATACACCCTCTTGAGAAGAAAACTAGTATAGAGCAAACGTTAGCTATTCGATTCTTCACATGTCCGAAATAGATTCAGCGTGGATGAATTGCTGCTCCTCGAAAACCTAAATTCTCTGTCAAGAATTTGCTTTTCAGCTTGGTAAGTGCAGAATGCCACCAGTGTGAAGAAAGGCATGGATCTCCGATAAGGCTTCAATGTAGCACGCCAGATTGTATAGTACCCATGGATACAATGCAGCTCCGTATGACTAGAAGTTCAAACAAGCTGAATCACATGTGTATCGATGATGTGTGTGTGAGAATGATGTTCCGAGACACACAGAACTTAGAAACATATCTTTTGCTGGAGGTAGATCATCAACACCCGAGTCAAATATGCATGAAGAATCCAGCATAGACCAACGGGTGATAACACGCCATCATTGCTCACGTTTGACCCTTTGAAGGAAACAATGTTCCCCCCCCCCCCCCCCCGTGTGTCAATATACACAGTAGTAATAAATGTTGAGTAGAACTTTGAAAACCCGAGAACCGCAGCAGCCAACCCTTCCTTTTCTATCTACTCTAATCCCACAATTGAAGCAGTTTCTGTCGCCCTCCCAGATAATCCTCGGTGTATACATACCAAAGACTTCTGCCTTCAATCTCCCTCGATATCTTCAACATTTCCTAAAGAAAACCGGTCTCGCCTTTTGTGCCTTTGCTTGAGTACAGAAAAGATGAGTTTTTTTCAGTAGCAAGATTCCCTAAATGTTTTGGAATAATCTCTCTCTCTCCCCCAAAACTACTACCTAAGTTTTTGCCACCCTTTTCATCCCAAAAGCTAGAGCTGAATAAACAGAGAACAGCAACCAGTGCTGACACAAGTATATATTATGAGCAAAGACAAACTAGGCTTAAGACTTCTTGCAACAAGCGTCCAAGCAACAGTAGCATTATGATAGACATTGAATGTGCTGCGTGGTAAACAATCTTCCTAGAAAGTATATTTCTCTTACCCGTTTCAGCTGCAAATCTCACCAAAGCTTCCTTCCCTTGCAAGAGCATTCCCGCCACCACTCTGATGCCCTCTATCTTCCTTCGGACAGGCCTCTTTCTTCCATATCTTCCCCCTTCGTCTCTAAGGTGATACCCCCGATACCCTATGCACAGTAGCCCCCCCTCTTCAGTGTCCGCTGCACTCTTCTTTGGCCACGTCCAAAAGAACTTCCCCCACACGAGCAAGAGCGAGTCCAAGAACAGCAATAGAAGGCACGACACACGAAAAAACTCTCGGTATTAGAACAGCTGCTGCGACCTTTCCCCCGAGTCCCTCCTCAGAGCTTGCTGTCCAAAAAACGAAGAAGAAGGCTCCGCTCACGCTCCCCTCGATATATGCCTCAGCCCCAATCACATAGAGCCAAAAAAAACAATTGCTGCAGATGAGAAGAGGCGAAGAAGAATGGAGAGAGAGAGATTCTTCTGACAGAAGAAACCTCCCCCCCTTTTCTGTTGCTGTCTTTGTTTTTTTTTTGAACAGTGCTTTTTTCATTTTGATGGGACCTCTCCTCCCACACCTTGACCTATTTTCCACAAGAAAATAACATTCAAGACCACACTATCAAATGATTACTCAATAACGGCATCTTTCCAATTAGGGATAGAACCTTTTCAAATTCACCTTATTGACTGAAAATGTGTATCATGCAAGCATAATGATCCAAGCTGGGAGTTATCCCATAGTCTTTACTCATAATCTCAAAGTACGTTTGAGCCTCCTTCATAATACCCAAAGAACTGCATGAATGCAAGAGCACAAGAATGTGACCGAAGTTGGGTCTATACCTTCTCTTATCGTTTCATTGAACAAGTAAAACACAATAACATGCTCTCCAACTTGGCCATAACCTGCAATCAGTGAGGTCCATGCAACAACTGTCCTTTTATGAAGTTCAAAGAATACATGATAGGAATTCAAAAGTGACCCACATTTCACATACATATCTACTAGCGCATTCCCAAAAATGTAGTCTTCCCTAGTATACCCCTGTCGAATGGCTTCTGCATGCACCATTCTTCCCTTATCAGCTGCTCCAAAATTGGAGCAGGCCTTCAGCAGGCACAACAATGTTACTGAATTTGGAAAGAGTCCTTCACATTTTATTTCCTTGAAGCAGTGGTGGGCTCTCTCACCCTACCCATCTAGGGCATATCCTGCAATAAGAGCAGTCCAGGCAACAATATTGTGCACTGGAAGCTCATCAAAAACCTCCTGTGCTGCTACAAGTTCCCCAATTTTGGCATACATGTCCACCAAAGCACTTCCAATAGTAACATTTTCATTAAGGAAGCCCTTTCTAGCAATCTCTGCATGAACTTCTTTACCCTCGTTAACTGCTGCTATGCTGCCATAGACCTTAAGAATGCATCTCCACACCACTGCATCCAGTGGCAAACCCTCATGATTCATTTGTTTGAATAGATCAAGATCTTTCTCACCCTCACCATGACAGCAATATCCTGCAATGAGCATTGTCCAAGATACAACATTTTGTGTTGGGAGTTCATTGAAAATCATTCGTGCCTTTTCCAAGGCACCACACTTAGAATACATGTCTATTAGGGCATTCCCAAGAACAAGATTTATATTTAGATGCCCATGTTTAACAATTTCAATGTGAACTTCACTGCCCTTTTCTACTGCCCTAAGATTACCACAAGCTTTCAGTAAACACGTAAATGTTGTTGCATCAGGAAGCACACCTGCTCTCTGCATTTGGTTGAAGCACGTAAGAACCTTTGTATAGTGTCCATGTTTGGCATAGCCTAGAAGCACGGTTGTGCTCAATAAGCCCCTGTTTACAGCTTCAGCATATAGAAATTTGCCTTTCTGCAATTCCCTTTGTTCAGTGGCTTCCTTGAGCAAAACAAGGACAGCGGCAGCTTCTTGAAAAATATCAGTCCTCCTGCCCAATATTAACTGATATTGGTTGACCAACAGTAGTATCAAGTTTCCAATTCATCCTGATCATGATGTCGTCATGTAGTTGCAAATACCTCCCTTTAAACATTTGATCACTCTTCAAGTACCTGTAATCAAACATCTTCTTCTGCCAAATAGCAACACATTAATGTGTACAAACCAATCATTTCTTGAGCTAACAATCCTCTAATCAATGGATCAAAACAGATAAGTAAAAAGTTGAATCAAGATCATAGACTTGCTATTTTTGGTCTCTGCATATGTTAAGATAAGTGATCAGTGCTCTCAATCTGCTAGCGATTGGCTAAATTCCTTTTGGGAGTATCTAGTTATCTTAGACAGCTACCAATCATGTGTTAATTCAATAAAAAAGATGGACTACACACTTAAAATGATGCTTAACAAGTTAGAGGACTTGCCCAACATTTTTGGGGTGCTTCAGTGTGCAGACTAGAGAGTAAAGATATGATGATATCTCATGATTGAAAAAAACAATAACAATGAAACTTTGTAGCTATGAACTACACATTATACTGAATCCATAGTACTTTAAATCACATCAAATGATCAATCATGCACCGACAACAAGCTCTAAGAAGTTCACTGTGTTGAGATGATCATAGCAAAGAAGTGAAGTAGAGAAGTAATCAATGTATATATAAATTAATTCACATAGAAATACAATGACATTTGAAATGTTCAATTGAAAAATGTGAGGGTAGTGAAGGATCTATGGATTAAGCTCACTAATCACAAATTGAGCATCCCTCTCAAATGATCTCATACTCGGGCTATTGCACGTGAGCCTTTTTTATCCTCTTTTATAGTTAAAGTTGGAGCCAAGCTTTGAATTCAAAATCAAATTCTCACCATAAAATGAGTCCTAAATTATAGGATTTAGTCTCTCATCAATCATCTACCAAGTAACCTGAGATTTGACTCCTCCTAACTCCTCTAGTGGTTAATAAAAGCATGCACATGTATTCTTTTGTGTTATAGAACTCCTTTGCAAGTATTAGAGCAAGAAGAAATTTACTTGTAGAGACTGGATGATACAGATATATGATCTTTGTCATAGCTATCTACAATTATGTGCATGTCAAGAAACAAGAGATGTTTGGAGGATAGAATCCTTAGAACAACCAAAAGTTTCTTCAAGTGATATATATGGAGTCACTTAGTTGAAGCAGCTAATTGGAATCATATAAATTGATGTCAAGGATGTTTTTCTATGCATCAAAGTTGCAAGTATTTGGTAATTCATGAGTGCATGAATACCTCTTCATGGGAGTATTTTTACATACAATTGATATACAATTATGTTCCCAAGTTGCATAACATTGTGCTACGTTTGTGGTTATCCATAGAAGTATCACATGACCGCATGTGATTGTTTAACATGAGACTTAACGATTGTGAAAGAATCACAATGATTAGGAAGACGTCCAACGATGTCTAATCTCATTTGATAAGTGGATAGCGTGTCAATTATTGGTTTCCAAAAGGCAATTTAGATTACTAATTTGTTTCCATTGATTTCAGACGATCAATATACGCATGAGTATATATCCATATCATAATTCATTCAAAATAATGGATGAGCATGCCCAATTATAAGGATTAAAATTTCTTACCATTCTTAAATTTCACAAATAATTATTGGATATAGTTAGAGAGGTATCAGCCTCATAAATATTTGGATGTTACTCTTTGTGGGAATTTCCAAATTGATTGAAATTCGGAGAGCAGGTAGGTGAGAGGTGTTTTGAAATTCGTCCTATTTTTAAGTGTTTTGGATGTTGGAGTTTGAGGACTATGGAGATAGATGATCATAGGCATATATACAAGCCAAGGGAACAAACATACTAAAGAGGAAAAAAAGTGCCTCTATAGTCCTAAGTGTGTTCACACACATCACTAGTATCAACAAAGCCCTCCTAGGAATAATGTATTGAACAAGTACTTGACACTCATATATAAGGAAGTGCCAATCTATGTGGAATGAAGTCAATCCCCAAAAGGAAGTAAGACCAAAGCTTTGTGAAAATCTTCAAACTTCTCCCTAGGCAGAGATTTTGTGAAAAGGTCTACAACATTATCCTGTGTGGGTAATCTCCCCAATAGAGAGTCTCTCCCTCACATATGGATATTGCACCTCAATGTGCTTTGTGAAAGCATGAAACACAATGTTCCTCACAACTTCCAATGTGTTGTAATCGTAAGTAAAGATGGTGGTGGCAAAAGAGTAACCAACCCCCAAGGCATTCAAAGCACTCTGAGCCAGACACACTCAATGGTCACTATGAAAGCTAACCTATACTAAGCCTCATAACTAGAAGTGGCCACAATAGGTTGCTGCTTGCTCAACCAATTTTTGCATGAGATACTAAGCATGAAGAAAAAACCACTCATGGACACACAAGTGTCATAGGAACCCACCCAATCCAAGTCAGAAATGGCACGTAAATCTATCAACAATGATCCCCCGTTGAGATAAAACGATCTAAGTAGTCAGGTAATTATAGTAAAATGATAGGTAGGAGATGGTTGAGCCACACTTTTGATAAGAAAGAGATGGTTGAACTACACCCTAAGAGGCAGGATTAGGAAGTAATCTTCAACCATGGCTTTTGGGGCAAGTGATTAGCCCATCACACTCCTAGGTGGGAGGTTGTGAGTTCAAATATCTTATAGCTCATTATATTGGTTGGAGCCTAGGAAGTAGGCTTGGGCAAGGCGTATTGACCCAATGGCCTCTAAAAAAGGTGCTTGGGCACTCTATCATGTGAAAAGTACTAAGGAGGAACGTGGCACTTTGAAAATTCTACCCAATAAAGATTGGAGTGTATCTCTCAATTTGTAGGTCAGATTGAGGCATGTAAGGTACAAACAAAAATGTCAAATAAACTGAGCTAACTAGGAAGTGTGAAGCCCAGGGGACACCTTGGGTGCCACTTGTGGGTGAGAATGAGGTTCAAGATACTAAGGTTGAGAACAGGGTTCAAGACATCAAGGTTGCAAACAAAGTTCATGAAACTATGCAAGGTTCAGGATATCAATTTAAGGGTATGTTAAGGAATTCAAGAGCTGATCATGGATGCTAGAGGGATACAAGAACAGATTATTAAGGACAATGATCAATGAGGAGGTACCAATAGGTTGTGAGTTCAAATCTCCTATAGTTCATTACAGTAACATGCGAATAGTGAAAGATGTGCTTAACTACCTTCCAATCCTTAACACATGGGCAATGCATAAACCTCCTCATCTGAGAGAGAATAGAATAACATCAAATGAATCTCCAGTAACATGAAGACTCAATCATAGGCATATTTCCATGGGAATGGCAATAGGTTTGCAATACTCAATTCCAAAACACTACAAAAATGTGTCAGTATATTTTGTTTCTTACAAAGCTATTCTCCCATCAATTTGCATAAATTGAATGCCCAAATAATGATGCAAATGCCCCAATTCTAACATCTCAAAAGAGGCATGCGAATTCGTCTGATATTTAAAATATGATTCTCGTTAGGAAGAGTGATCAACATATCATCAACATATACAACAATGGTAAGAAGTACAACATTTGCATGATTAACATATAAGGTATTCTCAATTGTACTGTTCTCAAATCCAAGTGTTAGAAAGTAGGCATGTATCTTTTCATACCTTCAAACCATACAATGCCTTTTTCAACCTACACACTTTGTTTTCATGCCCTTTCTACACAAAACCACATGGCTAAAATATATAAATTTCTTCATGTAAATTACCATTCAAAAATGTAGTTTGAATGTCCAATTGATGTACATTGCTACCATGATAAGATACAAGTGCAAAAATGCTAGGAATGGTGACCATTCATCATGTGGGAGCAAAGGCCTCATCAAAATCAATGCCCTTCTTTTGAGCATAATCTTTGGCAACAAGCCTAGCTTTATACCTATGAGTTGTTCCATTAGGTTTACACTTCAACTTGATACCCATTTAGTACTATTGGTTTTTTTTCCTAGAGGCAAATCACATAAAGCCCAAATACCATTCTTCATAATGGCATCATATTTTCATTGCATAAAAGCCATCCAATTTTTTGAATTTTTTGCTTCATCAAAAGAAATAGACCCATTGTTGTCACAAAGAATAGAGATAGCCATTGCATAACAATGTGATGCAAAAGAAGCATTATGAGAGCCTGAACAAGTATATTATTTTCCTCTTTTATGTTAGGCTTCTCGTTAATAAGTGCACCATGTAAATTTGCATCAGAAATGGAATGATATCTACCATTATTTGAAACCTGTGAAGGTTACGAATTTGCCTCATTAGGAGCAATACTTTAATATCCACCTATAAAAGTAGGCAACAAAGCATCATACACATCCTTTGAGCCCAAAAATGTGTACATGTATAATATGTAGAGTATTCCCCCATGCACCTATATCAATCTTGTCGATCATGGGTTCACTCTCAAATATTTTCCTCCAAATGCTCCAAATGGGTACCTGTATCTTAATTATAGACAAGGATGTCATGAAGGATATCAACTATGAGTTTTCCTAAGTAAGGTCTTAGGATTCTACTCATCAATTTCATGAACATGGTGAGGGAATTTGTTAGTCCAAAAGGCATGAACTAAGAATCCAAAATGCCTATACTTAGATTTGAAAGCTACCTTGAGGACATCTTCTGATTTGATCTTAATATGGTGATATCATTTTTAAACGTCAAGCTTTGAGAATGTATTTTCTCCTTTCAATTGATCAAACAAATCATCTATTTCAGGCATTGGGTATTTTCCTTATCGTAACTTTATTCAAAGCTTGATAATTGATACACAATCTCATTGACCCATCCTTTTTTCTTAACAAAGAGGATAGGCACTGCCCAAGGAGATTGGCCAGATTGAATCCTTAATCCACATATTCTTCCGATTTCCTTTCCATTTTAACTTTTTAGAAATATGAGATTTGATAGGGGGTTTACATATAGGCTTAGTATCTAGGAGAATTTTTATAGAATGACGGGCTTGGCCACGAGATAGTGGTAAGCCATGGTGAAGTTCTTCTAGAAAAACATCTCGATAATTATTCATTAAACACTTAAACTTCAATTTAAACATTTCATGATTGGAAAATGAAACATATGGAACTCGATTTATATCATATACACAAATTACATCGATCAGAAGTATCATGTACACTTCCGCTTTATGAGTATTTACAAGCTTTTTCAGTTACATGATTGAGATCAGAGGAGTAATGGATACCATTTCTTTCAAATTCCAAAGTATTCTTCAAATAACTTCCTTTGAGACATCTTCCAAAAATCCTAGATCCATTGCCTACCTAACACTAGATCATGTTTTTCAACCCTGTGGCTTTGTGCAGAAAGGGCATGAAAACTAGATGTGCAAGTTAAAGAAGGGATTATATGGTTTAAAGCAAGCACCACGTGCTTTGGTATGAAAAGATACATGCCTATCTCATTGCACATGGTTTTGAGAATAGTCCAACTGAAAGCACCTTATATGTTAAGCGTGCTAATGATGTACTTTTGATCATTGTGGTCTATGTTGATGACATGCTGCTCATTGGTCCTCATGACACACATATTGCTGATTTTAAGGCTGATTGGCATGCCTCATTTGAGATGTCTAATTTGGGGCATTTGCATCACTATTTGGGCATTCAATTTATGCAAGTTGATGGAGGAATGGCCTTGTGTCAAACGAAATATATTGACACATTATTGCAGCATTTTGGCCTTGAAGACTATAAGCCTATTGCCACTCCTATGGAGATAGGTTTACGATCGAGTCTTCATGATGCTGGATATGCATTTGATGTTGTTCTCTATCAGTAGGTTGTTGGATGCTTGATTTACTTATGCATTACTCAGTCAGATATTCACTTTGTTGACTCACAGATGAGCAGGTTTATGCATTGCCTAGGTCTCAAGCATTGGCAAGCAGTTAAGCACATCTTTGGCTACTTGAGTGGTACCCGACTACTTGGATTGTTTTATCCCAAGGGGGGATCACTATCGCCAAATTTGCATGAAAAAGCAATGATTAGGCTAGTTGCTATGAAACTCATGTGTCCACAAGTGGTGTTTGCTTCATGCTTGGTAGCTCATGTATATCTTGGTTGAGCAAGAAGCAACCTATCGTGGCAACTTCTAGTTGTGAGGCTGAGTATAGGGAAGCTTTCACAACGACTATTGAGTGTGTGTCTCAGACGCCTTATGGCTGATTTGGGTGTTGGTCAGTCTTCTGCCACCACCATCTTCACTGACAGTCAGAGCACATTGGCAGTTGCGAGGAACCCTGTGTTCCATGCTCGCACTAAGCACATTGAGGTGCACTATCATTATGTTAGGGAGAGTTTCTCTACTGGGGAGATCAACTTGGCATATGTGCCCACACAGGAGAATATTGTAGACCTTTTTACAGAGGCTCTGCTTAGGGAAAAGTTTAAAGCTTTCCACAAAGCTTTGGGCTTACTTCTTTTTTTGGATTGATTCCACATAGCTTGGCACATCCTTATACATGAGTGTCAGCTCCTTGTTCATTGCATCACTCCGAGGGGGGGATTTGTTGATATATTTAGGTAGTTATGTGTGTGAACACTCTAGGACCATCCGAGCACTTTTTTCCCTCTTTAGGAAGTTTTTTCCCCCAGCTTGTATAAACACCTATTGCCCTAACGGGCTTATTATCTTTGTACATTCTAGTGGTAATACATTCAGCATTGTGTGTTGTGCTCCAAGCTTCTTCTTCTTCCTCGTTTTGTTCGCATGCTTCCGCAGACGTCTAACTCCAATAAAAAAGACAAGTTAAATATATGAATATAAATCTTGCTCCTCTCATTGACAATCTCCAAGAGTTATGGAGAGATATTAATGTCATTGATGTATAAAACAGCATCAATGAAAGATATATTATGGTTCGTGGTATTGTGGCTTAGACTATTCATGATTTTCGAGGATATGGCATTTGTTCAGGTATTGATGTAATTTTTTTATTCAATATTCATACAAATAAATGTGAGTTAATCTAATTACATTTTTATCATTTTCATGATGCAAGAATATTGACTAAGGATTATAAAGCTTGTCTATATTGTGGTGATTGGTTGAGATCAATCTATAGTAAGAATCTCAACAAAAATATTTATCTTCGACATCAATGATTCTTGCCTGATGATCATCCATTAAGATATGAAAGAGAATTAATACATTTTAATGGAAAGCTTGAAACATGTCAGTGTCCAAAACCTATGATGCCTATGGATTGGTATTGAAAATGGACACATGGATCTCTGATAGATCCGGAATCAAAAATCTTGAGTGATGATGAAGATAATGAGAATGTGAAGAGAGGTAAAGGAAAATTGGCACTCACAGAGAATATATCAATATGGTATTCTTTGGAGTATTGGAAAGAGTTAAAAGTATGTCATCTTCTTGATCCTATGCATATATTCAAGAATATTGGTTATTTATCAAGGAATGATTTGAAGGACCAAAACTCAAAACCAAAGTTATGGCCAATTTTTGATAGACATGGATAGGAAACGACTTATGCACCTGCTCCTTGTGTACTTATGACAAAAGAGATATAGACTATCAACAATAGGATTCAATTGATTCAGATTCCTACAAGATATAAAGCATCTTTCCAAAACAGGTTGCTTATTTGGATTAAAGACCCATGATTGCATAACTTTTTGAAACATATTTTACCATTGGTTATCGATGGATGTACAACGAAAGGAGTACAAGATGTGATCTATCCTCTTGGATTGCTTATAAGGTAATTATGATACTTTTATATTTAATATATATGAATATTTGATATCTTGTATTTTTGAATTAATTTATTTATAATGTTTTTAATGATATGTATAGGTGGATTACATCAAAAGAGATTGACAAGAACTTGATCCCACAAAAGAAACATGAATGTAAAGAGCTACTATGTTTGATGGAGAAAGAGCTTCCTACTTCATTTTTTGATATACAGGTTCATTTATTAGTCCATCTTGTCGATGAAATAGAGATTTCAAGTGTTTTCAACACTCGATGGATGTTTTGGGTCAAGCAATTTATGGGAATATTAAAAGATTATGTGCAACAAAGAGCAAAACCAGAAGGATCCATGGCAAAGGGTTGGATTCTTGAGGAGTGCATGTACTATGTTAGTGAGTACCTTGAAAGAGTTCATGAAGAAGCTCCACATGCATGGACCAACAAGTCTTCTTCAAAAATAGCAGAAAAAGGTATTATCAGGCAAGGGAGTTCCATTTTTATTTACATTTCAAGAAAAAAATGATGTTTCTACTTTTGTAGGATATAATAGCGAATGTATGCAAGCATTCATTAGCAAGTACGAACAGGAACTTCAAAATCTCTAAAGTAAAAGATGGAGAAACAAAAGATATAAGCATAATCTCGATGAAAATGAGATTACAAATATATATTCTTTCACGGATTGGCCTACATACTCGTTTGCAATGAGCCAACGCAAATAATGAAGAAATCTCAGATGAGCAGAGAGAGTTAATGATAGGTTGTGAACGAAAGGTAATTTTATTTTAATAATATTTTGTTTTTTTCATATATGTATATTAGTTTCTCTTTACTAATTTAATTTCTTCTGCAGGCTTGAATGCTCACTAATATATGGGCTTTTGGACAACATATTAGAATCAAAGCTATTGATTCTTTAAGTAAAAAAAAGGATTCTAGTATTGTTGCTTCTTTCAAGCAACTATCACGTGCTTCTCAAAAGACACGAACCTTATAGATGGCGAACTTGATTACATGGGAACTGTTGTTGGTATCCATGAAATATCATTTCCTACATTCAAACAAGTAGAAAAAATTTTATATGTTTTATGATAGAGTTTATTATTTTTTTAAGCACCTAATAATGGTTTTTTGTTTTTATATATTTTGATAGGTCATTTTTAAAGTTGATTGGTTTAGAGCCGAGTATAAAGGTAGTAATCCACATTGAGAAAGGAATTATCTGGGTTTTGGGCAATTGATTCTTCCAAGGTAATGCGATCTACTAGAGAAGCATATATTCTTCCTAGGCATATTGAACAAGCATTTTTTTATGAAAACCTTGATGCTCATCCTTGGTGGCAAGTCATTCATGTTCAACCTAGAGGTATGTCATTGTTTTAACAGTTTATTGTTACAGAGATCGAAGAAAGTCCTCTTGATGATTCACCATCAGATACTGATACATCAACATCTGAAAGAGAAATTAGAATCATTGTACATGATAGTGATATTAATCTTTTTGATGAAGAGGATAATACTCTACATATTGATTCTATTGATGATGAAGAGGAATTACCAGAAATCAATATTACTCCATCAATAGATGATGTCATTCATGAGAACATAGATTTAACAACAAAAGAAATAAATGAAATCAATAAGGATAATGAAGATGAGACTATATTGATTTCTTACCAAAATGATGGCAATAATGAAAACATATGAGTAGATTAGATAGTAAATCCTACTCTAGTTATCGATCAATAACTTGAATCATTTGAATGGATATCAGATAATAGATTCTTCTTTATTCAACTAGAATATCGGTGAACCCTACTAGAGAGATGAAATCATGTTCTTTTAAGCTAGAACATGAAGCTCGGGGTTATGCCTAAAATTTTATATATAGCTTTATTTTTTAGGAGCAAATTTTTGTCATGTATGTATGTGTATGTGTGTGTATTCATGTGTATTATATGCATACGTGTGTTAGTATGCACATATATGTGTTTCATGTATATGTATGTTTGTGCATGTGTGTTATATATGTATACATGTGTTAGTATGCACACATGTATGTATGCACATGCATTTGTGTGGTATATGCAAGTGTGTTTATAATTGTGTATGCATGTATAAGTATACATGTGTGCATGTAGGCATGTATATGTGATGTGTATATGTGTATATGTGTAAATGTGTACATGTAAATATGTATGCATGTATATGTATACATGTGTGCATATAGGCATGTATGTATGATGCATAATGTATCTACTCCATCTTTTTATATTTATGTATGTGTATCTAATGATATGTATGTATCTTTATATATATTATGATCCTCGTTGATTCGAGTAGCTATATATAGAGGCATAAGGTTGGGAGGAGAGACATCTCTCTAGTAGGTGTTCAGAGGAATAGATGCAATGTGTACATATGCTTCAATTATATGGCTAAAAGGCTGAATTCCGGTTTCTAAATTAGGGTTTGTAAAACCCTAATATCAAAATTAGTGTTTTCAAATTAGGATTTTTGAAATAGGGTTTCTAAATTAGAATATGTATAATAGGGTTTTTGAATTAGGATATATATATATATATATATATATATATATATATATATATATATATATATATATATATATATATATATATATATATATATATATATATATATATATATATATATATATATATATATATATATGTGTGTGTGTGTGTGTGTATGTATGTATATATATATATATATTTATTTATTTATTTATTTATTATATATATGTATATATATATATACATATATGTATATATATATATACATATATGTATATATATACACACACACACACACACACACACACATATATATATATATATATATATATATATATATATATATATATATATATATATATATATATATATATATATATATATATATATATATACATATATATATACACTGTATGTATGTGTGTCTATATGTGCATATGCATGTGTATATATGTGTGTGTAATTGCATGCATGTGTATGTGTGTGTGTAAATGTGCATGTATGTGTGTGTATGTGTAAATGTGCATGTATGTGTATGTGTGTGTCAATGTGCATGTATGGATGTGTATGTGTGTGTATGCATTGTTGGAGCAAGTCTATGACAAGCCTAAGTATTGGCTTGAGTCTCACAAAGTCTTAGAAGAAGCTTTAAAAAGAAGACTATGTAAAGTTCACTTGTGAACTACCTCTTGTAACTTTTGAAGAGTTTACTTAATGTAAAAGTAAGAGAATCTTAAGTGGTTGAGTCCACATGATCAAGAATGGAAAGAGGAGCCACGAATTCGTGATTTGTGGTAGGTAGAGAATCAAATCAATCATTGATTGATTGGAGAGTGATTGAGGGAAGTTAGCCTCCCAAACTCAACTATAAATAGATGGCAGTTTTAGTCGTGGTTAGAGAGACCTATGTGAAGACCTCCAAGAGCTGAGCTTTATGCCATATCAAGGTGTGATTACAAGGCACACATATGTATCAGTAAGTCATTGTATTGTACAAGCAATATACTTTCATTTTCATGATTATTTGAGTTCATCTTTCCATGTTCTTGTGAAGTGTACTACTCACTGCCATTACTCTCAGCTTTTCTCAGTCAGCTTGCAGAGATGTTTTCTCTGAGCTTGGTGCATCATTTTCAGTGATTTAACTTGGTAAAGTTAGCTCTATAAGTCTACTATATGCTCATAAATTTTCATGTCATTTGGATGTTGCAATCTTCAGTTATGTTCATTTGAAGTCAACAGGGTCTGTTCATCTTCACCTCTCTGTCAGGTACCCGACTTTTTCACTCATCTTGTCAGAGCCATTGCTCAGTGGTTACTTATTCAAATTCAGTGATTTAAATCTTTTTGGATTCAGCTTACTGCCTAGTATAACCATACAAATTTTCATAATCATTGGATTCCTACATTTTGAGTTATGTTGATTTTTCTGCTCACTGGTCTATTTTTGTAGCAGCCCATGAAAATCGGGATGATGTCATCACTTGTTAAAACTCATTCTCAGTGTGTGCTTTGTTATTTTTGATGAGATTACTCTTGAAAGTTAGCTCTTTAAGCTAACTAGACTTCCCCAAGAGGAATTAAGATAATTGCTGCTGTGATCAGAGAATTATGTAAAACACTGGACAGGTGTATGAACCAAGAATAGCAAGTTTTCACCTCTGAGCTAACTCCAACTTATCTGTTTTGATCTATCTTTTTGAGAGTGATCTTCCAAGGTACATAGGGTGTCTAATACATCCATTGGCAAGCTAAAAGGGCCCACCATATACTCCTGGAGTTCATTTGGCTGGTGTAGATCAAGGATTTTGCAACACCTCTTCATCTTCAAGCACATACCTATCCATCTCTTCACATGCATGTATGTGTACCTCTGGCCGCACTCCTTTCTCTCTCTCTCTCATATACATACATACATACATAAACACACATACGCATATCCACATATCTATACATACATAAATACACATGTATGCATGTGACCTGATATGCGCGTACGTTTGTGTATATATGTGTGTGTATATAAATATGTGTATAAATATATATGTAAATATGTGTATAAATATATACGTAACTATGTGTGTATATATATGTGTATATTATGTGTGTATATATATAGTTACACATAAATATAACAAATAAAAGCAATGCATATCGTGCATTATCATGATGATGAGCCATAACTGTTTGCATCTCTTTTAGACACCACTTATGCGACCACCCAATCCCAAATTCTATCTCAAGTGAACTAAGTACATATTTTTTATCCCTCTCATCATGCTCACTACAAAAATTAAAAAAAATCATGTAAATAAAATATAAGATATTTCTTTCAATTTATATGTAAAACTTATACTTACTTCCACTGCAAGTGGACAAGGCATAGGTAAGAGTCACATAATGCTCACATTCTTCTCTTGAACTCCAATCCATTCCCTATATACACTATATTCCCCTTTGAATCTATATCGCACTTCAACCCTAGGGTGCCTATGCATGTCCTCATAGGCACCTGTGCTCTGCTCTCATGATCTGGAGGTGGCATAGGTGTCTTGAAAATAGATAGATAAAAATAAATAAAAATATGTGTTATAATATCATAAAAAAAAAAACTGTGAAAAAAAAAACATACCTATGAGCAGATAGTTCTCTTCCTGCATGTGGAGTCGCAGAAGAGCCTTGCTCTGATTGTTGGGTAAGCATCTGGATCGTAAAATCTAGGTCATCATCATGCATCTCTGAGTACTCGTGCATGATGATCCCTAAGGTATCAGGCGGAACTCTTGCTCTCATAAGACTTTCTATGGAAGTGAGTTTCACCTTTCTCTCTCTACTAGGATCCATAATATCTGTACATATAAAACAAAATGGATTAGAAATCAATATATGTACATGTACATATGTATGCATGTATATGTAAGTGTGTATATGTATGTGTATGTATATGTATATGTGTATGCATGTGTATGTGTGCACTATGTATGCATGTGTACGTATATATGCATGTGTATGTATGTGTGTATCTTTGTGGGCCGATATGCATCTGACTTGATATGCATATATGTATACATATGTATATGTATGTGTGTGTGTATATGTATGTGTATGCATGCATATGTGTATATGCATGTGTGTATATGTGTGTATCTATATGTGTGTATGTATATGTAAGTATCTATATGTGTATGTAGGTGTATATGTGAGTGTGTATGTGTGTAAGCATGTAAGCATGTATGTATGCATATGCATGTGCATTATGTATGCATGTGCATTATGTATGCATGTGCATTATGTATGCATGTGCATTATGTATGCATGTGCATTATGTATGCATGTGCATGTGCATTATGTATGCATGTGCATGTGCATTATGTATGCATGTGCATGTGCATTATGTATGCATATGCATGTGCATTATGTATGCATATGCATGTGCATTATGTATGCATATGCATGTGCATTATGTATGCATATGCATGTGCATTATGTATGCATATGCATGTGCATTATGTATGCATATGCATGTGCATTATGTATGCATATGCATCTACATTATGTATGCATATGCATGTGCATTATGTATGCATATGCATGTGCATTATGTATGCATATGCATGTGCATTATGTATGCATATGCATGTGCATTATGTATGCATATGTATGCATGTGTGTGTATGTGTGTGTATGCATGTAAGTATGTGTGTATGCATATGCATATGCATGTAAGTATGTGTGTATGCATATGCATATGCATTATGTATGCATAGGTATGCATGTATGTGTATGTGTATGTGTATGTGTGTGTATGTGTCTCTATATGTGTGTGTATGTGTCCATGTGTGTGTATGTGTGTGTGTCTATGTGTGTATGTGTGTTTATGTGTGTATATACGTGTGTATCTATATATATGTGTCTATATGCATGTGCATGTGTGTGTAAATGTGTGTGGCTGTGTGTGTGTGTGTGTAAGTGTGTATGTGTCTATGTGTGTATTTGTGAGTGTGTATAAGTGTGTATGTGTGTATGTGTGTATATATGTGTGTGTATGTGTGTGTGTGTGTCTATGTTGTATGTGTGTGTGTCTATGTGTGTATGTGTGTGTCTATGTGTATATATATGTGTGTGTGTATGCATGTCTATGTGTGTATATATGTGTGTGTGTGTATGCATGTCTATGTGTGTGTAAATATCTATGTATCTGTGTGTGTATGTGTGTATATGCATCTAAGCATCTATGTATGCATATGCATGTGCATTATGTATGCATGTGTGTGTATGTGTGTGCGTATGTGTGTGTATGCATGTAAGTATGTATGTATGCATATGTATGCATGTATGTGTATGTGTGTGTGCATATGTGTGTGTATGTGTCTCTATGTGTGTGTATGCATATATGTGTGTATGTCTCTATGTGTGTATGTCTCTATGTGTGTGTGTATGCATATATGTGTGTGTATGTGTCCATGTGTGTGTGTATGTGTCCATGTGTGTGTGCATGTGTGTGTGTCTATGTGTGTATATACGTGTGTATCAGTATATATGTGTCTATATGCATGTGTATAAGTGTGTGTAATCAGTGTGGATGTGTGTGTGAGTGTAAGTGTGTATGTGTGTGTGTGTATATGTGTGTGTATAAGTGTGTATGTGTGTGTATATGTGTGTGTCTATGTGTGTGTGTCTATGTGTGTATGTGTGTGTTTATGTGTGTATATATGTGTGTATGTCTATGCATGTGTATGTGTGTGTGCAAATGTGTGTGTATATGTGTGTGGATGTGTCTATGTGTGTGTATGCATGTAAGCATGTATGTATGCCTATGCATGTGCATTATGTATGCAAATGTATGCATGTGTGTGTATGTGTGTGTGCATGTCTGTGTATGCATGTAAGTATGTATGCATGCATATGCATATACATTATGTATGCATATGTATGCATGTATGTGTATGTGTCTCTATGTGTGTGTGCATATGTGTGTGTGTGTCTATGTGTGTGTATGTGTGTGTGTGTATGTGTGTGTCTATGCGTGTATGTGTGTGTGTCTATGTGTGTATGTGTGTGTCTATTTGTGTATATACATGTGTATCTCTATATTTGTGTCTGTATGCATGTGTATGTGTAAATGTGTGTGGATGTGTGTGTGTAAGTGTGTATGTGTCTATGTGTGTGTGTATATATGTGTGTGTGTATGTGTGTAAATGTCTATGTGTGTATGTGTGTGTGTGTCTATGTATGTATGTGTGTATATATGTGTGTGTGTAAATATGTGTGTATATGTGTGTTTTTGTGTGTGTATGTGTGTGTGTGTGTCTATGTATGTACGTGTGTGTCTTTGTGTGTATGTGTGTGTCTATGTCTGTATATACATGTGTATGTGTATATATGTGTGTGTATGCATGTGTATGTGTGTGTGTAGATCTGTGTGTATGTGTGTGTATGTGTCTATGTGTGTATGTGTGTCTCTATGTGTGCATATATGTGTGTCTCTATGTGTGCATATATGTGTGTATATGTATATTGTGTGTGTATGCATGTGTATGTGTGCGGATGTGTGTTTGTGTGTGTGTGTAAGTGTGTATGTGTTTATGTGTGTATGTGTGTGTGTATGTGTGTGTGTGTGTCTATGTGTGTGTCTATGTGTGTATATATGTGTGTGTACACATGTGTATGTGTAAATCTTTCTGTATGTGTGTGTATGTGTCTATGTGTGTATATGTGTGTGTCTATGTGTGTGTCTATGTGTGTGTCTATGTGTGTATGTGTATGTCTATGTGTGTATGTGTGTGTCTATGTGTGTGTGTCTATGTGTGTATGTGTGGCTTTGTGTAAATGTGTGTGTATGTGTGTATGTGTGTGTGTGTGTCTATGTGTGTGTGTCTATGTGTGTGTGTCTATGTGTTTATGGGTGTATATATGTGTGTGTGTATGCATGTGTATGTGTGTGTAAATCTATGTATGTGTGTGTATGTGTCTATGTGTGTATGTGTGCCTATGTGTGTATGTGTCTGTGTATGTGTGCATGTGTGTGATAGGCAAGGAAGAAAGAAGTTGGAATGGTTGTTGGAGAGGCCTCTACACCCAAAACAAAGTCTACTAATCTTGTGCTGAATGAAGAGTGGGCATTTACCACTGTTTGCAGTTATGACCCATCTTCTCATGAAAAGTGTATGTCTGCAATAGACACAGATGTTTGGTACTTTGATAGTGAGCAACCAAACATATTACATCCCAGCACAATTTCTTTACTTCACTCGAGCCTACCCCCACAGGGAATACTACCACATGTGCCAACAACTCCTCTTATCCTGTCTTGGGAGTTGGTAAGATCATTCTGACTACTACTGATGGTAGTTCTCTTATATTGTTGGATGCTTTATTTGTGCCAAGGATCAAGAATAATCTGTTATCACTTCCAGCTTTAGCCAAGATTGGCTTGGTTGTGAAATTTGTTGATGACATATGTATAGTTCATGATTTGTCAAATGGCGACATCGTTATTGCTTCTGGCATTTTATGTCATGGGTTGTATAAGCTCATAGACTATGAAGAATCTATGAATGATTCATCATGTGCAATGCATGATTCTCAATCTATGTCAGATGCAGAGCTTTGACATGCATGTTTTGGTCATCTGAATTTTGCTACTTTGCTACATCTACAGAAATCTGAAATGGTGTCCTCTCTGCCCAAACTTGAGGAACCTAGTAAACATGTATGTGAAGGCTATATTTTGGGCAAATGCAACGTTCCTTGCCCCCAAAAAATGGTTCACTTCGAGCTACTCAATTCACAGTGATGTATGTGGTCTTATGCAGACAACCTCTTTTGGAAACTATCTTTACTTTGTGACTTTCATTGATGATTTTTTTAGGAATGCATGGGTATATCCATTGAAAGCAAAGTCCGAAGTGTTTATATGCTTCAAATAGTTTCTTGTTTTGGCTAAAAATCTATCAGCATGTAAAATGGGCACCCTTCGTTCTAATGGAGGGGGGGAACATATGTCTTTAGATTTTAGTGAATTTATGGCTGAACGTGGGATAAAAAACCAAAGAAAGTGCTAGGTAGTGCACTTTCTTTGGTTTTTGAAAAGGTCTATTCTTATCTTCATGCATGGAGAGAGAGAGAGAGGGAGAATCGACGTAGAGAGAGATGGGGAGAAAGAGAGAGAGAGGGAGAGTGAGATAAAGAGCTAGAATCGAGCAGAAAGAGATGGAAAGTAAAAAGAGAACAGATAGAGAGAGAGGGGGAAAGAGATTCGATGGTTTTGCATAGAGAGAGAGAGATCCTTTTCTGCAACGCTGTGGTCTTTCATATTTTCTTCGATGCCTTTTGTGCCTATATGAGAAAATTCTTCTTGAGTGCAAGACTTTGAGTGGGACTTTATGTGGACCCGTGAGCTATATGTTGTGCAAGTATTCCAATGAGAATTGAGGAGGATAAAAGAAAACAAACTGGTTGAGAATTAGAGATAAATGGACGTGTTTAGAATGAATTTTGTGGTGGTCTACCATGGTGTTTCCCTTGAGAATGAGAATACCTCTATGGTGTTCAAGTATGTGGATCCTGGGTCTTTTGCAGATGTCTTAAGGAGTTGCACGACCATACCAAAACACCTTTTGGTAGTAATATGCAAGTAGGTACTAGAAGACTTGCTTCATCTTCATGAAGAGATTCATGTCATTCGTCGAGATTTGAAACCCCTGAATCTCCTTGTAAACTTGAGAGGTCAAGAAATGATCACATATTTTGGTGTTAGTGCAGTGCTTGGGAGCTCTATCAATCAACAAAATACCTTTATTGGCACACACACACACAATATATATATATATATATATATATATATATATATATATATATATATATATATATATATATATATATATATATATATATATATATAGAGAGAGAGAGAGAGAGAGAGAGAGAGAGAGAGAGAGAGAGAGAGAGAGAGAGAGAGAGAGAGAGAGAGAGAGAGAGAGAGAGAGAGAGAGAGAGAGAGAGAGAGAGAGAGAGAGAGAGAGAGAGAGAGAGAGAGAGAGAGAGAGAGAGAGAGAGAGAGAGAGAGAGAGAGAGAGAGAGAGAGAGAGAGAGAGAGAGAGAGAGAGAGAGATGGTTGTCTGATCTGTTTCTACTTCTACCATTGTGGCATTTGAATGGAGAGAGAGAGAGAGATGCATTTGAATGGACTTTACTGAGAAACAACCTCATGAGAGGGAGATGGGGGAGGGTAGCTATTCTAGTGATGGTTATGCTTGTAGTACATATGCAAGAAGTAGTGGTAGTTCTATGGTCGGTCCTGGTGCCCCATTACTACAATGTCGGGTGGTAGTGGAATAGGCATGCATGGTGTTCCTAACACTACCACTACATTTCCAAGAAGAAACACATTTGATGCACCAACAAATTTAGTAGCACCAAACTAGTAAGCTCCACCACCTCTTCCTAGAGCACATGGTCTCTCATCACACCGTATATTTGTTGGAATATATCTTGCATACTGATGATAATGGTTTGTTTAATTTGTTTTGGAACTATGGAAATGTTCTAGAAGCTTAAATAATGCATGATAGAGAAATTGGAATGTTCTACAAGAAAAATCTCATCACTTCCAAGGTTTAGCAGGCTTCGTTGAACTTAAACGACATTAAAGAGTGCTGAGAGATTCAGAGAGAGACAGAGAGAGAGAGAGAGAGAGAGAAAGAGAGAGAGAGAGAGAGAGAGAGAGAGAGAGAGAGAGAGAGAGAGAGAGAGAGAGAGAGAGAGAGAGAGAGAGAGAGAGAGAGATTCACAAAGAGAGAGAGAGAGAGGGTCGAGACTTGATTCGCAACGATAGAGAAGATGAGAGAGAGAGAGAGGGAAAGAGAGAGGAGGATTCAATTCTATTGTTTTATTTTATTTTATTTTATTTTGTTTTGTTTTGATAATTCTGTTTTAAATTCATTTTGAGTAATTGAATATTTAGTAAAGAAAAGAATAGTTAAAACGAACGAAGGAAATTATTACAATATAAAAACAAAATCTACATAATTAAATATATTATTAAAAATTAATAAAAAGAAATAAAATTTAGGAATTAATTGAATATGTAAATAAACAAATAAATAAAATAGAATGAAAATAAGTAAGCAAATAGAAAACATAATTATAAAGAGAAAAATAAAGTAATAGATAAAATGTTAAGAATTAATATGTAAATAATAGTAATTAAATTAGAAAGAAAATTAATGTAAATAAAAGAACTTAAGAAAAATGAAAAGGAAGAAAAAGAAATGTATACATAATAAGAAAAGTAAAGTTCAAGAATATAATAAAGAGAAAAAGAAATAAAAAGAAGAAAATAAATTACAGTCAAAATAAAAAGAGAAAAACAAAATCAAAGCTGAAGATAATTAAATAAAGACATAGTTTTTACGTACTTCGTGAGTGTTTTTTATTTTCGAATGTACTAATTGATTTTTTCCAATGTTTTTTTTGAGATCCAAACAAAAATAAAGTGAAGAAGTGAAGTGTTATTGTTTGCTTGTAGCAGTGCATGTGATCTTGAGACATTAGAGACCCAACTTGCATGTAGCAAGCGGCAAACATGATCCATACTTAGGATTTTTATATCTATTTAGTTTGTACTAGGCATCACCTTTGCTTTATGGGTTTTCACCCATACATTGTATACTTACATACGTCCATGGATGGTGATCATGTATCTTCAACTGTTGATTATGATACATTATTTGCTTCTTCTCCTCCTTCCACATAGACTCTCGTAGTTAGCACGAAGTCTTTTATACGTGAATTTCTCCTACCCTTCAACTTCCTTCATCTACGAAGTGCTCCTCCCACAGCTGCGTGCTTCATTGCTTCCCCCAAAGCACAGGTGAGGGTCCTCTAACTATCCTTCAAGGGGCTAGCATGCATACACCACTCGATGGACGGATGACAAGGCTTGATCCAACCCTGTCGTCCCTTCGCAACCTCCCTTTCCTCTTCAACACTGATATGATAAATGGAAAGGAGAGGTTAAAAAGAATTGATTTAACATCTCATCATATCATGATGCAAAATGTCTTTGTTTTTTTCTCATATGGTAAATGGAAAGGGGAGGTTAAAAAAGAATTGATTTAACATCTCACCATATCATGATGCAAAATGTCTTTGTTTTTTTTTGAGCAACAGAAAAAGATGAGTAAATTAATGAGGGGAATTACATTAGTGCAGGAGGTAGAATCCCATTAAGAAGGCCTCAAGACTCAAATAGAACTAGAGGATTTAACCATTTATTCCTCAACTGCTCTCATGCTCAATAGTTTTGAAAGACCGTTCATCCTTGCTCAATAGTTTTGAAAGACCATTCATCTTTTCTGCTCCAAAGTTGGTATTAAATTGGAATACAAAGAGGTGTTGCTAGGTGTTTGCACTAGAATGGACCTAGCTCTCTAGAATTTATGGAGAGCCCACACTCGTTGGTTTATATGGATTAGTAGAAACCAGCAACAATTCAATGCTGGAAAAATGCTCCTTTGGTACTATGATATACAAGGGCTCAGAAAAATTGGTGTTTCTTGTATTTCTTGTATGTGATCTATTAAGATGTTGTTCTTGACAATTGTACTCAAGTTGCCTTCCTTAAAATGTACCTCCAAACAAATGGAAAGAAACTCTCTTATCCATGTACTCCTTTGAGAGAGAACACTTTTTAGTGTTTGTTCCATCCCTTCTATGTGAAACCACCCTTAATAATTCCGTTAACAAATCCCCTGAGCTGGCAGCGACTATGGGGAGGTCCCTCCAATCTGTAAGGTTCTGAGAAGGCCCCACATATGGTAGAGATCACTTAGAATCATGACAAAAATTATCCTCCTCGGAACACCAAGCTCGACGACCTTACATGACGATGGTACAAATTGCACTATGCTGTCTTTGCCATGGTTCTTCAGTATACTGTATTACCCCTAATCTGAGTCCGTACACGGTTCCCCCATCGCCTATCTGGCTGGTACTCGGGTAGGGTAGCTCGACTCCAGCAGGACCGCCTCGGCGGGGAGTTACTTCCAATTCCTGACTGCGGATCTCGAGAGTTGGCACGTTTCTCTTGGTCGCAGACTTGTGGACACAAATCACCTACTACACAGACGTTGCGAATCGCAATACACCAGTAATCAATACATAGGTTATCACAGCAGACTGAGACAGAGACGTCTTTCTTCGCCTTCTCTCTCTCTCTCTCTCTCTGACGAAGGCAGACTTTATTTGCGGATGTCATTTTCTCGAGCCTTTTTTTCCTCTTCGATCAAGTGGTTCGACTTGTTAATGTCGGATGAATCTTTAAGCTCCGTTCTGATAAGTTTCTGATAAATACATAAGAGCCAGACAAATCCGTAAGGGCCATGCTGCTGAATCAAGTGCGGATTGTATAGTACGAAGAAAACTTTCTAAGCGTAATCTCCTAATATCATTGAAGGTTTAATCTGCAGATGCCGCTATGGTCGAATATGGGGAGTCTGTTCCTTTCCACAGAAGAAGACCTTGCCTCTGTTGCTGCGCTGTATTCTTGAGCCTCGTAGTGATCATAGGAATCATCATCCTCATCTTAGCATTCACTGTGTTCAAGCCCAAGAAACCCACCATCACCGTCGAAAGCTTGGACCTGAAGGGATTCTCAGTGGGTCTGGATCGATCCAACTTGATTCCGACCCCTACCGTGAATATCACCCTAGCTCTCGTAGTCTCTCTTCGCAACCCTAATAAAGCAAGTGTGAAGTACGCTGAAAGCACATCCATAGCATATTACTACGAGGACGAGGTAGCATCCGTTCCCATACCTGCAGGATATGTCGGATCGGACTCTACAGTGAACATATCGACAACTTTGGTTGCATATGCGGATAGACTGGCTTCAAATTCGCACTTAGCAGGCGATCTCGTCGCTGGCGAGTTGCCTATGACGACAGAAACACGAATATCGGGCCGTGTCAAGGTAGGTTTCATTAAGCGCCACATTGATATTACATCGCACTGCAACATCTCTATCGTGGTGAGGAATGCTTCCATTGGCAACATGGATTGTCAGGACAAGGTGCACTTCTGAATATGTTTCAAGTCGTTTATCGTATGCCACTTCCGAGAAGCTCCATGTATTTGTGTTCTTTGCCCAGTTTTTGAAGGATCTTTCCTGATACAAATACGTGAGCTATTATTTGTAGAATTCTATCTCCTTAATTCTCCTGTAAGCGCTTACATTTCGACATAACTTTTCTTATTCTTCTGTTTCCTACAACCTGTTTAGAAATACGTCAGCGGTCTAGTGTAGAATATCATACCGTTTACCTGATGGCATGTGATTGCATTTGAGTATTTGTAATGTCTTTTTATAATTGTGTACGTCCGGTGTACTTATCTGTAGCCTGTTTTTAGGGAAGTTAAATACCTCCCACATGATAATTCCAGGGATGTAGCGTTTCATCATTCTAGCTGTAAAAGAGTTCCATTGTATGAAACAGTTCCTGTATATGAAACGTTGAGATTTGTTTTCCCGTCACCTGAGTCTTTATGTGCTCGATTTATCATGTATCTTAGTAAGGTTTTGTTATTCTGGTTTAAATACAAGCCCTCAAGAAAACTGAAAATCAATGTTTAGCAGATTAAGTGCTCATTTGCATTTTTAATGAAGATGAAGGTTGCTTCACAAAGTACAGTAATATACGAAATAGAATGGGTAAATTCTCACACAAATGCACTCCTTTTTCGTAAAGATGGTACACTGTTGGCTCTCTTCTATATATCTATGGGTGTATGTGGCTGTTATTATCTTTTTCCTGTTGAGCAGCAGAGCTCCTTACTCAACATTGAGAATGTTAACAACCCATTTCTCGCAGCTTTTTCTGTTTCATTGGTTGTGCTGGAGATGATACATGGATCTCTGATTATTAGAGAGAAGATCCATGTATCATAGTCCTGCTATATTAAGGTCATCAAATGCAGGCTAGCCTCTTGCCAGTGTGTGGTGGCATCTGTTGGGGTCCATGCCCTTATGCGGGATTCCATCCTTGTGTCTTTCCCCTTTGTGGTTATGACCGGACTTGCAGTGAATCATGCTTATTTACACGAATGCTTTGAGGGTCATTGATCATATGCGATGGTTGAAACAAAGGTAGATACATAAGAAGAAGTAAGAGATGCACCCAGTAGAGGGAAATTTATCCCCTTTTTCTCAAAAGGTATGTGAACAATCCAGTGGGCTGGTTGACTGGAGTTCCCTATGCGCACCCTCTTATCTGTCAAAATGCATATGAACCTAACATTGGGCTGATTGACCGAAGATTTTGTAAGGGGAACCGTCACTTATATACTCATTATGCTCATGGGTCATCGGTGCGTCTGGGAATGAATTGCATATCATGTCTCTGTGAGGTATCTGTGTTTCTAACCTGAGGCCAAACACTGAATTCAAATATATAGCATCATCTGGGAACATGAACAGACAACTGCAGATGATAAATTTTGTAATTCCACATGATCAGATATAATTCTGTGGATGCATTGGCTGAATTCAATCAATTTCTATTCGCCTTGGCAAAAGAGGACTTCCTTTTTCTCAATCAGATGCTTTCTAACCATTTATGGCCTGCACCCAAGAGGAGAGCAGAAAATAGCAGGAGTTCATTAAGAAGCGTTTATGGTATCCCATATCTGCAACCCTAAACCTGTGCCCCACTAATAATACTTCACTTGTTTCACAAAACATCTATAAGTTTATACGGAGGCTTTACTGATTAAATTCTAATACATGCAAGACATGGTTACAAATAAAGTACAGGATGAATCAGATGTTTCTCTTCACCAAATCTCTTGTAGCTACCTTTACTTTTACATATTTAGTATTTGGTCTGAGTTTTAGACCCTGATGAAAATCTCAATATATGCAAAACATGATTACAAAGAAAGTACACGATGAATCAGATATTTCTCTTCACCAAGTCTCTTGCACTTGTATTTAGTTCTACATTTTTTGTACTTGATCTGAGTTTAGACCTCGTCATATAATAGGGACCAAAGTTACACAACAGTTGGTTCAGGGTAGATCTAGATGTTTGTTCTGTGTACTCGTTGATGGTTTAGGATCCAAATTCCACCTTTTGTTGAGGGTTCTCCGTTGTTTTTTTTTTTAATAAAAGGAAGTTCGGCCTTAGCCTACTCTCCCGGGCTTGAATTAATTAAAAAAAAAGTACAAGAGAAGGGGACTAGTGCCCACCGGATCCTCCGAATCCCACAGAGCATGGGAAGCTTCTACGGAGTTTAAATGGCATTACAAAGAAGGTTAATCACCCTCTCATCACCCTCATGCGGGGCCCACTTGGGTTTAAGTTTGTTGTTGATCAAAAGGAGCACTTGATGATGTTTGAAGGGGGGTGGGGGATTTCTTACAATTAGTGATTCTTTTGCCAAGGAGGAACAACGATTTCTCATTCGACCCCTATTTGGGGGAGTTGCCAAAGTTAAAAGCACATCTTTCCCGCCAGATCTTCCATAGGACCTCCCCTCTAATGGCGTTCTAGAGAGTCGCGGAGCAGCCGATCGCTTCTTCGAGCAAAGCTTGCTTCCAACTGATATGTTTCTGAAGTCTAATTTTCTTTTTGATAATTTGCCAGAGCTTGTTGGAGTTGAGACAAGTAAAGAAGATGTGAGCAACATCTTCGATGGATCGGTGGCAGCGCTTGCACCAGGGACGCAACCCACGAATTTTGCTAGCCTTAAGGTTGGTCCAGATACCACGATGAAGAATGGTTCTCCGTTGTTCATCTCCATTTCTATGGTAGTTTGGCAAAGACCTCACACTCTTCACTATATTCCTTACTCGATGGGAAATCGTCTTCTTTAAATGAAAATAACATAACGATGATGAACAACGTTATGTTATTTTCATTTAAAGAAGACGATTTCCCATCGAGTAAGGAATATAGTGAAGAGTTGTTCATCATCGTTATGTTATTTTCATTTAACGAAGACGATTTCCCATCGAGTAAGGAATATAGTGAAGAGTGTGAGGTCTTTCATGTGTGATGCCAAGCTACCATAGTAACATGTTTGTAAGAATCAAACCTCTCCGTAATATCAATGAGTGGCAAAATATGGCTCTGAATGGTTCTTTTTTGGTTATGGGCCGTGATAATGGTTTTGATGTTTATGAATACATTGTTTTAAATATTTTGTGATATCTTGCATGTGTTTAAATACTTTGTGCTTTCTTGGGAGTATGTGAGATTGGCACGAAAAACATGGCTAATGCTTTACGAGGATCAATGTCCGAGGTTGATATTGTGGTCCAAGAAAGTGCCCTTAGTGATGTCTCCTACAAGGTTATATGTTAAAGCCGTTCGGATATATTCATCAAAGATTTCTTGCTGATTTCAAGTGTTGTTTAAATCATGAAAATGCCCTATATTCTCTTTCTAAGAATATGGCAAAGGCATCCATTAAAGTATGAAAACACTTCGTTGTCCATTTAGCAAGTATCAAATACATCATAAAATTGAATGAATCGGGCATATTTTTCGGGCGATCCTAGTGTGGATGTAAGTGCTCCATGGAGTGGAAAAAGTTGTTTTGTCTTGACCCTCATGGTGTATAAGATTTTGGTTATAGTCATTGAATCTATCTAGAAACTATCTAGGGAATGCATGACTACTTGCATAAGTTGCTTGATGATGGGTTGTGGAAAGCCATCTTGCAGAGTAGATATAAATACAGGAAATCAACAGATAGCCTTATGTTTTATTTATTCTTTTTGGGCATTAAAACCATGGAAGATGCCCATCTATCATGTTTTATGGGAATAATAACACTAGCTTCTTCCGATTCAGCCAATTTGATTTTGACCACCTCAACATGCTTCAGATTGAGCCTCCTATGGTGTACTTCACATAACTAAGACTCCCTCCACCAATGGTATCATGTGGAGTCCAATTTCTTTTAGAGTTCTTGGAAATCCTTAAAGGACATGCAAATGCTAACTATATGAAAGTGATATTACCTTCTAGAGCATATGGGGATAGTCCCATAGCCAAGTTGCTAAGTGGACTATCTAAGGGTTTTGATCATCTCATAGGTTGACTTCATTCACCAATCGATCTTCTTTAAAATGCTGAGAGAAGTCATCAACGATACATGTTGGGCCAACACTTCACTAGTAGACAAAGCTAGTAATGAGCTTGATTTACCTTTGCCCTTCTCACTAGCTAAGGAAGCTTGATCTACAATATACATAATTGACCCGATTTAGCTAGATTGATCTTCCTATAGGAAACAAAGGATAAAACCTCAAAAGTTAAGGCATTTGAATTTCCTTTCATCATCAAGCAAAGGGTAGAAGCAGAATGCTAATAAGAATATGCAAGAACATTAAGAACATTCTATATAAGTGAATCATTGGGCAAGATTTTATTTTCAAAAATCAACTCCTCTTTGAGTATCCTAAGCATTTCTCATTTTTTTTTTCATGATCGAATGTGAGGGATAATGGCATGCTCGATAGGCAAAGCTATCAATGCATGTGCCTCTATATATCTCCCATCTCAACAAAGCTTCTCTATAGTAGGTGCAATAGGAATTGTAGTACAACCAAGAATTTGAAAATCATAATCTTGAACACCACCTACATCACCTTCTGTCATAGTATTTGTAGGTGAAGGACATTCTACACAACATCTTGCACAACATTCTACACGCCTTTTGCCACAAATATAGACACATCTTGTATGCCCACAATAGGTATATATAGAATCGTCCAACTTATTTTCAATAACTAACATACGAGATACATCATTGCTTTCAACCATGGCTAGTGGCTTGTGTTGATATATTTAGGTAGTGACGTGTGTGAACATACTAGGACTGTCGGGGCACTTCTTTCCCTCTTTAGGAGGTTTTTTCCCCCGACTTGTATATACGCCTATAGCCCTAACGAGTTACTTATCTTTGTACATTCTAGTGGTAATACATTCAGTATTGTGTGTTGTGATCCAAGCTTCTCCGTCTTCCTTGTGCTGTTCGCGTGCTTCCACATACGTCTAACTCCAACAATTGGTATCAGGGTAGGTCATCACTTCATCTATGGTGTCGTCGACACCCCTCCAGTCATAGTCTCAGAATCGCACGAAATTTGATGAGCATACTGAGGGTGATTAGGAGCTGTATGATGTCGAAATTGTGATCTGAGCTCGTTTTGGCCTTCGAACGCACTATCATAGTGCTTGTGCAGGCTATTTCATCTTTCTGTGCCAAAGATATGTACAAGTTTTGGTTCACCAATATAAGCATCTCGAAGTTTGCTATTGGTTTAGTAGAACTCGACAGGGTAGTTCTATTCAACTTTTTCAAATACAGTCACTTTTGCATCAGGGTATTTTAGGTAGTGGCCATGGCTGCAAGCAGTGATGTATTTTGTATGTTGGTTGTTGAGGATAAGTTGGATGGTACAAATTACCCATTGTGGGCTTATATGATGCGTCATGTATTGGTTGCAAAAAGACTATGGCATATCTCTATTTGTGCCAGGGATCAAGAAGAATTTGTTATCAGTTTTAGCTTTAGCCAAGATTGGCTTGGTTGTAAAAGTTGTTGATGATAGATGTAGAGTTCAGATCTGTCAAATGGTGACGTAATAATTTCTTCTGGCATTTTATGTCATGGGTTGTATAAGCTCATAGACTATGAAAAATCTGTGAATGATTCAACATGTGCAGTACATGATTCTCAGGCTATGTCAGATGCAAAGCTTTGGCATGCATACTTTGGTCATCTAAATTTCCTAGTTTGCTATGCCTGCAAAAATTTGAAATGATGTCTTCTTTGCCCAAACTTGAGGCACTCAGTAAACATGTTTGTGAAGGCTGTATTTTGGGCCAAATGCAGCATTCATCCTTCCCAAAAGGTGGTTCAGTTCGAGCTACTAAGAAATTGTAGCTTGTACATAGTGATGTTTGTGGTCCTATGAAGACACCTTCTTTTGGAACTATCTTTGCGTTGTGAATTTCATTGATGATTTTTCCAGGCATGCATGGGTATATCCATTGAAAGCAAAGTCCGAAGTGTTTATGTGCTTCAAACAGTTTTTGGTTTTGGCTGAAAATCTATCAGCATGTAAAATGGGCATCTTGTGTTCTGATCGGGGGGAGGGGGGAATATATATCTTCTGACTTTAATGCATTTCTGGCTGAACCTGGGATAAAACATCATTGTATAGTGCCGTATACACCTCAACAGAATGGAGTTGCTGAATGGAAGAATAGGTCACTCATGGAGATGGCGAGCTGTATGGTCAAGAATCAAGTTTGACCACATCGTTTCTTGCTTGAGGCTATTATGTGTGCACAAAACTTAACAGGTGTTCCACTAAAGCACTGCAGTCTGTCACTCCATATGAGGCTTGGCATGGTCGCAAGCCATCTGTTGCTCATCTGCGTATTTTTGGTTGTCTCACATATGCATTAGTGCCTAAACAACATCACAAAAAATTGGATGATAAAGCAATAAAATGTATTTTTGTTGGGTACAGTTCTGAAAGCAAAGGCTTTAGTCTGTATCGTCCACAGACTAAATGCATTTTGGTTAGCAATGATGTTATTTTTGTGGAAGATGCTATTCAGCCTTTACTTTCATGTATGAAGGAGATATATGTTAGCTCCAAAGACATGTATGATACTTTGCTGTCTCTTTTTACAGGTGGACAGTCTAGTGCTGGCCCTAATGAGGCAACTTCTTAGCCTTTAGAGGTTTCATCTCATGATGCAGATCATTCCATTTCTGATGCAGATTTGCATGATGCACTTGTTGATGAGACAACTGATATACAGGAGGCAAAAACTATGCCAAAATGGCTAGTGCAGACTTTGTGTGATAGCAAATTAGATGCACCTCTGCAAACCATACTCATTTAGGCTCTCATAGTGCCTCTTTTGCATCAGATTGGATTTTGAACATTGGATGGCTGCAATGCAATCTGAATATGATACTATCATGAAAAATGGTACCTGGTCTTTATGTGATTTGCCTCCTGGCAAGAAGGCCATTGACACTAAGTGGGTATACAAGGTGAAGCGTGAACCTGATGGAACGGTTGACAGGTATAAGGCTAGGCTTGTTGCAAAGGTTTATGTGTAGGAAAGAGGCATTGATTTTGATGAGACCTTTGCACCTACATGCCAAATGACTACTCTTCATAGCATCTGTGCACTTGCAGCTCATCATGGTTGGAATGTACATCAGTTGGACATTAAAACTACATTTCTGAATGATGACTTGCATGAAGAAGTGTATGTTTTTCAGTCCCGTGGCTTTGTGTAGAAAGGGCATGAAAACCAGGTGTGTAGATTAAAGAAGGCATTATATGGTTTAAAGCAAGCACCACGTACTTGGTATGAAAAGATACATGCCTATCTGATTGCACATGGTTTTGAGAAGAGTCCAACTAAAAGCACCTTATATGTTAAGCGTGCTAATGATTTTCTTCTGATCATTGTTGTGTATGGTGCTGACATGCTGTTCATTGGTCCTCATGACAAGCATACTACTGATTTTAAGGCTGATTTGCATGCCTTATTTGAGATGTCTGATTTGGGTCATTTGCATCATTATTTGGGCATTCAATCTATGCAAGTTGATGGTGGAATGGCTTTGTGTCAAACAAAATATATTGACACATTATTGTAGTGTTTTGGCCTTGAAGACTGTAAACCTATTGCCACTCCTATGGAGACAGGTTTACGATTGAGTCTTCATGATGCTGGAGATGCATTTGATGTTGTTCTCTATCAGCAGGCTGTTGAATGCTTGATTTACTTATGCGTTACTCAGCCAGATATTCAGTTTGTTGTCTCATAGATGAGCATGTTTATCTTGCCTAGGTGTGAAGCATTGGAAGGTGGTTAAGTGCATCTTTCGCTACTTGAGTGGTACTCGGCTACTTGGATTGTTTTATCCCAAGGGGGAATCACTATCGCCAGATTTAGATGCTTTTTTTGATTTTGACTAGGCTCATTGCTATGACACTTGTGTGCTCGTGAGTGGTTTTTGCTTCATGATTGGAAGCTCATGCATATCTTGGTTGAGAAAGAAGTAGCATATTGTGGCCACTTGTAGTTGTGAGGCTGAGTATAGCTTCACAGCGACTGTTGAGTGTGTGTGGCTCAGATGCCTTATGGCTGATTTGGGTGTTGGTCCGTCTTCTGCCACCACCATCGTCACTGACAGCCAGAGCGGATTGGTAGTTGCGAGGAACCCTCTCTTCCATGCTTGCAGTAAGCACATTGAGGTGCATTATCATTATGTCAGGGAGAGGTTCTCTGCTCGAGAGATCAGCTTGGCATATGTGCCCACACAGGAGAACATTGGAGACCTTTTCACAAAGGCACTTCCCTTTGTGGATTGATTCCACATAGCTTGGCACTTCCTTATACATGAGTGTCGACTCCTTGTTCACCGCATCAATCCCATGGGGGATTTGTTGATATATTTAGGTAGTGATGTGTGTGAATACACTAGGACTGTCGGAGCACTTTTTTTCCTCTTTAGGAGGTTTTTTTCCCCGGCTTGTATATATGCCTATAGCCCTAACAGGTTACTTATCTTTGTATATTCTAGTGGTAATACATTTAGTATTGTGTGTTGTGTTCCAAGCTTCTCCTTCTTCCTTGTGCTGTTCGCATGCTTCCATAGACGTCTAACTCCAACAACTTGTATCTTGATGGCTAGTAACTCTACCTTGATGTAGAAAAAATGATTGTTTCTAAAAAAGATTTAATAGATATACCTAATCAAGCTCTACTAAACATGTAGCAACATTTAAGGTACTTGTGCTAGAAAATAGAAAACTGTATATATGTTTGGTACAAAAGGACAAAATTGTCTTCATAGTTGCTTTGATAGTGCTTTAGACACCAAATGAACTCAAATCAATTTTTCAATTCTTGCTCTTTTGAATTGCTAATGAGCTCAAGTATGATCACCAGCTTTTTTGTATTTATCAGACATTCATTGAAAAGGTGTCGATGATTGTTGGAGTAAGACGTTTACGGAAGCAGCGAACAACACAAGGAAGAAGAAGAAGCTTGGAGCACAACACACAAGACTGAATGTATTACTAGAGAATGTACAAAGATAAGTAGCCCATTAGGGCAATATGCATATATACAAGTCGGGGGAAAAAAACCTCCTAAAGAGGGAAAAAAATGCCCTGGCGGTCCTAGAGTGTTCACACACATCACTACCTAAATATATCAACAAATCCCCCCTAGGAGTGATGCGGTGAACAAGGAGCTGGCACTCATGTATAAGGAAGTGCCAAGCTATGTGGAAATCACTCCACGAAAGGAAGTAAACCCAAAGCTTTGCGGAAAGCTTCAAACTTCTCCCTAGGCAGAGCCTTCGTGAAAAGGTCTGCAATGTTCTCCTACGTGGGCACATATGCCAAGCTGATCTCCCTAGCAGAGAACCTCTCCCTGACATAATGATAATGCACCTCAACGTGCTTAGTGCGAGCATGGAACACAGGGTTCCTCGCAACTGCCAATGCGCTCTGACTGTCAGTGAAGATGGTGGTGGTAGAGGACTAACCAACACCCAAATCAGCCATAAGGCGTCTGAGCCACACACATTCAATAGTAGCTATGAAAGCTGCCCTATACTCAGCCTCACAACTGGAAGTGGCCACAATAGGCTGCTTCTTGCTCAACCAAGATATACCTGAGCTACCAAGCATGAAGCAAAAGCCACTAGTGGACACACGAGTGTCTTAGCAACCAGCCCAGTCGGAGTCAGAAAAAGCATGCAAATCTGGCGGTAGTGATCCCCCCTTGGGATAAAACAATCCAAGTAGCTGAGTACCACTCAAATAGGGAAAGATGCACTTAACTGCCTGCCAATGCTTGACTCCTGGGCAATGCATAAACCTGCTCATACGTGAGACAACAAACTGAATATCTGGCCGAGTAATGCATAAGTAAATCAAGCATCCAATAGCCTGCTAATAGAGAACAACATCAAATGCATCTCCAGCATCATGAAGACTCAAACGTAAACCTGTCTCCATAGGAATGGCAATAGGCTTACAGTCTTCAAGGCCAAAACGCTGCAATAATGTGTCAATATATTTAGTTTGACACAAAGCCATTCCACCATCAACTTGCATAAACTGAATGCCCTAATAGTGATGCAAATGCCCCAAATCAGACATCTCAAATGAGGCATGCAAATCAGCCTTAAAATCAGCAATATGCTTCTCAATAGGACCAGTGACCATTAGGACCAGTGACCATTAGGACCAGTGACCATCATGTCGTCAACATAGACAACAATGATAAGAAGCACATCATTAGCACGCTTAACATATAAGGTGCTTTCAGTTGGACTGTTCTCAAAACCATGTGCAATCAGATAGGCATGTATCTTCTCATACCAAGCACGTGGTGCTTGCTTTAAACCATATAATGCCTTCGTTAACATGCACACCTACTTTTCATGCCCTTTCTGCACAAAGCCACGGGGCTGAAAAACATACACTTCTTCATGTAAGTCACCATTCAGAAATGCAGTTTTAATGTCCAAATGATGTACATTCCAACCATGATGGGTTTCAAGTGCACAAATGCTCCAAACAGTATTCATACGGCATGTAGGTGCAAAGTTCTAATCAAAATCAATGCCTCTTTCCTGCGCCTTTGCAACAAGCCTAGCCTTATACCTCTCAACTGTACCATCAGGTTTACGCTTTAGCTTGTATACCCACTTAGTGCCAATGGCCTACTTGCCAGGAGGCAAGTCACATAAAGACCAAGTACCATTCTTCATTATTGCATCATATTCAGATTGCATAGCAGCCATCCATTTTTCTGAATTTTGTGCTTCATCAAACAAAACAGGCTCATTCTCATCACAGAGACTGGATGCAGCCATACATAGCAATCTGATGCAAAAGAGGCACTATGAGAGCCTGAACGAGTACGATATGACAAAGGTGCATCTAATTTGTTGTCACACAAAGTCTACACCAGCCATTTTGGCATAGTTTTTGCCTGTTCAATATCAGCTCTCTCATCAACTAGTGCATCATGTAATCTGCATAAGAAATGGAATGATCTGCATCATCACATGAAACCTGCAAAGGCTGAGAAGTTGCCTCATTGGAACCAGCACTAGACTGTCCACCTGTAAAAAGAGGCATCAAAGTATCATACATGTCTTTGGAGCTAACATATGTCTCCTTAGTACATGAAAGCAATGGCTGAATAGCATCTTCCACAAAAACAACATCACGGCTAACCAAAACGCGTTTAGTCTGTGGATGATACAGACGATAGCCTTTACTTTCAGAACTGTACCGAACAAAAATACATTTTACTGCCTTATCATCCAATTTTCTGCGATGTTGTTCAGGCACTAGTGCATATGCCAAACAACCAAAAACCCGCAGATGAGCAACAGATGGCTTGCGATCATGCCAAGCCTCATATGGAGTGATAGATTGCAGCGCTTTAGTGGGACACGTGTTAAGTACATATGCTGCACACATGACAACCTCAAGCCAGAAACTATGTGGTAAAGCCTGACTCTTGACCATACACCTCATCATCTCCATGAGTGACCTATTCTTCCGTTCAACAACTCCATTCTGTTGAGCTGTATACGACACTGTACACTGATGTTTTATCCCACGTTCAGCCAGAAATGCATTAAAATTAGAAGACATATATTCCCCCCCTCGATCAGAACGGAGGGTGCCCATTTTACATCCTCACAGATTTTCAGCCAAAACCAAAAACTGTTTGAAGCACAAAAACACTTCGGACTTTGCCTTCAATGGATATACCCATGCATGCTTGGAAAAATCATCAATGAAAGTCACGAAGTAAAGATAGTTTCCAAAAGGTGTCTGCATAGGACCACAGACATCACTATGTACAAGCTGCAATTTCTGCGTAGCCCAAACTGAACCATCTTTTGGAAAGGAGGAACGCTGCATTTTGCCCAAAATATAGCCTTCACATACATGTTTTGCTGGTGCCTCAAGCTTGGGCAAAGAGGACACCATTTCAGATTTTTGCAGGCGTAGCAAACTAGCAAAATTAAGATGACTAAAGCGTGCATGTCAAAGCTTTGCATCTGACATAGCCTGAGAATCATTTACTGCACATGCCAAATCATTTACAGATCTTTCATAGTCTATGAGCTTATACAACCCACGACATAAAATGCCAGAAGCAATAATAACATCCCCATTTGACAGATCATGAACTGTACATCTCTCATCAACAAATTTCACAACCAAGCCAATCTTGGCTAATGCAGAAACTGATAACAAATTCTTCTTGATCCCTGGCATAAATAAAGCATTTGATAAGGTGAAAGAACTACCATCAACTGTAGTCAGAATGATCTTACCAACTTCCATAACAGGATAAGAGGAGTTGTTGGCACATGTAACAGTATTCCCTGCGAGGTAATATGTTTGGTTGCCCCACTATCAAAGTACCAAACATTTGAGTCCACTACAGACATGCACTGCTCATGAGAAGATGGGTCAAAACTACAAACAGTAGTAAACACCCATTCTTCTTCTTGAACAAGATTAGGAGACTCTATTTTTGGTGTAGAGGCTTCTGCAACAACCATTCGAGCCTCCTTTTTCTTTGCATATTATGCAGCCAGTTTTGGGCAGTTCTTTATGATATGATCATTCTCTTTACAGTACTTGCAAAATAATTTCTGCTTTTCTGATTTGTTCTCATCTTTATCCTGGTTCTTTGAATGTGCAGCATTTGCAGATTTCTGCTTACTAGTAGAAGAGCTCCATTTTCCTTTGCCCTTCTGACTAGCAGGAAAGCTTGATCTGCAACACGCATAATGGACCTATTGTGCCTGGACTGATCTTCCTGTAACAGAACAGAGACTAACTCCTCAAATGAAAAGGCATTTGGATTGCCTTTCATCATCAATCAAAGAGTAGAAGCAAAACTCTGATATGAGTCAGGAAGACCATTCAGAACGGTCTACACAAGTGAGCTATCTGGTATAACCTCATCAGCAGAAATCAACTGTTCCTTCAAGTCTTTGATCTTTGTTAGAAAACTATCCATAGAATCACCTTCATTCATGTGATCACTCTCCCATTGTTTTCAAAGGTAAGCAACACGAGCCTCATTCCTAGCCTGGTACAATGTGGTAAGTGTATCCCAAGCATCCTTTGCTGTTCTGCAAGAGCGAATGTGAGGAATAATAGCACGTTTGACAGACAAAGCTATCAGTGCATGTGCTTGAGCATCTCTGCCATCCCAACAAATTTGCTCTACAGTAGGTGCAACAGAAACAGTAGCACGAATAGGAATTTGCAGAATATCATCTTCGACACCATCTCCATCAGCTTCAGCACCTGTATTTGCAATACCTGTAGTCGTAGGTGTAACAGGACATCTTTCAAAACCCTGCACAATGTTCCACAATCCTTTTGCAACCAATACATGTTGCATCATATAAGCCCATAATGGGTAGTTGGTACCATCCAACTTATCCTCAACAGCCAACATA
Source organism: Ceratopteris richardii (assembly GCA_020310875.1). NCBI lineage: Eukaryota > Viridiplantae > Streptophyta > Polypodiopsida > Polypodiales > Pteridaceae > Ceratopteris > Ceratopteris richardii. The sequence continues at coordinate 90,396,057 of CM035432.1, forward strand.
CGGAATACATCACTGCTTTCAACCATGGCCGGTGACTATTGATGCAGAAAATTGACTGTATCTCAAAATGTTGAATGGAACTGCCCAGATGAGTTCTGCTAAACCTGTAGCAGACTTTGACACGCTTATACTGGCGAATCGAAATAGGTATATACCTTTGGCACAAAAAGACAAAATAGCCTGCACAAGCACTGCGATAGTGCGTTCGAAGGCCGAAACGAGCTCAGATTGCAGTTTCGGCACCACATAGCGAAGCTGTTTCGATCTCTAAAACACCCTGAGTATGCTCACCAAATTTCGTGAGAATCTGAGACTGCAACCAGAGGAGTGTCGACGACACCCTAGATGAAGCAGCGACCTGCTCTGATACCAATTGTTGGAGTTAGACGTCTGCGGAAGCACGCGAACAACACAAGGAAGAAGAAGAAGCTTGGAGCACGACACACAAGACTAAATGTATCACTAGAGAATGTACAAAGATAAGTAGCCCATTAGGGCAATAGGCGTATATACAAGCCCGGGAAAAAAACCTCCTAAACAGGGAAAAAAATGCCCCGGCGGTCCTAGAGTGTTCACACACATCATTACCTAATTATATCAACAATGATGCCTTGTAGAAGGCTGAGATCTGCTCTGATACCAAATGTTGGAGTTTTAGGATAAGGGAAGCATGCACAAAAACAACATGAGGAAGAAGAAGAAGAAGAAGAAGAAGAAGCTTGGAGCACAACAATGAGTGTATTACTAAGTGAATGTACAAAAGATAAGTAACCCATTAGGGTTATCGACATATATACAAACCAGGAAAAAATATTCCTAATGAGCATAAAAAGTGTCATAGGTTCCTAAGTTTGTTCACACATATCTCTACTGAAATATAATAGCACTTTAAATCCACTATTTTTGTGGATCTATATTCTTTAATTTTGAGCAATAAAAATAGTGGCTATCTTCTCTAAAGCTATTTTTAATGATCATTTTTTTAGGAACTCATTTTTGTTCTCACTTTACTCTTGTATATTCATGCTTATGTATACTTCTTACTGGCATCCATTTTAAATTTGGGAAAAGATAACATAATTTCTTGAGACATTTTGTGTATGACACTACTATCCATGTAGAAGCTCCATCCAAGTGCCATTTTTCTCTACACTTTGGTAGAAATATCTGGCATGAAGTGCATTCATCTCTTGTAACCAAGCAATAAAACAAGATTTTTGTGCATCTGCATAGGATGGCTATTGTAAGCCACCCTTGAACGTGTCTCATTGTCTCTACTTGTTTTGATGCAAGGTCTACTCCAAGTCCCTCTCCCCCTCCCTCTCCCTCGCCTTTTGTGCAAGTGCATCATCATTGACTTCAAAGTTTGATAGATTATTAGGTGCAATATTTCACTTGGTGGTTTATCAATAAACACTTAGGCAAAGTTGGGCATGTTTTCAAACAACATTTTTGTGATCTATCTAGTGTGAGAAGTGTTTTCTCAAGACTTGAAGTACATTGGTTTCAATCATTCACCATGTCCAAGGTGTTTATTGCTTCATAATCGATGTCTACATCATTTTTTATGCCATCGTCCAAACCTATGATCATTCCCAAGGATGAGCATTTAGATGGAAAGAACTATAACTGGTGGAAAGACATTATTAGGTCTTATTTATACACCAATATGCGCTATGAGGTTGTAGAAGGAATACAACCTCAACTCGACAAGAATAGTAACCTTGATGCTTGGAATGTTTGGAGCATCAAGGATAGATAAGCCTTAGGTCAACTCCTTTTAGCTTGTCAGGAATTTACAAAAGATTATATTACTTCTTGCATGACTTCCCATGAGGCATGGGACATTCTTTCCAATCTTTATGAGGACAAGATGCCCTCTTGGATTCATGCGTCAGAGGCTGAATTTCACAATTTATAAGAGGGTCTCACTTCACTCCACCCATGTTCATTCACTCAAGCTCTTGGAAAGGTGCCTAGTCTCTCCTCATCGAGTCTCCATGCTCATAGAACAATGTAAGTTTCTCATTTCATTTCATAATCTATTTTATTTTCTTTCATCATCATCATGGAGTCAAGTTGGTCTACAAAGTCAAATACAAATTATATGGATCCTTGGATAAGTATAAAAGTCACTCGATAGCAAAAGGATACAAACAAAAGCAAGGATTAGACTATGATGAAACCTTTGCTCCAACAACATAATTCACTACTATTTGCATAGTACTTGCATTAGGTACTCACTTCAAGTGGCCATTGTATCAATTGGACATAAAGAGTGCTTTCCTGAATGGTGATCTCAAAGAAGAATTATATGTCAAGCAACCTAAATGGTTCAAAGTAAAAGGGAGGGAGGATAGTATACTTACTTCACAAAGCACTCTATGGACTTAAGAAAGACCAAGTGCATGGTGTGATAAGATAGAATCTTTCTTTGAGTCTCATGAATTTCACCAAAGTTCTACACATTGTATGCAATCATCCACATATATTTCGATGATCTAATCTTCATCGAATTTGTTTTTGGTCGCATACAACTTCTGATGACCCAACTTCATCAAGAGTACTCCATGATGGACCTTGGCCTGCTAGACTAATTTCTAGGCATGGATGTTTGGAAGCTTGATACATGTATATATATTTGAGAAAGAACATAATGCTTTGGTTTGATTTCCATGTATAATATGGATGCGTTTTGTTAGAACAAACAAGCTATCACCATGCTTAACCAAGTTCATTTTTTGGAATGAACTTTAGTCTTATGACTAAACATAAGGCTTCATACAAATACTTTTGTATTATCACATGATCATATTTTTTTAACCCTTATTTGAGGATGTAATTAGAATTCTTAAGCCACAAGTCAAGTGGTTGGAATCTCCTACCAAAACTTCAATCAAATTGAATTCGATTCCTCATTTCCTACAATGTAGGAAAATGAAACATGCCACAACAAACTTAATCTCGTGAGAAGTTTGAATCAATTTTGGCTGTTATGAGTCATAGAATACCACGAGGAGACTTAATGAAGTGTATATAATCTCTCCATGTACTTTTACTATAAGAGATAAGTGAACACAATGAGATTTGATCTACATGTTTCTCACTGCTCCTTTCTCTATGTCATCTTCTCCAAAGTTAGTAGACTTATAGAGCTTGTTTCTCCCTACTCGAAAGTCCAGTACTCTTGATTAAGGATTCGTTGGAAAGATATTAGCTTTTGCACTATTCAAAATCTTGTATCATTTGGATTCTTCTATTGTGTGCTAGAGTTAAATCATTGTCTTGGGGTTTGTTACTACTCCTCCTTGAAAAGTCGGGTGATCCCCTGTAGATGTTAAGCTCATAATGAGAGCATGTCTTGCCTATAAATCAAACTCTCGTGCAAAATAGCAGCCTTAAACTATTAGACAACATCCTTTGGGAGAAATTTGATCAATTATAACTAGGATGAGAGCACTGAGCATTTCAAGTTGGACTTTCCATCCATCCATAAATAGAAAATTCTTCAAAGAACACTGAGTCACAACAAAGGAGAACAAAGACATGTTCTCTTTTCCTTTTTACCTAAAGACCATTATATCAAGCAATAAAGTGAGCATTTTACAATATCTAGAAAGCATCACTTGTTCTTGCTTGTAAATATTGTCACTAGAACCTTGATCTCATATCCCAAGTAGTCAAGATAGATATAATAAAATAAAAAATCGGAACATTTTAACAAGGCAATTAAGATCATCCCCTTTGTATGGTTAAGATCCTCATTGAATGCATGGCCATATTCACAGAATATGAAATACATTTCACAAAAGCATTCCCAAGAGAAGATAATAATCAACAAAATTATACTAAGAAACATTCACACATGATCAGAGAAATGCTCAAGATAAATCAAGTTGAACACAAAGTGGAAGCAGAACTCAACATTATATTTATATTAAAATGATATTTTACATTTCCTGTGTAAGTACAAGAGTAATATGAATCTACAATAGAAGCTGATCATAGCTTTCCTCAGGCTCAAGGATATTGGGATCCTCTGGAACATTAGAACACATATCCTGCCTCTCTTGCTCCAAGATTGGCTCTTCAAGGTCAGCCATGTCCCCCGGTTCATCTGCAAGTGGGGGAACAGGCTTCCTTGAAGCCGGTTGGAGTCTCTCCGTGTCTGCAATGTGCTTCCTTCCAACCTCTTTGTCTTCATCTGGGCATTCATTCAGCCCATTGATTCTCATTCTAATAAAGCTCACTTGAGCATCATCCTTCTCCACAGCTATGCAGTGCCTGAACATCTTTAAGGAGCAAGCCAGAGTCGTTCCTGAAACAGCAGAAAACCACTTAGAGGCGTCAATCAACCATGACTAATGAAAATTGTGAAAATTGAAATTACCTGTGCCCGAAAAAAGGTCTAGGACCCAGTCATCATCATTGGAGAATAGCTGAAGCAATCTCATTATGAGTTTTTGTGGCTTCTGATAGGGGTTAACCAATGTCATGTCCCCAGCTACATGACCAAGTTTCTTGGTAACGGCTGGGAACATGAGCACATTTGAGATCCCATTCTCATTGCAATGCTCCTTGACTCTCCTTTTGCTTAATTCATCATAATAGCCGACTGTAATGCATTCAGTGGAGCTCACAAACCTATGCAAAGGAGTGTGATTTACGTTTGTCTTCACCCTGCAAACAAGAACTATGAGTCACAGAGAGCATCATTAAAGCCACGGAGATAGAAAGAAGATTACTTACCACGTGAGGCACTCCACAGCATGACATCTTGCCTTCAGAGCAGTTGAAACAGAGAAGGACTGGTCTCTGCTATGGAAAATTACTATCCTCCAAAGAGGAGACATAGTCAACTCTGCAAAATCAGTGACCATCTTCTGAATCTGATGGTGTTTGAAGGGTTCATCATCATTAACTGATCCCAACATCCTAAATCCATAGGGTTTGTCCGCTATGAGAAGGGAGAAATGTTTTCTAGGCACAACAGAACAAATATTATTTACATCACTACAGAATACATTGTAATATACAAGCCTAAGGGGGTCTAGGGGATTGGAGAAACATTTCAGATCAGGTTCATCATCAAAATCCATCTCCTTGGCTTTCAGCCTAGATTTCTCATGCCTTGCTCTTTGAATGTGAGCCAAGAATGCAGGGGGGCAATCATCTAGTAGCTCCGCAGACTTACTTTTCTTTGGTTTCTGCAGAAAAAAGTGGAAAGACAACTAAACGAGCTCTTCAATACAGCAAACATAACATAAGGAAGCGATGCATGGCATCGATTTCATGTGGGGGTAGATGCCAGGCATCGACTTTCTACTGAAAGTCGATGCCTGGCATCGACTTTGGGACATAAGTCGATGCCTGGCATCGACCTATGCCACGAGGTCGATGCCAGGCATCAACTTATGCTGCAGGTCGATGCCGGGCATCGACTTATGCCCCCAAGTCGATGCCAGGCATCGACTTTTGGCTGCAGGTCGATGCCAGGCATCGACTTTAGCCGTAAGTCGATGCCAGGCATCGAATTCGTACTAAAAGCCTGGCATTAAATTGGTTTGGTGAATCAAGGCATCTAACCTAATGGCAAACCAGGCACAACCTCAGAAAGAGAACCTACCCAATCACGGAAAAGGATGAAATATTCAGATAAAGCTTTGTAGGATGATGTGGTTGGATAGTCTGCTTGGACCTCTGTCCAAGAAAAGCAACCCAGCCTCTTCATCATGACCTCCTGAATCTTCATGTAAACTTTATGACTACAGTCACAGAAATTAAAAAGAGACTAGGTTAGACCAGAAACATGGGAGGAGGGAAAAAGGATCTAAGAATAACATACATACTTATTGAGCTCAGTCACCATCTCCTCCAGGCTTAAGTCCTTGGAGATTACCCTTGACAAAGTTGATATGATCAATGTATCATCCTTGATTCCTTGAAGGGCCCTCCATGGTGTCAGCTTCATGTCCTCAGGAGCCTCTTCAATTGAGAGGTCAGCTTTCCTTCCCTTTCCCTTCAGATCAACCTGTGGGTCTGGCCTCGACTTTCGTTGCTTCTGGCCCTTGACCTCCTTGTTCTCCCACATTGTGAAAAATCTATCCTCTAGATCCCAGATCTCACCTGATCTGAATGCCAGTTGAAACCATGGATCATATTTCCTCAAGGCATCAGACTTTCTATTCTCATCCAGTGCAATTCCAACCTCAATAAGGCATTGCTTTCGTAGATTGGGATCTATTCTTCTAGCTTCCTTAACAATACAATCTTCATATTCATGGTGGAAGAACCGAATTCTCTCTATGGAGGATATTTTTTGCCTGTAGTCATTGTCATTGTTGTGATCCCAAGCAAGAAGCTTGGCTTCCTCAGTTGTAAGACCAGCATATATCTTACACTCTGCATACCTAAAGAAAAATGTGGTAGGGTGCTCCTTCACTAGCTGTCTACGGGCCTCTGCAGAGTGTGAACCTCCAATCACATAATAAGTATACTCCTCAAATAAACCCTCATTGAACTCGTCCACAGAGCAGCACTCATTCGGATCCACCATGACAAGGAATGGCACAACACTAGCATGAGGATTTATTTTCATTTCTTCTTAAGATTCTGCACATGCAAATTGTGTGGCTCCCTGATCTCAAGGGGCCTCCTCCCTGTGACTGGATCTATTGGTGGCCTGTGGATGATATTGATTGGCAGGTGGAACAACTGCCCCTTCTTCACAACTTTTCTTTTAGCTATGTCCTCCCTCATCTTGTTCTGCTCAATACCAAGAACACCCGAGGCAAGCTCTCCACCAGGTGCAACAATTATATCCTCAGAGCTAGAGCTTGAGTCAGAAGACTCCTCTTCTGAAATTCTCTTCTTTTTCTTTTGAAGCTTTTTCTGCACGCTCTGCTTACCCCTTGCCTTTACAGGGGTTGTCATCTTCTGTTGTGTTGGCATGATGTTGCCCTGGATCCATGGCATCAAGTCCTTGATAAGATTGACTGAGTCCCTGCATATCTCAGCTAGACGATCTGGAACACAACACTCTGGGCACAAGAAATCCATCTTGCATATAACATTTCTCAAACCTTTCGATGTCTCTACCAAGAAAAGGAGGTTGTCAGAATCCTCATCTTCATAATCCAGTTTGTACACAAGGCCATACTGAAAACCTTGTGTTGTCGTGATCTTTCCTCTCCCATATGCCCCTGCGAACACAAGAAGGACTGCATTCTTCTCTTCAACATACTGAAGGCACCACTCCAGATTTGTCATGTGCCGCAGTGGACGGTCTGTCCTTAAGACCTCAGCGTCCCTCGACCTATCCTTCATAGTTGTATCATCCTCAAGAATTTTGATGCTACTCTGTCCACCTGAGGATATTCCTAGCGGGTTGTTGGCCTTCTCAGAGGATAAGGATACAATAAGTTTCTTTGGTTTCGCTTGGTGACCAATGCCTTTGTCACGTTGCTGATCACCAGAGCCCATGGTGACTCTCAGTTTCTTGAAGGGCCTCTCACTCTTGGACTCCGCATCCTTGAAGGCGCTTGGAATAATCAGCTCATACGTAAATGTGGTTTTCAAAGGCCCAAGTCGATGCCAGGCATCGACTTTTAGGTTCAAGTCGATGCCAGGCATCAACTTTTAAGTGCAAGTCGATGCCAGGCATCGACTTTGTGTGCAAGTCGATGCCGGGCATCGACTTGCACTTAAAAGTCGGTGCCTGGCATCGACTTGAACCTAAAAGTCGATGCCTAGCATCGACTTCCACCCAAAAGTCGATGCCTGGCATCGACTTTGCACCCTAAAGTCGATGCCTGGCATCGACTTTAAGGCAAACTTCGATGCCAGGCAAGTCGATGCCTTGCATCGACTTGAGGCTGCAAGTCGATGCCAGGCATCGACTTGAAGCCTCAAGTCGATGCCTGGCATCGATTTGCACCTGCAAGTCGATGCCTGGCATCGACTTGCACACAAAGTCGATGCCTGGCATCGACTTTCAGGTGCAAGTCGATGCCTGGCATCGACTTGCAGCCTCAAGTCGATGCCTGGCATCGACTTACACCTAAAAGTCGATGCCAGGCATCGAGCTGTACCCTCATTGGATCTGTATTTTTAGAGCTAAGAAAAATAAAAACCTAGAAAGCAGACTCTTTACACAAACATACAAAGGGAATCTTTTAGGAATCTTTTTTTATGGTATGATTTTGTCTACCTCTTGGTACTCTTGCCAACATTCTTCTTCTCCATCATAGTTGCCTTGCTTGTATGCTGAGCTCTGTGCTCCATAGCTGTCTGTGCTCTGTTGCTCTCTGTTGCTCGTGGATTTTGAAAATGAGAATGATCTCCTCCTCTGCTATTTATAGGCAATTGGGTAACTTGAACCAGAGACTAACTGGATCTAACTGAATGAGTCCAGTTGCTAACTATATCTGTCAACCAATCTAACCAGGGAATACCACTCACACAAATAGGCTGTTTCAGAGCCACTTTAATGAAATATTCCTAGAACATTGCAACTATTTATATACATTTGCATGGAAATTACACTTCAATGGCAAGAGTATGGTATGTACATGAGGATGTCTAATCTCATGTAGAAATTTTTTCTTAGAATCTCTTGCTTGGGAGAAAATCAAGTCTAAGTTGTGTTGAATATGGGAGATTAATGACATCTTTATAGTGTTATCCTCTTCACTTTAGTTCATATTCACATTTATCTTGTAACACATTGTTGAAATGGAAAATCAATGTATGAATAAACATTCAAGTAAAGAACCTTGCAACTATTTATGTACATTTGCATGGAAATTACACTTCAAGTCTAAGTTGTGTTGAATATGGGAGATTAATGACATCTTTATAGTGTTATCCTCCTCACTTTAGTTCATATTCACATTTATCTTGTAACACATTGCTGAAATGGAAAATCAATGTATGAATAAACATTCCAAGTACCTCTTTTACACATAATTCTTTTTTAATATACTTTCATCTACCTCTTTGAGATCTAACCAAGACTACAATGAAACCTAATCCTTGAAATCTTATTTAGTACCAAAGGTAAAATTTCTTCTTGTATAGTCTTCAATGGCACTACTACAAACAATTTTAATATATAATCCAGTTGGAACTCAACTTGGATATATTTTGATTCACTCACAATGCTAAGACTCAATGACTCATATCTAGTTAGAAATCAATTGTGTTTCTCATTTCAAAAGTGAATCAAATCTTTGGTTCCCTTATTAGTGTATATTTGAGTAATTAAGTTATTTGATGTAATTTGATGTTTAATGTTATTTAATGTACTTTAATAAACTTTTGATTTCATATCTTCTTGATGTGACATTTGATGTGACATCTTCACTTGATCTCGGATTTCTACTTATTTAAAAAGGTAATTCATCTTCAGTCTTCTGTGAACTCAGTGAAGATGAGCTCAATCTTTTCAGTGGATGCTTGGGCATCAGCTTCTTCTGCTCATATTGATACAGTTTCGGATTCATTGTTCTCAGTTGATCCTTTCCACAGAAGTGATGATCCCTATGATTTAGGACGTGCTGATGGTTCCATGTTTTCTGTTGAGTCATTTAAGTTATCCAATTCACAGTGCAATGCTGCTCAACCAAATGCACCTCTTGATCTCCCATCTGATCCAACCATTGATCTCCCTTCTGACTCAAGTGCATGTGGAGCAACGAAAAAGCAAAGCAAGCTCAATCTACAATTTAAAAGAAGGCCTCGTGAAGTAAGTCAAAAAAGATTTAAATTTCTTACTTCAGATAGACAGATTGCATTGGATATTGTGAAGCATTGTTGTGGTTTGAAATGTTTGTACAATTTAGGAATGAAGAAACTAAAGCACCTAAGAGAAAAATTCCTTCATTTAGATAGTGAAAGGCAGGATATATACCTTGTTTCTCGCATGCAAATGATTGAGGATAACACGTGTTGGTTTTGAATATTTCTTTAGTCAAGGGATGCGATGTTGTAGGGCTGCATTTAAAATTGCAATGGGTGTGGGAAATTTTAGAATACATAGGGTTCAACAAGGGCTTTTGAATGGGGATCTCATTTTGGATACGTTCCATGTTGGGACCAAAGGATATGTTGGATGTCATGCAATGAATTGGATGATGAACTATTTTAGCTTGCATTGTGAGGTTATGCCTACAACTGGAAGGTTGCACTTGTCAGATAACTTTACTCGTCGAGAGGTATTTCAAATATATAGAGAAGACATGGAAAATAGAAATGAGAAGTATGTGTTGTATCGTCACTTTACTCGATTATGGAAGGAAGAGTTTAACAATGTTTCTATTCCTCGTAAAGTTAGAATGGGTGAATGTTCAGTTTGCGCCACTTTGAAAAACATGGCAAAAGGAGCTACAACACCACAGGAAAAGAATAATTTTAAAAACCTTCTTAACAACCATCGTGAGAGTCAATCTTTAGAGAGAAAGAAAGCAATTCATCATCGAAGTAAAGCACTCAGAAATCTGGAGCGTTATATGTGTTTGTTGATCGATGGTATGGATAAAAAAAAAACTTGTTTACCACATTTTTATCGCATCCCTAAGGACATTGGAGATGAAGTCCTTGTGCAAATGCATTTGGTTGGTGCTTTGGTATACAATGGAACTGTAATGTCCAAGGTTTTCTTCACATATCCGAATGTGCATAATGATCCAAACCTTACAGTTACTGTCATTCATCGTGTTTTGCAATCATGGAAGGGTCTTTTGCCACCAACTCTATATTTGCAACTAGATAATACTGCAAGAGAGAATAAAAATTCTACAGTCTTTGGATATTTAAGCATGCTTATTGAAAAACAGGTATTTCAGAAGGTTAAGGTAAATTTCCTTTTGGTTGGCCACACTCATGATCACATTGATCAAATGTTCAGTACTTTCTCTAAGAAGTTGGCACGTAACAATGCTTTTACTCTTCCGACTTTATCTGAGCTGATTTTAGAAGCATATACTCCAAAACCAGAAGTTCAACACCTCACACAGATTTATGACTTTAAGCACTTTTGCTCAATGGGCCTTGATAACAGTGCTAAGGTTTTGGCTCCATTGCACAATATTAGTTTCAACCATGTATTCTTGATGAGGAGGGTTGATGAAATAACCCTTTTATTTGCAAAGCAGTATTTATCTTCTCTTGGGTGGGAGCCTAAAGAGGGATGCAGATTCTTATTGCAGGTGCCTAATTTGTCTACTGTAACAGTGTATGGTGCAGAACAATCACCATATGAAGATAAAAACAATACAGAAAGATGTGGAAATGTGGTTGATCAAAGTAAAAGCTGGATGCATGCACTCATTGAAAAGAAGAGACATATTGAGCGTGCAAAAAAATATGCTGGAGATCAAGATGTATCTTGGTGGGAGGACTTTTTCAATCATCAAGAAGAGATTATACAGTATACAATTGCAGGTCACTGGCCAGTTGATGTTCCATTCACATGGGATTTTTGTACACAAAGATCTGTGAATGTGGCCCAAGCATGTAATGTAGATGCACTTCAAAGTTTTATACATCCACCAGAAAGAAATATTTATGTAGGCCCAAGGATGACAAAACAAGCAGAAGCAAGATGGCAAGGAAATTTAATAGAGATAAATGTTGGAACACTTATTGCAGTTCTTGCTGATGGTGATGAGGCTACCAGACCATTTTGGATTGCAAAGGTTTTAGAGATAACTAAAGATATTGATCAGAGAAGAATAGAGGCTTTGATGGTGCATTGGTATTACACTAAAAGTAGTAATGCATTCACAGGTAAATATAACTTAGAAATAGTGTGTGATACTAAACGAACAGGTTCAAAAAAGAAAAAGAATATTCGAAGCACATCCACTCTTAAAATGGATGATGTAGATATTCTTGTTTATGATTTTCCTTGACAAAAACAGGTCACTTGAGGAAAGCAACCATCAACATGATAAAACAAAAGCTTCCAGATGTATGTGGTACACGAAATCATAGGCAAACAAGAAGAGTTGTGCATGATCCTGCAGAATTTGGTATGTACGTGGATGAAGACAGAGCTCTTGTGGATATAGAAGAAGAAGAAGAGAGCTCTCAATAGTATGAGACTGAATCAAGTGCATCAGATGATGAGGGTGTAGACATAGATCGACAAAGTTGTGAGATGCATTGAAGCTCTCAGACATTTTTAGTGCTTTTGTAAATGCCTCGAAGTAGTTTGGTTAATGAAACAATGTTTTGTAGCAATTTTGACTAACAATCAGATATCCACCCATTAAAAATATGTCTAAAATGTTATTTTTGTATAAGAACTATTCAGTTCTACATTCTTTATATAGATTTTAGACATGTCAATGTCCTATCATATAGATTTTGGACATGTCAATGTCTTATCATATACATTTTGGGACATGTCAATGCCTTATATAGTGAAATTTTGACTACATTTTGAGCTCTTTTTTATGAGAAAATGACAAAAAATGTCAAAAATCACATGTTTTCACCTCATTTTTGTAATATATGTATACTGGTATAAAGGAATCTCAAACATAAGCTGCCATTTGCTTGATTTTTGACGAGATTGTTCTCTTTTTACGACATAGTTCTCGTTTGTTATGACTCGCTGTTAAAGTTGCTTCATGAGTGAATAGTATGTTTTGCATCAAATTGTTTATAATGATGTTACAAAGGACAAAATGTGTTTTATTGCATTAAGATAAAGCTTCTAAGGTGAATGAAAGTCTCCAAGTGATAAAGGGCAGGTTTAATACTAAAAAGTTGAACCAAACTTCATTGCTCAAGGCATTAGATTGTTTCCATTCTCTTCCTTTCAAGTACTTTTAGTGGTATTAGAGCTATCTACTTCAAGATGATTGATGGATTTCCTTCCATGATTGAAAAGCTTCATAGGAAAAACTATGCTGCTTGGCAAATCAGACTGAAAGCTTATTTACAAGGAAGAAACCTCTATTTGAGTAGTAAAGGGTGATGAAATCATGCCTACACCAAGATCCAAAGGAGGACCTACACAAGAAGAGACTGAGAAGCTGACACTATGGTGTGCAAGAGATGCTCAATCCAGGTCTTCCATCCTAAACTCTATCTCTAATTTCTTACCTCCACACATTAGAAGTTGTAAAACATCACAAGAAACCTAGGATGCACTTGAGACATTCTTCTTTGCTAGCATGAAAGCTAAGAAGAATAATTTGTGGAATGAATTCAACCAAATGAAGAAGACACCTGAGAAAAAGCTCAAAAAATTTGTTACCAAAGTCAAGGAGGTTACATATCAATTAGCATTAATTAGAGAGCTAATTGAAGATGAAGCCATAATGAGGCAGATCCTAAATGGTATTAGGCATGATAGACAGTGGCAAACATTCACAATTGCCTATGATCTCATCATGGATGTGTAGAGCTCACTGCAACATATTTCTTGGACAACTCTTCAATCAAGAGGCAAATAGTAGCATAAAGGAAGGTAACTCTACAACTTCTCTTTATAAAGATAAGAAGGAAAATAAGAACTAAGGAAAGAAGGAGGATGATGAAGAAGTTTTCCAAGCAAATTATACAGGAAAAAGCGAATGGAAGGGAAAGACGAAAGGAGCAAATCAAGAAAATTCTAAAGGAAAAGAAGCTAAGCCTTTTGGCATCTATAACAAGTCTAATCACACCACTCAAAATTGTTGGTTTAATGGAAGAACACATATAGAAGGAGGTATAAGCGGATTTGAGAATATGAGAGGTAGAGGTGGACAAAACTACAACAACAAACAAAAATAGAAACAAAACCAAGAGAGATTACAACAACTACTCAAAGGATCAATCACATGAAGACTCATTACTTCTAATGAATTTGAGCCATAAAGAAAGTAAAGAGGAAGAGAATTTTGCTATGTAGATTTTGGTTGTTCAAACCATGTTGCAGACAATGTTGCTATTTTGTTAGACTTGGAGAAACCTAAGCATAAGCATGAGGTACAAATAGCAGATTATACCAAGCACAATGTGGAAAGGATTGGTGGTTTCAAAGCATCCAATGATAAAATAAACATGCTGAGTAAGGTTCTCTATGTACCCACTATTACCAAAAACCTAATAAGTGTAGGCTAGATTGTAGAAAAAGGCTTGTAGATTAGGTTCATTGAGCATGGAGCATATGTGGAAGATCCATGCCAAGGCTTCAAAAAGATAGCTAGAGGTGAGAGACATGGTAGGCTCTTCACATTTGAAGTGGAAAGAAACCAGAAATGTAGGTCTATACAACTCTTGATCACAAACCCTAAGTGAGCTAGAAATATGGCATAAGACGCTTGCTCATATGAATGAAAGAACATTAAAGGATATATACAGGGATCAAAGTATTCTAGGAATTCTAAACATATCAAAGCAACATATGATCAACAGATGTGATGCTTGTCAGATCGGGAAGTCACAAAGACAATCTTACTGTAGCAAAGAGTACATCCACAACAACCTCTTGGACTTAGTACACATAGACATGTGGGGACCAAGTCAAGAACTATCATTAATAGGCGCAATGTATTATGTATCTTTTGTTGATGATCATATTAGATGGACAATCTTATATTTTATCAAGAAAAAAAGTGATGTTTTTGATTGCTTCAAAAAATATATAGCACATGTAGAGAACTACCCTGATAGGTCATTGAAGAGGTTTAGATCTCTTAGAGGGGAGAATATTTCTCCAAAGATTTTGATGAATATTTGTAGGATAAAGGGATCAAGAGAGAGGTCACTAGCAAAATGGTTTTGTTGAAAGTTGGAACAAATCACTAGTTGGGACAGCGAGGACTATGCTTGAAGAAAAGATGCCACCACACTACCTATGGGCATAAGCAATATCTATTGCAAAATATATTGTCAATAGAATACCATCTAAATCACTTCAAGGTATGAATCCCCATGAAGTTTGGAATGGCAAAAAACCAAGCCTAGGACATTGCAAAGTCTTTGGTTGTTTAGCATATGTGCATGTACCTTCACAAATAAGAGGGAAATTGGATGAAAGAGCAACTAAGGCTATGTTCATTGGATATGACTTATAAAAAATGGGCTAAAAATTCTACAATCCAACTATAAAGCAATTCACTACAAGCAGGGATGTTATATTTGAAGAATAGAGGTCATGGTATGAAGAAGACAAGTAGAAGGTAAGGCTACCCTATGACACAATAAGCATGATGCACAAGTGCAAGATTCTAAAAGTGATTCAGAAGAAGAACAAGATGAGAAAGAGAGATACTACAAACTCCAAAAATCTAGAGGAAAGTCCAAGGTGCAGGAATGTGCAGAACGTTCCAAACATACTTCTAGAAGATCAACAAGGGAGAAAGGCAACCTGAAAGGTATGGTTACGATTCAAGATTTGTAACTAAAAATAACATCTATTCGGCCAAATATTCACCTTTAGAAGAGACCTCTACTTATGAAGAAGCGAAAGGTAACCCTAATTGGGAGAAAGCCATAAAAGAGGAAATAGAAGCTCTAAAAGAGATGGAGACATGGGAGTTGGTTCCTATGCAAACCAACACGAAGGTAATTGGATGCAAATGGATGTACAAAGCAAAAATGAGTTTAGATGGCTCTATTTGTAGGTATAAAGCAAGGTTGCTTGCTAAGGGATGTGCTAAAAAAAGGCATAGACTATGAAGAGACATTATCGCACGTGTCCAAGATGATCGTCATAAGAACCTTGCTGAGTGTTGCAGCTACAAGGAATTGGAAGCTAATTCAAATTGATGTGAAGAATGCCTTCGTAAATGGATGGATTAGTGAGGAGGTACATATGTCACAACCCCCTGGGTATGAAAACCCTAGTTATCCTAATTTTGTTTGCAAGATTAAGAAAGCACTAAATGGTCTAAACAAGCTCCTCGAGCTTGGAACTACAAGTTAATAACCTACTTATAGGACCAAGGATTCAAACAAAGTAATGAAGTCCCGTCATTATTCATCAAAAGGATTCATGATGAAGTTATCTATTTATGTGTTGATGCAAATGACGTAATTATGACATGTGATGATATGGTTGGGATACAAAGAATCAAGAAACAAATATAGGTGGAATTCAAGATCACTGATATTAGAGAACTCACATCCTTCTTAGGGATGTAGGTTATCTATACAAATGAAGGGATGTAACTGATTCAAAGATGGTATATTCAAGATCTACTTCTTAAGTTCAAAATGGATAATGCCAAACTTGGAGGAACACCTATGGAGATGAACCATAAACTTAGTGCTTATAAAGGAGAACACATAGAAGATGTAAATGAATATCAAAAGTTTTTGGGTAGTCTAATTTATGCTACACATACAAGGGCATATATATCATATAATGTTGGTTGAAGGAGTTATTATACATATTTAGGACTTGTGAGCTCTAGACCCCACACTTTTTGAAACAACTTGAGTTCATTGCATCTAATAACAAACCCTATATACCATGAAAGAATCAAACATTGAGAAGTTCATTACCATTTTTTAGAGAGAAAATCTTATCAAGAAATTGATGTGTCATGTGTTCCAACAAAAAAATAACATTTAGATATGATGACCAAAGCTCTAGATGAAGTAAGGCTTTGTAGATTCAAAGCTGTTGCAGGTATACAAAGCATCATAGGTTGAATACTCAAGCATGTTTAGCTTGAGGGGGGAGCTTATAGGAAACAAGCTATCACCATGCCTGAATAAGGGCTCATCATGGATAAACTACATTCATTTTTTGGAATGAACTTTAGTCTTATGACTAATCATAAGGCTTCACACACATCCTTTTGTATATTCACATGATGATAATTTTGAAACCCTTAATTTGAGGATTCAATTAGAAGTCTTAATCCAAAAATCAAGTGGTTGGAGTCTCCTACCAAACCTTCAATCAAATTGAATTTGATTCCTCATTTTCTAGAATGTAGGAAAAGGGAACATGTCATAAGAAACTTAATCCAATGAGGATTTTCAATTGATTTTGGCTGTTAGGAGTCATGGAATACCATAAGAAGCCTTGAAGAAGTGTATATAATCACTCCATGTACTTGTATTATAAGAGAGAAGTGAATACAATCAGATTTAATCTACATCTTGCCCACTACCCCTTTCTCTATGTCATCCTCTCCAAAGTTAGCAGGCTTCCAGAGCTTGGTTCTCCCTACTCAAAAGTACAATACTCTTGAATAAGGATTCACTGGAAAGGTATTAGTGTCTTTTTGGATTTTAAAATCTTGTATCAATTGGATTCTTCTACTGTGTTGTAGAGTTCAATCATTGTCTCCGGGTATATTATTGCTACTCCCTGAAAAGTCAAGGTGACCCCTTGTAGATGTTAAGCTCATAATCAGAGTATGTCTTCTTATAAATCAAACTATGGTGCACAATAGCATCTTTACACTAATAGGAAACATCCTCTAAGAGGAATTTAATCAATTTTAATCAAGTTGAGAGCACTCGATATTTCAAGTTGGACTTTCCATCCATAAATAGAAAATTCTTCATAGTTTCTTCATGATTGAATAGTCTATTTTGCATCAACTCGTTCATAGTGATGTTAGAAAGGACACAAGGTGTTCTATTGCATTAAGTTGAAGATTATACATTGAAGCAAAGTCTCCAAGTAATAAAGAGTAGGTTCTACATTGGAAAGTTGAACCAAAGTTCATTACTCAAGGCAGTAGATTGTTTCAATTCTCTTCCTTTCAAGTACTTTCAAATTTTACTTTATCTCTAAATCTTTAGATCGTTGCACCAACCTCACATTGGAAGAAACTATCCCACTTGTTGATGTGCATGATTTTCGATAGCTTGTTGGATCTCTTCTATGTTTATCCAACTCCAGGATAGATATCTCCTAGTGTTCTTAGTCAATTCTTCCATCAACCTTGATAGAATCATTGGTAGGATACCTTGTGGTTGTTTTTGTATTTAGCTCGAACTCAACATCAGGGTCTATGCGATAGAGGGGGCATGGATCTT